>REGM01000007.1:591505-625045 GCA_004194415.1 Aurelia aurita
TTTGGGCCAAAAACCCCCCCCATATGGGCGGCACATACCCGTACCATCAACATGTTATGTACCCCCCCCCCCCGGGGGTCTGCAAGGATAAAATGGGTAGGCTGGGGGCAAATGGGCCGTGTTAATGGCAAGAAATCTTAGCCCTTGCCCATTTTACCCCAGAAGACCCAACTAAATATTCCTCTAGTGTTTCTCAGACTCGTTGTTTTTATTGGTAGTGTATCTCTTGTGCCTTCGTGAAAATTTCATTTCACAATGGATTTTATAAAGCCATGCCATTGCCAATCTACCTCTACCATTACCATAAAAATGCCTAGTATTAAAAAAGAAACAAGTGAAAAGAAAGTGATAGTATGCTTTGGATTTTTGATGTTTCTTGATTAATTTAATTTCAGTACTCAAGTTTACTTTCTCTTTTAGTGATCTGGGAGTTCTCTTATAGAGTTTCTTATAATAATAAGTGTAGCATTCTCCCTGCAATAAACACCTTGTTTCAAATCTAACAAACACTGTTACCTCAAGAGCTACGTTTGTGAAAGCAACAGGTTTAAGAGATGGTTTCAAAATCGGTGGAAATAGATTGTGGGGAATTACGTTTGTTAATTTTTAATAAACTGGCTCATACTTCCAAGAGCCACTTCTAGTACTATACGAAGACCAAAAAGTTCAAGAAGCTTGTATGTCGAATTTCTCTTGATACCGATTTGCCAAGGATACTATGTTTTGAGCTCCATTTAACTCATTTATTTTCTATACAAACGTTTTTCGTCCAACCAACAAGAAAGCATTGGGAGCTTGTTAGTACGCACACATGAACATTCTTGAAATTTAGAAACTGAGGAGTCTTTTGGTGGCAAAAAACTAGAAAGGTGTACTAAAAACTTTTTGCCAGACAACTCGATAGCGATACAACAGGACAACAATGAGATAAAAAGAGAAGGCTTTGCTTCGAATTTTTCAGTTTTCATTCCAGCCTCATTTCATCTCATTTATCCAAACTTTGGTCTCATGATATTACAACATATAACATTTAATCAAATCCTTCGGGATCTAATATCCAAACAGATGGATTAAAACATGATCACCCTGGATGAAACTCTCAGGTCACGAAAGACGAAGCAAGAATTTGCAGAAAAACGACAAGATCGAAGTGTTAAAATATCCCCCGACTTCTGACATTTAAATTGCAGCCTGTTCGCTCCTGCCAAGGGCGGCGCCAGGGGGTGGACATGTCCACCCCAGTTTTCTCTAGGTGGCTTTTATTCATAAGCAAAAACGAGGTAAAAAAGGCTGGGAATACCTTTCAACATATAGTTCCATACGAAGTCCACCCCACTTTTTTAGGGCTGGCGATGCCCCCGGCTCCTGCATTGCAGCTTGTTTGCATAACGTGAACAAGTAACAAGTTTCGATAGAAGAACGCTACCCATTTTTTTGAGGAATCGGCTTAGTTAAAATTTGGGATGGAAACTTGGAAGATAACTGGGACTTCCATCCAAATGGGTAATATTTTGTTAGCCATGCACCCACCCAAGATGGTGAAATTATGTATTCAGAAAGTCCATCGCCTTCTCAACGCGAATTCTTTTACGAAGGCTGCTTGAGCTGCATACACATTACGATATTTGGGTCACCTTGAAGCACATTTCAAGCACCGTTGAATTCATGAAAACAAACGTTCGCGTCTCCGAAATAACAAAGGCATTTTCGGTTCTCAAGAATAGCAGAAACCTTGAATTACAAAATTCACCCTTGTTCTTCGGCTAGGGCTGCAGTTTCTTCAAGTGGAACACCTATATCAGAACAATACCTAAACTATTAACTTTCTCGAAATGTACAATTCTGATTTATCACAACTTAAAATAGAGAATATTATTGCAAAAGTTAATCGTGAGGGTAAACTTCTTTTAACCATGGTCGCGGTGTGTATTGAGCTCCATCAAAATCTTCAAAGTACTCATCTATTTCTGGATGTTCAATCTAGAAATCAAACAGAGAATAATTGAAATCGACATCAAAGGTGTGGGTCAAAATTGTTGACTGAAATATACATGTTATTGAATAATATGAATCCATCGATTGTATGGGAATTTCATGAGAAGAAATATGTGGCAACGCTTGCAGTTAATAGATTCCATAATGCAATCTCTTGAATTGCTTCATGTTATTATGTATTAGTGCTTGCACTATAGTAAAATTAACGTTAAAAAGGTATTATTATTACAAACCAGCCACTCTGCTTTAGAGAGAACCCTTCTGAGAAAAGTCAGAAAAACAGGCATTTACCAAACGAAAAAAATATGAAAAATCACCAAAGAATGATGACTTTGATTGATACCGATCATGAACATTCCTTCGTGCGCATTTATGTCATGGGCAATGTTAAATCAAGACATATTGTAATGTATAGAAATGACTTTGAATTGGTATAAATTTGTGTGTTTGAGAGCTACATAGGCTTACTCTGAACTCACAAGAGATTATTCAAAAATTGTATCTTATCCTTTTGTCCTTACACATTTCATCCACCCAACCGATGTAGTGATTAATCAAGTTACCGTGGTATCTGTGATGATCTCAAGATTTTCCTGAGGAACATAACTTTGCTGGGCTGGTACTCTATCATCTATGTGAACTAGAATTGAGTAATTTGGCATTCTTCTCCATTCCTAAAATAGAATTAAGATATTAGCTGTTAATAGTGTCAAAAGACTGCTGCCTCTATATCAGAATCTCTTATAAATAGAGACTGTCCAGAGACCTAGGAACAGGGGGGCACTGGGGGCACGTGCTCCTCCAAGATTTTGCAATAAACGAGAAATTGCCCTCTTTGTTTGAGGAATGCCCCTCTAGCTTAAGGAAAAAAGTGCCCTTGAAGTGTCATGCCCCTCCAAGTTTAAGATGCTGCCTACGGCCCTGAGACTGTTCAATGGTTAGTAAAGTTTCAAAACAAAAATAAATTTGTTATTACTTACTGAGGGGTAAAATAAAAACAATAAATCTAAATAGACTGAGAAAAATTCAAGTGTAGCTGAACTATTGCTTTGGAAGATATTTTGCAGTGTGTCTAGTTTTATATATTTGTACTGGTTGTATTTTATCTAAATTCTTCAAGTATAACCTAAAACGACCTGTGCTAATTCTATACAGTTCTATTTCACACTAGATTTTATTACATTATTACTTACTTTATTACTTTCGTACCAACATGTACAATAACATTAGATAATTAATAATCTCTCATCTGTAGTGAATTGAACTCAAAATTTTATCATCTGAACAGTTGTCCAGATGTTTTACGAACAAAGTCACCTGTTTTCAACTGGTTGCTGTTTTCAAGTCACATTAAAAATTTATTCAAGTAAAGAATTAGCAATTTCTTACGAGTTTCAGAAGATAAAGCAGCCTTCGCAATGCTTTTAGCAGGAATCAATTTGGATCAAGAAAAGCTTGTTATATCAGTGCTTTTACCTGACTTAAATACAAAAATATAACTTTCATTACAGTTTTAAAAACAGTGCCTTCAAATTTCAAAATGTAAGAACACCCTTTTTGCAAGGATTTGCTTTCCATTAAAAACAAAGATCTTCAGACAATAAAATCTCTGCAAATAAACTTTTGGCTGATAAATTTTTTGGCCGAAAATTTGTCACATTGACAAATATTTATTCTTACTTTATGCATTGGGGTCAAGGATCAATTATCCAGTCATGTCCCAAGGCACATTCCTGTTGCCTCCACTCTTTAAATTTGATTAAAGGACTTAACTGTACATACACAGACAATGTGTAAATGTATGACTGAGATTGGACTGATCTCAAAAATTGCAAAACGCGTTTAGAGCAAGATCAACATTTTCATAGATGGTTAGTAAGAAAGGCTTACCAACTTATTTTTGTGATTGACATTTATCCAAGACTCAGGTGCCTACAAGAGAAAAATAGGTCTCATAATGTCATACAGATCTATCAATTACAAAAAATTATCTACTTCATATCATTCAAGTTTCTCGTGATTTTCCATACAACTCCACCAGCACCTCTTGCATCAAGACAAGGGGTTGCGGACTTGGTTAGCGTTTAGCTACTTCTGCGATCCCAGTGCTTGGCGCTAAAATACCGCAACTTCACCTTCACCTCACCTACAAGAACACAACTAAAATATAGGGAAACATGGACAGAAGTATAATATTACTCATGATAGAAAAATGCTTTAAGATAGTACTTATAGTTTATCTGTAGCAATGGAATTATCAAAGTATGAATGCACAATTTTGAAAAAAGGCAAAATTTCAAGATAACTGATTCCTACTCACAGTTTATCCCTGCTTAACTTTCAAAAATGCAAGCAAACAAGCACTGTTACATACCTTAGCTTTTTCATCCCAACCGACAATAACACCTCTGTACCCCCACGTTTTATGCTTAATTACTTGTCCAACTCTGTAAGCAACCTTTGGAGGCCTTGGTGATCTAGGCTTTGGTGAAGTTGAAAAATGTCCAGAGGGTTCTTTATACAAAAATACTTCTTTTGCAACACATTCTCCTGCATCTTTTATCCTTGTACTTGATGGGGGTGTGACAAATTTTATGAATTTTAATAGCAGAGTTTTCCAAATATCTATGCTTGTACAACTTTTTATGCAGTTTTGAACTCCATTTATCAGTCTAGAAAGAAAACAACAAAAGTTAAAATTATGGGAGATGTATTTTCATATTTTCTGACCCATACATATCACAAGTAGATACTATTTTACCTTAATCATAACAGGGACAAATGGAGACCCTTAAATACTTTCAATTCTATCCACCCAATGTGGAAACAATCATATAAAATGCCCCCCCCCCCAACAGGCAGACATAAAGGAACTCTATTGGAAAACATACTAAACCAGATCTAGAAAATTTAATAGAATTATTCACATTGTACCTTCTAGTCATGTATTCTCTATCTGATGATGATGGTGTCATCCATTTTGAAATCAGAAATTGTGTTGGCAAAGCCAATACCAATAACAAAAGTTGTACTCCTCCCACTTGCGGCATTTTTCTGTCACTGAAAAGTAGAATTTAAGAACCATTTACATGGGACTGATTCATTATGGTTTCTATTATCTTATTGTAATCCATCGTTTCACTATCATCATCATTTAATCTAAAGAGTATGGCATTTTTCATGGAATATTAACCAATGTGCAAACCATATTTATTTTGTTTGTTGAGTGTGCAAGATCTTGCGTGCGCCGCAACTTGCGCGGTTTTATATCCGAGCTGCGCAATTGCTGATAAAAAAAAGATTTATTGTTTTAACCTATTGTTCGCAACCGCGGAAACAACGAAATCTCTGCGCTAATCGTGCTTAGGTCATCTCAACTTGCACGTGCAAAATACAAACTTTCCAATCTGGATGATATCTTTTATTTTCAATAATAATCTGGGCATTTTTGAAGGACATTTCAAAACGTTGGGCTTTTCGTAACATTCTGTAATAATTTGTAGAGACTTTTCATTTCGAAAAGCACATGTTTCGAAAAGCCCAAGGGAAAGCCCAAATTGACCCTAGTTTATCATAAACTAATTTTTGCCCTTGCTGATCTGATTTTGCAATTAATTGCCATAAATCTGCACACCAATCAGTTACTTTATCATTGTTAATTTCATGGTTCAAAAGAATGTATGGCCTTAAAGGGCCTTAGAGAAAGAGGGCTTTGCAAGCTAGAGATTTTAGTTTTTCAAATCTTTTTTCAATTAGGCCCAGCCAGATTTAGCAAAAAGCTTCATTCTTCATCACAATTTTTCGATTGAAACAAAGTAAAAAAAGAAGATGAAAGGAAACGTATCATGTAACTATACTGTCTGTCTGCTGTGTAGATAATGAATGTACGATTCAAAAAGACAGATCTAATACCTTACAAATCTCCATCACCATATTAATTCAGATGCAGTTCTACATTTTCAAATGCAAAAAGCTTCCTTGATTTCTTCATAGGCCTCTTCTTCTGTTGCTATCTTCTGCAACGTAGCTCGTTGTTGTTGTTTTTCAATTTAAGTTGCTGTTGTTGCTGTACAAAAATTGTTGTTTCGATCAAAACGAGGCTGCGTGTTTGGCGGGAAAATTTGTGTTGCAATGGCGTCAGCAAGCAGCTCAAAAACAGCAGTGCCAAAGACTTCAAAGAAAGGTTTCATGAAGCTCCTATTCTTCGATTTCAACAGCTTATCCTGTTTTCTTCTACAAGATGAGCAAGCTAGAAAACTTAGTGATCAAGTTGCAAGGTACAGTATGACTAGTCTATGAATGAATGAAAATAGGCCAATTTGAAGTAAAAATTATTTGCTTGTATTACTTGCAAAGTTTATGACTTGACTTGTATGTACAGCGTTTGTTGCTCTACTTGAAACTACCTAAAAAAGGATTCTGTTGATTTTTTTCCGACATAAACAATATTTTTCCATCCAACAATACTTACATCTAGTAGCACCCTAAAAATACTTAATCTTATCATATCCAAACAAACCCAGAGTGAATCTGGGCATTTCTCTGTGCCGAAGATTGCACCAAAACTTAAGGGACCATCGACATTTAGGTTTCGTCTTTCATCACGGCATTTGGCCGTGATTGTTGGACCCCCCTCCCCCCCTCCGTCATCGCGGCCTAGATAAAAATCAGCCTAAAAACGACCGTTGTTGTTCTCGAGATTGCCGAGTTGTTTTAAGCAAAACCTAAAGGTCTAAACTGCCGCTTAAATTAGTCATCTTCAGATGGAAAAAACAGCATCTCTTCCGATTGAATTTTGTAGGAAAATTGAAAAGTGAAACGTACTGAAAAGTTATTTTTCGAACTAATAATATCTTAGATTCGGTTTCGTCCTGAACATGCAAGTAATCACGGCTTTGGTCTACACCCCCTCCCCCCATCACGGCCAAATGCCGCGATGAAAGACGAAACCTAAATGTCGATGGCCCCTAAGGGCTTCACTGATGATGCAATCTATGGAGAAAACGTTTCTCTGCGCGGAAGATCTTCCTAAGATATGCAGCCAAATTCACCCTGGATCCAAACATACCTTTCAAGGATTTGAAAAAAGTAGTCAAGTGTTGTTTGGGAATTTGACCATAGATTGCATCATCAGTATTTGACATCAGCCTTGTATAGATTTCTCATGACCTGTTAAAAGTGGAAACTTTTTTTAGCACACCTGCCACTTTTCAAATATAGAAATCTTCTCTGTGACAAAGTTGTCTTTGTAACTGCTAGGCTTGGTGAACAACTTTGGTGAAAATGGAAGTAACAATGAACTTGCAAAGACATCAGAGGAGCTGATGCGTATCCTTGAAGTATTCCAAGCCACAGCAGTAGATAAAAACAGGGACAATATACTCTTGGCAAAAATCAACTCATGTGCTTTAACACTTTGGAATCTATCTGTTGCAATGAGAAATGGCAAGAAAACTAATAGCTTGATCAATGCAAAAGGTATGGTGGAAAAAATGTAGTACTGTACTAGCGCACAGCTTGTGTTTGTAAGAAACCAAATGCTCAGATCATGAGGAAATGCCAAAAGAAAAGAATCACAGGAGATCATGGATGCAAACAGCAAGAATTGAAGAAACTCTTAAGCTATTCAAGTACTCAAATCCGAGAAATGTGCAGCAATTTTGGCACTAAGTCTCTTTCCAACAAGGGAATTTATCACATTAAGGCCTGCTGTTTCCAACATTAACTTGTTTAAAAAATAGTTGAGGAAAATAAAAAGAAATAATCAAGTAATTCAATTCTATTTTTCTTTGCAGCAAGACATGTTGCATGTCAGTTGACATTCATTGCCAGTGCATCTGAGATGACTGAATCATCTTTCAGAAGAAAACTCCCAGTATGTGAGATTTAATTTCCGGTATTAACTTATTTTATTTTACTTGAACCTCAGGTATATTTGGATACTTTACTGTCTTTTATTTTCAAGCTATATTTTCTCGTTTGTTCAAGTATACTGCATTTTTGCCATACAATTGTTTCTTTATTAGAGCAGTTCTTAATCTTGATGAACATGTGTCGTATGCTACTTTGTGGTTGATAAAAAAGCTTGTTTGCATTCAATTTACCTCTTTTAATTTCCGTTTCTTTCTTTTCATAATAGCTTGCACTGAAAACTGGGAAGGCTTGGCTGGGTATGTTTCTATGATTTTTAAGTGCTTCATATATGTACCCCAATTGAAACGACTTGCTGGCTAATCAAATATTTGTTCAAATACAATATAATAAATACAATATAATATAAATAAATACAATATAAATACAATATTTCAAATACAATATTTCATCTACCAAAATGTTTCTACAAATTTTTATTTGCTGATAATTCACTGATAGAAATTGATTCATTTGTTGATTGTTTTTAGTGGATTGTAAATTTATCTTATTTCACTAAATCCCTATTTTACCTATTTATAACACCAGAGGAATTCAAAAAAATACGTATGTTGAAGTTTTTAGTTCTTCAGCTAGATATTCTGTTTGTATTGCTTAAATTATATTTTTCTCTGTCATCCTAATATGTATTGTACTTTTTTAGATTGTAGTAATATGAAACTGGCAGAGAACTGTTTTGTACTAGCAACAGAAGTGAGTTGAACCATTTTTATTTTCTATTATTTATGTTTCTTATCTTTTATGTGAATATTACATCCTAAGGTGCTGTTTACATGGAGAAGGGCTAGCCTCTTTGCCGAGATCTTAACCTTCTGGTCTAATCCCTTATAAAATTATTTTTCGTTTACATGAGAGGAGGGCTAGCCCTCCTAGGCGAGATCTCACTATTGAGTACCCGAGATCTCGCCTAGGAGGGTTGGAAATTTCCCATGTAAACGCAATCAAGAGGGCTAGCCCTCCTAGGCAGGCTGGCGGAAACAATAGAATCAATGCAGAACAATAGGATTCGAATTGTTGGCGCCATCATGTCTAGCCCTCCTAGAAGGGTTAGCCCTCTCCATGTAAACAGGCCCTAAGGATCTTCAATCTTCAACGTATTTTGAGAAAGACAATGTTATCATGTTGTCAGAAAACTGGAACAACCATCGTTTCAAACAACTAACAAGTGATGAATGACTTTTGCAACCTTTTTTCGGCCTCGATGATGTGAGTTATAGGCACACTCTACTCAACCTGGTTCCGAGGGCCAGTTTCCTACGTCAATACTGCCATGCTGGATTTCAACAGCCTCCTTTTGGGTCATGGGAACGAGGTTAAACTCTACTTTGTTTTCAACCTTGATCGTAATTATGAATAAGAAGGTCAATTAGGGCTCCTGAAAACCAGCCATTGAAAGATAACCGTCAGTTATACCGGGTGAGTCAGAAAAAACTTGGGATGTTTGCCAATTTTTATTGATGCAGTTTAATCTGCAAATTCGTTTCTTTAAAGTTCATTGCATAGAAGAAAAGCTAACTTAGATATAAAAATTTGTTTGGTCGAAATCCATCTTTCCGTTCCAGAATTACGAGCGATTTTAGTAAAATGCTGTTTCACAAGATTGCTAAAATAGGCCTTCGATTAGGTTCATATTCATGCACACGTGGCCTTCTAAACCATGACAAACATATTGTTTCTCTGCCAAAAAATTGAAAAAAGGCATGCATTGTGTTGGAGCACAAAAGGAAAAACTAATGTTACTTACATTACGGGACTAGTCATTTAATTGTCATTGTCAGCAAGCTGAAAGTTCTTTTACTAGCAATACTTTTCACTAAAATGCCTATATCATAAAGTCGCAAATAAACAAGGAAAGAAATCACCGATTTTAACAAACTTAATTTCTATAACTAATTCAGTCTTTCTTCTGCAATATGAAACTTCAACATTTCCGATTTGACATGTTTTTCACCAGAATATGGNGCTAGGCTTGGTGAACAACTTTGGTGAAAATGGAAGTAACAATGAACTTGCAAAGACATCAGAGGAGCTGATGCGTATCCTTGAAGTATTCCAAGCCACAGCAGTAGATAAAAACAGGGACAATATACTCTTGGCAAAAATCAACTCATGTGCTTTAACACTTTGGAATCTATCTGTTGCAATGAGAAATGGCAAGAAAACTAATAGCTTGATCAATGCAAAAGGTATGGTGGAAAAAATGTAGTACTGTACTAGCGCACAGCTTGTGTTTGTAAGAAACCAAATGCTCAGATCATGAGGAAATGTCAAAAGAAAAGATTCACAGGAGATCACTTTGTATGTAAACAGCAAGAATTTGAAGAAACTCTTAAGCTATTTGAGTACTCAAATCTGAGAAATGTACAGCAATTTTTACACTAAGTCTCTTTCCAACAAGGGAATTTATCACATTAAGGCCTGCTGTTTCCAACATTAACTTGTTTAAAAAATAGTTGAGGAAAATAAAAAGAAATAATCAAGTAATTCAATTATATTTTTCTTTGTAGCAAGACATGTTGCATGTCAGTTGACATTCTTTGCCAGTGCATCTGAGATGACTGAATCATCTTTCAGAAGAAAACTCCCAGTATGTGAGATTTAATTTCCGGTATTAACTTATTTTATTTTACTTGAACCTCAGGTATATTTGGATACTTTACTGTCTTTTATTTTCAAGCTATACCTTCTCGTTTGTTCAAGTATACTGCATTTTTGCCATACAATTGTCTCTTTATTAGAGCAGTTCTTAATCTTGATGAACATGTGTCGTATGCTACTTTGTGGTTGATAAAAAAGCTTGTTTGCATTCAGTTTACTTCTTTTAATTTCCGTTTCTTTCTTTTCATCATAGCTTGCACTGAAAACCGGGAAGGCTTGGCTGGGTATGTTTCTATGACTTTTAAGTGCTTCATATACTGTATGTATCCCAATTGAAACGACTTGCTGGCTAATCAAATATTTGTTCAAATAGAATATCTAATGCATCTACCAAAATGCTTCTACATATTTTTATTTGCTGATAATTCACTTATAGAAATTGATTAATTTGTTGATTGTTTTTAGTGGATTGTAAATTTATCTGGTTTCACTAAATCCCTATTTTACCTATTTATGACATCAGGGGAATTCAAAAGAATACTTTTGTTGAAGTTTCTAGTTCTTCAGCTAGATATTCTGTTTGTATTGTTTATGAATTATATTTTTCTCTGTCATCCTAATATATGCTGTACTCTTTTAGATTGTAGTAACATGAAAATGGCAGAGAATTGTTTTGTACTGGCAACAGAAGTGAGTTGAACCATTTTTATTTTCTATTATTTATGTTTCTTATCTTTTATGTGAATATTACATCCTAAGGATCTTCAATCTTCAACGTATTTTGAGAAAGACAATGTTATTATGTTGTCAGGAAACTGGAACAACCATCGTTTCAAACAACTAAGAAGCGATGAATGACTGTTGCAACCTTTTTTCAGCCTTGATGATGTGAGTTGTAGGCAAAGTCTATTCAACCTGGTTCCGAGGGCCAGTTTCCTACGTCAATACTGTCATGCTGGATTTCAACAGCCTCCTTTTGGGTCATGGGAACGAGGTTAAACTCTACTGTTTTCAACCTGGATCGTAATTATGAATAAGAAGGTCAATTAGGGCTCCTGAAAATTAGCCATTGAAAGATAATTGTCAGTTATACGGGGTGAGTCAGAAAAAACTTGGAATGTTTGCCAATTTTTATTGATGCAGTTTAATTCGCAAATTCGTTTCTTTAAAGTTCATTGCATAGAAGAAAAGCTAACTTAGATATAAAAATTTGTTTGGTCGAAATCGGTCTTTCCGTTCCAGAATTACGAGCAATTTTAGTAAAATGCTGTTTCACAAGATTGCTAAAATAGGCCTTCGATTAGGTTCATATTCATGCACACGTGGCCTTCTAAACCATGACAAACATATTGTTTCTCTACCAAAAAATTGAAACAAGGCATGTATTGTGTTGGAGCACAAAAGGAAAAACTAATGTTACTATGCTGTATCCCTTGCGGGACTAGTCATTTAATTGTCATTGTTAGCAAGCTGAAAGCTCTTTTACTAGCAATACTTTTTACTAAAATGGCTATATCACAAAGTCGCAAATAAATAAGGAAAGAAATCACCGATTTTACCAAACTTAATTTCTATAAATAATTCAATCTTTCTTCTGCAATATGAAACTTCGACACTCCCGATTTGACTTGTTTTTCACCAGAATATGGCTTGCNTCTAAACCATGACAAACATATTGTTTCTCTGCCAAAAAATTGAAAAAAGGCATGCATTGTGTTGGAGCACAAAAGGAAAAACTAATGTTACTTACATTACGGGACTAGTCATTTAATTGTCATTGTCAGCAAGCTGAAAGTTCTTTTACTAGCAATACTTTTCACTAAAATGCCTATATCATAAAGTCGCAAATAAACAAGGAAAGAAATCACCGATTTTAACAAACTTAATTTCTATAACTAATTCAGTCTTTCTTCTGCAATATGAAACTTCAACATTTCCGATTTGACATGTTTTTCACCAGAATATGGCTTGCTAAACGCCCCACGTTTTTCTGACTCATCCGGTAGTATTAATGATAAAAATGATAGAACGTTTATGAAAATAAAAAAATGTTGAGAATAATGATTATTCAAGTTTGAAAATTATTATTACTTTTGTTGCTTTTTCTTAGTGTTGGACCAAGTTACAAATGATCAGAGATTCAAGGCTTACTGGTAATGCAGCATCTACTAAAGACGAACAGCAAATCCAAGAGTGTGAAAAGGACATGTTGAAGTTGTATGCATATCGTGCTGAAGTGGTAAGATGCTCAAGGGTGGGCATGTGCTGTGTTTCTAGTGGTCCTATGTTTGTCTTAGAAAAATGATTTCACCCACCCATTTTTCAGCGTACCAGTACAGATTGCGCTCGTAAAAAGACTGGTTTGGGAGACATACATTTTTACAATACTCCGATAAAACCCAATTTTGAGGACGAACATTGACCAACATCCAAGAACATGAACAGTCCAAGTTAGTTGCAAAATGATATTGTAGAAAAGAATTCAAAATAAACCTGATTTTAGGACACTGCAACATGCCCACCTTTGGATGCTGTCACAGAAACCAGAATTAATGTATTACATACCCAACTCATATGTATTTCATTGATACTGGGAAATTAAAAAAGTATCGGTATTTACCATAATATACCATCTGAGACTGGAGCTAATTATCCATCATTCCTTGTGCTCATTTTCCAGATTTCATATTTCTAATCTTCGAAATGTTCAGTTTGATTAAGACATCGTTGATTGTTTTCAGGCCTTTGCAATGAGTGACGATGCAATAGCAAAGGATTACATGACGAAAGCCAAAGATATGCTTGAAAAATATCCTAACCAGGTAAGGAACTGACTTTTCATATTGGTAATTAGAACAATATTTTGAACTTTGTGAAATGAGGAAAATTGGATTGATATTTTGATTTTCTGTGGTCTTTGCTTGCATCTCAATTTATTTTCTCTTATTTGCAGAGTTCACTGTTAGCAACCTATTGCTACAATTTTGGCGTGGAACATTTGCAGAAGGGTGCATTTGAGAACAGTATCGGATGGTTAAGGTATCCTTGAGCATCGCAAAACATTTAATTTAATTTTAGATTTCATTTGGAAGTTGTTATCTATTACGTTACACCTTTCAAACAGTGCAGCAGCTACGACATCTTACTTCTTTATTCTCCAACATGATAATTCTTACATGATAATTAATACAGAAATTTATGTTTATTTGCTATTAACTATTGCCGCACGTCACTCATATAATAATTCTTTGATTAATTTTAATTCGATGAAAGGGCTGCTTGAGAAATTAAGTTGATAAAATACTGTCAAACATTACCAGAAGTTATATAAACTCAAGGCGTTGGACGTTTGTTTATGTTAATTGTCGCTGTGTTTTAATTTTGCTTCTGTGTCCAATACCTTTTCAAGGTCGCTATTCCAACCCATCGATCTTTTTCAATTTTTTCAAGGGAGTCTTACGAAATTGGCAAAGGAAAAGATGGGATTTCAGGATCTAGTCCGAAAATCCAGGTAAATATACAATTAATTTCACGCAAAAGTCTTTTTGTATCTTACAAATTTTCACGAAAATTTCTTAATTTCATAACCTCAAACATGCTCTATGATCGTTAAATCATACATTTTTACTTTCATAGGCAACGTGTCTGCGACATATTGCTAAAGCTTACCTAGAAATTGGTGGAAAAGAAAATGCTATGTTAGCTTTGAACTCAGCTGGTTTGTTTCGTTATTTCTTTAATCTTTATTCTAACTGACACAGAATGTTTTCCCCACCTCATACCAAATAGCTTTAAGATTTGCGTCTTTTTCAATAAGAGTTAACTTGATGTAATGTATACTGTCTGATAGCATAATCTATCTTTTTTCAAATGATATGCAGTTTGGATATATTAATGGAATTATTTATCATTTAATTGATATTTGAATAATTATGGCCAATTTCAAATCCAGCATGTTAATGCTGCAAGAGCAAAATCAACACCTTTTTTTCCGTAAAAAGTTACAAAACAGATTTTGTGGAAACATTTCAGGCCTAGAAGCACATCTGAAATAGGTCGTACTTACTAAAACGTCAATTAAGTCATAAATAATTCAATTAATACGCCAAAGCTGGATATCATTGGAAAGAAGATAGATTTTTCTTTTAGATGGTATGCGTCAAATTTTTTCAAATGTCATTATTTTCTGAAGAATCTCGAATAAAGCTGTGTTGCGTTTTTTATGAAACACCCTGTATAGCCTTACAGTTTAGAGCTACTACTTCACGGAAGCCATATCACATCTTAGCTACATTTCTTTCAGAAGCCTAAGGCACAAATAAAAGTTCACAACATCGGAGGCTCTATCAATCAAAGTCAAAAGACAGTTGAATATTTTCACTATTTAAAGAACGCCAGTCAACCAGCATCCTTTGCGCGCTTCGCTTGTTGCCTTTCGACTGCGGCGGCCATTTTGATATGACAACATTCTCTGCAAAGCGCGACCGCAAAGGATGCTGGTTGACCGGCGTTCTTTAAGACAGTAGCATGCTTAATTGTTTTACTAAAACAAAATGTTTTCCTTGCAGATTTGTCGATAGCGGTACGTGTTCATATTATTCCACTCCTAAATTCCTCTTAAGCAGAAGATTCATTATACATTTGTTTATAAAGTGTAAACTAAGCCCTGAGTGAGTGTAAATTGCAAGATCGTACAGTGCAAATTCTAGATAGGATTTGCTAGATAATGCCCGTTATTTGAATCAAGTCTGTCGTTGGGACTTGGAACAATTCATTGTTTTAGAATATGCAACTTGAAAAATTTAGTGATTTAGAACAAGCATTTTTCTATCAAGTTCTGTTTGTGTTTGCTTGTTTGTAAGAACGCCTTTACTGCCATTTTATTTGCAATAAAAACAGTGTTTAGCTTTTTAAGATAGGAGAATGTTTGAAAGATGTGTAAGGTAAACATACACACTAGAAATGGTCTTCGATCCAACAATGCTCAAAGGTAACATGATCAAATGTGCTAGATGATTTTAGGATCCTCCTGTGTTAAGCATCTTAATTGAACACTTCTACCAACCTTCTAGGAAGAGTCAAACCCAAGAAGTTTCTACCTAAAACTGAAAATATTACTACAGTTAGAAGATGAAAGTGAAGATCGCAAAGCTTCATGTGAGTTTCATAAAGGAAAAATGATAAATTATTAAGTGTATATTGTTTTCTTCTATTTTTTGTTTGCTTTCATTCTTAAAGAAATACTAAAAATTATGTCAAGATATCATTCATTTCGTCCAAGGTATAGAAAGCAACTATAACTGGATGTTGTTTCACAGACAGTAGACTTTTACAACTTTGAACATGGACTTGGATTTACCGAGATAGAAATGTTACATTGTGTCATCCTTTTAACGATCTTTTTCTCTATTTGCAGTTCTCGAAGAATCTCTCAGTCACCCGGAATTAAAAATCGATCTTGGCATACAGATTTTCAAGCTCTTGATACAACACAGCAGGTAGGAAGATTAACAGTATTTGATTTCATTGGTTTGAAATTATAAGATTTCAAGTACCCTGCAACCTATTGAAATAAGATGTGGCAATTTTGGCTAGATAAAGAAATCTTACAAGCAATTCTTTGTAACCATGTTTTCTTTTCGTTTTACAGTATATCCCTGATCACCAACGCATCAGATCTGCTGACGAAGAGATTTCAGAGGTCACAGGATGTTACGAAAATTCAAATGGAAAATCTGGTACACTTAAATATATCTACATCTAGTTTAACGTTAGAAATATCAACTTTCTTTTAACCAAATTCTTTAGAGTTTAGCTTAGCATAGGGCTCAAATCTTTAAAAAGGTGGGTGTAAAATTCTATAACATTTTTCTTTGAAGTAAATGGCTTGAAAGGAACTTAGGGTATTTTGCTGTAAATCTTCCGTATAAATTATTTGATATCTTCATTATTTTCAAAATGGCAGCATTTATTATATTTGAGGCTGTTACGTCATCAAATTTCTAAATCCTAAACCAGAAGAATTCTGCTTGACACCATATTGTAGACCTTCGTAAACTATGATTTTCTTGAAGATTGTATCATTTTTCCTATATTGATTTAAGATTATGATGATTTAATTTTTTCAAAATTTTCCATGAATTTTTTCAATAAAAGCAAAACCCCCGCAATTTTGAAAATAATCAAGATATCAAAAAATTTCTACGACAGATTTACAGCAAAGTAACCTAAATTCCTTTCAAGCCATTCAATTCAACGAAAAAGGTAATAGAATTTTACAACCACCGTTTTAGAGATTTGAAAGATTTGAGCCCTATGCTGCTTGGCATGGCATCTTTGGACATCTATCACAGACAGAGTCCAGAAAAGTTGCATCCCTTCTCTAAGTTCATATCTTAAAACCTTCTTCACTTTTGAGTAAATAAGAAGGGCATTGCCAGTAAAATTAAGTAAAATCTTCATCAGTATTCCATTGTTCTAGAAACGACCATCTCCGGCTAAGGCCGTGGGACCACCATGTTTTCCTGACTCTGGAGAAAAGGAGAGAAGCTTTTGCATTTTACTTCTATTTGGCTAAACTTGGACAGTGCTAGAGATATGACTTGTTCTTCTCTTTAGCTGACCTTATTGCAGCATGTCGTGTCTTGACAAATTTGCGCCTTCTTTACAGGAACATCTTCTTGAAAGTAAACAACAACAAGCTGCTATAAAACTTATAAGATCACATTTGATGGCAGGTACAAATTTCCTCAAACAAATTCTTCTTTGCATTTTTCCCGAGCTTCCTGTGTATGTATGTCCTTTCTTCATTCTTTTTTTCTAGAAGAGGATGAACGTGCAGTGCTACACAGTATGTGCGGTGCTAAATCACAATACATAATTAAATTGTGACGTCATAACTCACCTATTTATTATTTTGCTCCTGAAATTTTGGGTGCTTTTGCAGTTATAGAATATTCATTGAAAACCCTCTGGAGGATATCTGAATGCAGATACCCTGAAGCTGAGCAATCTCGTCTTCATTTTTAAGCTACTGGGGTTTTCTTTTTAAAGAGACACAATCGCAAATTTTTTGTGTTCGAAAATCTCAACGAGATTCTTCATGCATAAAGTAGAGACTTTGTACATTCCAAAAATTTATTTAAATACAATCGCCGAAAATTTAATAACTCGCGACCCGAGAATTATTCTATTGTCTTCCTATTGTATTTGCGCACGTGCCATAAAAAAGTGTGGGTACCAAACTTCATTATTTCCTTTCCTTTACTGTTTTTCCATACTTCTAGAAGTCGTACGAAAATAGTAAATACATTTTTGGAATGTACGAAGTCTCTACTTTATGCATGAAGAATCTCGTTGAGATTTTCGAACACAAAATATTTGCGATAGTGTCTCTTTAAGCTGACTGATCCTAAGTGTCAACTCAGTGACTGACTTTTTTTATTACATCATGATTACATTTTGCAGGTGTGAAGCAACTATCACAAGCAGATTCAGGCGTTATGAAGAAATTTCATCTTCTTGTTTGGGAGCAGGCGTCAACATTATTTGAGGTGTGCTAAATATCATTTTCTCAGTTTTCTTGGATTAGCATTGGACTGGAGCACAGGCTAATTTAGATGGAATAGTTTTAACTCAATTTGGAAAACGAAAAATGCGTTTAAAATGAGTGTAGAAAATGCGTTATCTCAATTCTAATGCATCTTTACTCCAGTGTCAACTAATCTTACAGCAAAATCTTGCTTAATTTCTAATATCGAAACAGAACTCTGAAGATTGATTATACCACTACCTATTTTTAGGCTGAAATATGAAACCTACATAAGTATTTAAAAATAAAAATGAAGTGACCTGGTGAGTCAAAAAAGTTTCTGCGTTTGCAAAATTAACAAAAAATCTGAAAATCAATTAATGTTGAATTTTTGTGAGGTGCTGTATCAAAGAACAAACCAAATTGAGGTCCATTGATTATCCTATCAACGGCTTTCAATTAGCGAAATTCTGAAGTTTTATCTGTGACCTGGTTTTGAAGCATGCTTACGAAATTGCACATAAGTTTAAGCTGATCAATCATCTTGTCCATTCAAATTCTTTAACATGGTTGATTATGCAAGAAATTAATCTCGTGATCATTAAAGACCCATTGCTAACCATGATCCTTTGTGGCGCCAAAGCCGACTTTCGTATTATCTGAAAGGCGTTTTTGGCCTAGATTCTCTTTGTCTTGCTTTTAATTCGGCGCACAAAGGATCATGGTTAGCAATGGGTCTTTAAGAATTCTGGGCAAGATTTACGATGTTATCTAAAGCCCAAGCCTCATAATAGGTTTTTTCTTATTTACCTAATTTACTTGTATGTCATGCACATGTCTTTTTGCAAACTGCTAAACTGACTAGTGCTACTGTTATGAAAAACTCTTAGAAATAGCTGTAATTAGATACTAAATAAATGTAGTTATTTTCGGTTGAATGAAATGAATTGGAAAATAACAGAAATTAATCTAGTGATCATTAAGAATTTTTGGCAAGATTTACGATGTTATCTAAAGCCCAAGCCTCATAATGCGTTTGTCTTATTTACCTAATTTACTTGTATGTCATGCACATGTCTTTTCGCAAACTGCTAAACTGACTAGTGCTACTGTTATGAAAGACTCTTAGAAATAGCTGTAATTAGATACTAAATAAATGTAGTTATTTTCGGTTGAATGAAATGAATTGGAAAATAACAGAAATTAATCTAGTGATCATTAAGAATTTTTGGCAAGATTTAAGATGTTATCTAAAGCCCAAGCCTCATAAGGGACCGTTCATCATTTACAGATGGGTTGGTACCGAAGAGAAATGTTTTCTGGTCCAAAAACTCTTCTTACCCAACTCAAAAGGTGATGGAAAAGCATCTATCAACACCTTTTATGTCAGAAAATTTCTCTTACCCAACACATTTCTCTTCGGTACCAACCCCTCTGTAAATAATGAACAGTCCCTAATGCGTTTGTCTTATTTACCTAATTTACTTGTATGTCATGCACATGTCTTTTCGCAAACTGCTAAACTGACTAGTGCTACTGTTATGAAAGACTCTCAGAAATAACTGTAATTAGATACTAAATAAATGTAGTTATTTTCGGTTGAATTAAATGAATTAGAAAATAACAGAAATTAATCTAGTGATTATTAAGAATTTTTGGCAAGATTTACGATGTTATCTAAAGCCCAAGCCTCATAATACGTTTTTTCTTATTTACCTAATTTACTTGTATGTCAAACTGCTAAACTGACTAGTGCTACTGTTATGAAAGACTCTTAGAAATAACTGTAATTAGATACTAAATAAATGTAGTTATTTTCGGTTGAATGAAATGAATTAGAAAATAACAGAAATTAATCTAGTGATCATTAAGAATTTTTGGCAAGATTTACGATGTTATCTAAAGCCCAAGGCTCATAATACGTGTTAAGCCATAAGTTCAAAGCTTTCCGCATAATGTCTGTTATTGGTAAAAAATTAATTTGACCTTGATATAACTGAAAAAGAAGACATTTTAAAGATAAGTAGTGAAACGAAATTTTTGCGGATGTTTCAACCGGTCAGACCACCCGGTAGCTATCAGTTTTTCAGACCGCCCGGTAGCAACCGGGTGTCCCAAAAAGTACTCCCTTTAAAAAAATCACCTCGATTATCAAACCTATCATAAAATTTTCTTTTTTCCGAGCTATACTCTCTAAGAAACATCGTAAATCTTGCTTAAAGCTTTTATTTTGAGATTTTTCATTATCCTTCAAGTCTACAATGATAGTTTGCGTTTCTTTCTTACATTTATGACCAAACTAGAAGCTTAATTTACAAAAAGATATTAATCGTAATCTGGTAATTATCGGTGCTTTTTTTAGTATGCTTCAAAACCAGGCAGCCCTAAAAAGCTCTACATTTGCTAATTTTAAAGCCAATCACAAGATCAGCTATACCTGGGAAAATAATTTGGTCTTTGATCTACTTGTCAAAAAAAGAAATTTAAAGATCGGACATGCAATCAAATTTTGGTGATTTTTGAAACAGCATTACTTTTTCGGGACACCTGGTACCAGTCATAATTTCTTTACATTATTTCTTCTTAAGTCCAAGCTGAATTGCTTTTTTCTTCCCCAGACTGATCAATTCGAAGAAGCTTTGGTATGGTATGATTTTTCCTATGAGTGCTTCTCAAAGTCTGAACAAGAGAGCAAAAATATAGCAAAGCTGCAGGTAACTCGATGGCTTCATTGCAACTGTACGGTAAATGTCACGCCACGGAAACAACCAATTTTATGACTTACAATTTACCTTCAAAATTGGTAAAAGTCTCAATCGCACACCCCTTGCAAAACCCTCTTCAAAATTTCACCGAACCTCTTGTTCTTTTTTTTTATTTCTTTGCTTTATATTGCTTCCAGAATATCGCTTCATTTCTGCACCATGTAACAAGGGTGGGCATGTGCCGTGTTTTTGGTGGTCCTATGTATGTCTTGGAAAAACGAGTTCACCAACCCATTTTTCAGCGTACAGTACAAATTGCGCTCTTAAAAAGACTGGTTTGGGGACATACATTTTTGTAATACTCCTATAAAGCCCAGTTTTGAGGACAAATATTGACCAACATCCAAGAACATGAACAGTCCAAGTTAGTTGCAAAATGATATTGTTGGTAATGTTCAAAATAAACCTAGGGACAGACATTAACATAGTATGAGAGAAATAGGCCGGTTATGTGGACATACATAGGACCACTGTCCCCACTGCAACATGCCCACCCTTGATGTAACAAGAAGCACTATCTTCAACTCTCGAGACACTCTTTCAAAATAATGTGCACCTTTTCAGTTGTACTGTTTGTTCTCAACGAAACACGAGATCTCTTGGGGTGAACAGTGCCTGTGATAGTAGTTCTAATATTTATCTTTCCTCTTGTAGCGAAATCGAGCTTCGTGTCTCCTAGGAATGAAGCAGTATAGTAAGGTGAGATTGAAAAGTCTTTCGTTGTTAAAAAACTTGCAGATAGTTCTGAATAGATAGAACCATAAGTGTATCTATTATATTTATATTATGTTATGCGTATTATATTATATTATATTATATTATATTATATTATATTATATTATATTATATTATATTATATTCAATATATTATACAATTATATTATATTTTATTATATTCTCGATGTCCAAAATTTTCAGTTGCTTTAAGTTTAAGCTCATTAAAGATTTACGAAAAGTTAAACGAAATTAGGTTTATACCGAACAGGGTTTTTCTGAACCCTTCGCATGTACATGTTCTAATAAATATAGCCTAGAAAACCACTTTTTGACCGGTTTTTGGCCAACCTTTCTAATCAATTTGATCACTTATTCCAGGCACAGCAATCAATTGAAGAAGCCTATAAGCTTGAAACTGACTGTGGTCAGACATACTTCATCCATTTCAAGATATGTCTTGCCAGTATCGACGATGACAAAGGTGTGCATTCATATAACGTAATTCAGCAAATAAACAGGGACCCACGTGTAGGTTTGCTTAAGTTGAATTAGATGTATCAGTGAATATTAAATATATAATCAAGATTCGAGAGAAAGTTAAAGTGTAATTCTGTTGCTGTGAACTATGAAAAATCATTTTCTATAATGTTGAATTTGAACTATGCCAGCGATGTATTGTGGCGCAGTGTATTGTGGCGCAGATTATTGAAGGTGTTGTGGCGCAGTGGTGTAATCCTCTGACTTTGCAGCCAGAACAGTCAGGCGGACTGGGTTCGATCCCAGGTAGAGCCCCACCATTTTGAGCGTCATGAAAAGGGGCCGCGGACTCGATTAGGTCTTCTCTACTTCTGTGATCTCAGCGCTTAGCGCTAAAAAAACGCAACTTCACTTCACTTCATGTGAAAGTAGATTCTCAGGAAGAGGGGCTACGCATATGATTCCACTACGCCAACAGCTTTTAGCAGTATAACACTCAAATACGATGATTTTTCACCTTGTTTAAATTTTAATTTCAAAATCCCAACTACTCTTAGCTCTGCAAGATAGATCGATAGGCCCTAAAACAGCCATAGTCTTGTCTAATGCAGTCACGCTAACAAAGTTTTACCTCCTTTTAGCATTGGGCTGCATTGAAAAGCTTGGTGAACTAGCACTAGAAAACACAGAGTCTAGCCTGATACATGGGTTTATATGCTTAGCTGCACAAATGGCCTTTCAGGTACGCAATTTTGTCTGTTTAATCCTTACTTGTCAGTAATGAATATTTCCCTTTTCAACCAGGCATTTTGTTCTATCAACAATTGTCTTTTATTTCTATTTTTTATGTTCAATTAAAAATTTACTATACAAGATACTATTAACACTACTTACAAACTACTTTACGATACTACAAGGACGATACCATAGAGAGCAAAAGGCTATGGCTACTCCATGGCCATTACATAGAAAACTAATAGTTTGTGTCAAATTAGATTTCACATGAAAACGTCTGCGAATGAAAACAATTTAAGTGATGTTGCATGAGCAATTTTGCGTTATCGCAAATCTCACGTGATATCTAATTTGAGACAGACTTTTAAAACTACATAAAATTACATAAAACTACTACAAAAACAACCAAAAAAGGAAACATACGAGAAGGGACTTGATGACTTGGTGGTTGTGTGGCGAAATGCTGTGTTTGAAATGATCTTAATCAAACCGACTATTGTTTTGGATGTAGCGCGGAGTTAACTCGATTATCTTTCTATTTAACTCATTACTAAGGTCTTTATCACCGTACAGTAAAAGCTGTGTTAGATCGTCATTTGAAAGGTTAGTATATCCAAATGGCCGTACTAATGTAAGGACTCCAGTGAGAAGATCTCGTCGTTGTACCTCAAAATAATTTTCTTGTCTTATATGACGGAGAGAAAACATCATAGTTTTGAAATTCTAAATCATATCAATTTCGCATATCATTTCAGGAAGGAAACAAGAAAGTTGCAGTAGCTGCATTAGAAAAAATTATCCAACAAGCAAAAGATCCAAAGCAAATACTGACAGCTCTGAGGTATGTTGCCTAGAAGTTAAGTATCTAAATATGTCAGTTAAGGAATAATGAAAGTGGGGTTCATGCCCGGGAGGGGGGTTCATAACGTGTTGAGAGTACGGGTATGTGCCGCCTATATGGGTGGGTTTTGGGGCCCGAAATTCTCTAAACAAGGATCATTTTTCGGCAGATTTTCCTTAGACATGGGTAGGTTTGGTTGAAATCGGCAAAAAATCTTTGATAATGGGTCGTTTTCCGCCAAAATTCATCATAAAAGTGGGTACGAAGGTGAATTTTGGCAATTACAAGAGGGCAGCTTTCTGAAAACCGGGCGGCAGACCCCCGTACATCCACAAGTCCTGTACCCCCCCCCGGGTGTTCATGACCTTAACAGTATTACCGGGTGTATAAAAAAAGTAAAGAGATTCGGTCAGGCCTAGCGATGAGAATCTAGCTTAAATCAATCCGAATTTTTTTTTAAAACGTTCGTCGACAGTTAACTTGAATATAAATACCTTTTTTGTTGATCTTGGTGCTTTGAGCGTTGAAATATTAATCTTTAAAGTTCAAATTTTTCTCCACCTCCAAACCAGAGCTTTGGCGTTTTAGCCTAAGCATATCGGTGAAACATAACGAATAAGTCAACAATAGACTTGATAAAATTTGGAAGAAGGCGAGAAAAATAAAAAACTGCACAATAAATGAGTTCTAGCAAATATAATAAACGTGAGACTAAACATCAAGTAAGTTACATAGTCAACTTAATAATTTTAACAGCAAGATTTTATTACGCTAATCAATTGTTCATGATAGAACTTTGCTCAGTTCCTACGCTAGAGGAACCTTTTGGCCTGTACGTTAAAGACCCTCTGCTAGCCATGTGGCTTTGCACGCCGTTGCTGTCCCAGAATGCACTACAAATGGACTTTCAAATTATCTGAAAGTCTCTGATGCTAGGCCTGTGTTGTGCTGTTTTCTCATCCGTAGCACGCAAAGCGTCATGGTTAGCAGAGGGTCTTTAGAGCATTCGATACATTACTATAAATCTATCCTATCTGAAATTCATTCAGCTACCAAAATTTATTTAATATTCTAGGTGTTTAACGAGATTGAAATACACGTACCTGTCACCAATAAACCAAAGGTTTGTATTTATCGTATACACCACTTCGACGAACAGCCGCCATTATGGAAATTTTTCCAAATTTCATGATACAAAATTTTCGACTCCAGATTCGGATTCAGCACTCAATGTAAAGTCTAGCTGCAACGATTCATCCTTGCCATATTGATTTTACAGTGCTACAATGTTTGAGATTGTATAAAGGATTTGACTACAAAATCGTTGGGGGGTAAACTTTTACCCCCAAGCTTTTTTCATGGTCAAATCCCTTATAAAATATAGAGCTTTATATCACCGTAAAATCAATATAACAAGGACTAAAAAGATGAAACGTTGCAGCTAGACAATATTTTGAGTGCTGAATCCGAATCTGGAGTGGAAAACTCTGTATCATGAAATTTTGAACAATTTCTATAATGGCGGCCGTTCGTCGAAGTGGTGTATTGCGCAGATGCTGACTATTGATAACAGCTAAAGTCTTTTTTGAGACCTGGAGTAATTTTCGCGGTAAACAGAAAAAAGCCTCCTGCACGACCAACGTGAAATTGGCGCAAAAAATTATACTCAGATAAATGTCTTTTCTCTCTTTAATGAACTGAGATTCAAGACGGCTAATTCTTTTCAAGCTTAAATGCTTTTTAAGTACCACAAAGTGCCAAGACTTCTTAAATGGACTTTAGTTGCTAGATTTTTTTCTCTTCATGACAAATGTAGAACAAGATTGTCATAGGCTTAACATGTTCATAAAATTAAATTTTAGCTTATAGCAAAACTGCTGTCAAGCGTAAAGCGTTTTCTTGGCACTGCCGGACAAGGCTCAGATTTCATTATGCACAATCCTTGCTTTGGTAGACCTGAGGCATACTTTGGCAGTGAAAATAAGAACGCCTCATGCGTGAATTCAGCTTAATTAAGAAATGTGTTGCAGTTACTTTCGATGATAGCAGTCTTATTCTGGCGTAGATTGCAAAGTCACATAATTTTCAAATGCTCGGCAGTAACTGAGCCTGTTATAGGATAGTAATGACCCTACCATGCTGATTTACACAGAGATGCTTATGCTGAAGGCTTCTTAGGCCTAATTTATCATTTCAAACTTGCAGAAATTATTAAGTTGCTGTATACAGCTTCTGCTTCGAAAGATATTACTTATTACAATTCTGCATTTGACAATCAGAGACTGAATATACAATATACAAAGCTTGGATTATTTAATTTCTCTTAGCGAGGAGATAAAGACCATGCTTGGATTTGTCAAGAAAGGTATTTGAGTGATTTATTTTGCAGAAATTTCGAGATATATTGTTTAATCGAAATATGTATTTACAGCATATTTTAATTCTTACATGGAGTATTTATGTACCTGAGTGCGTAGGTGTGATATGTAAACCTGGAGGTCAACTTTCATCGATAGAGTTAAGATACAGTACGATAACCGGTCTATTTTTCTGATGATACTGTCATCTAAACGTGCAACTTTTTTCTGATTCATCCGGTTTTCATTATGAAGGATGACATTGTTTTGGAACTCATTAGAATTTCGAGATCTCACTGCTAATGGATGCTGTCTTGAGTATTCCATGACACATCAGGTATTACTCAATCAATCAATCAATCAATCAATCAGTCAATCAGTCTATCAGTCTATCAGTCTATCAGTCAATCAGTCAATCAGTCAATCAGTCAATCAGTCAATCAGTCAATCAGTCAATCAGTCAATCATGACGACTAATCGTATCAACTGACTTTGTAAATTTCTTTTCTGCAGCTTATGAAACCTTACAAGCAGCATTGCCTGATTTTGAAGCGGAGATACAATGGTTCGTAAAGATAGGTAAGTCGATAGCCTTGATACTAAACTTGGGATAGATGTAGCCTGGCATTACTGATTATTGTGTTTTACTGAAGTTTTATAATCCAAATGAGTTTAGTAGCCTATGCAAATCAGTAACAGAGCCGAAAATGCACTGCACATCTTTGAACCTCACTAGATCTTGCAAGATTTTTACATCAAAGGAGATACTTGATCATTTCCCAGCCCCAAAACTCCTCCATCATTAAATTTCTTATCTGATTGTCACAACTGATACATGCAACATTAGTTTATATGCAAGAACAGCAAAAAGGAGTCAGTGTCATTGCTTACATGGACAAAATTGTTGACTCAATGTTGTCCTATCTATATTTAAAAAACAGCTATATTTAAATCGGCAAGGATGGTGTGCACTTATGTGAGTGTGGACTAGACTGATGATATGAGTCAAAGTTTTGCTCCATTGAATTGAATTGTTATTTATTGTTACAGTCATATTCCGCTAAAACTTGTTTGAAGCGGAATGCGTATTGTGGGGGATAGTTAGGGGGGAATGGAGCGAAAACAAGGACTCATGTAATAAGTCTAAGTGTGGACTACCGGTTGACTCCTTTAAGGCATTGTCTAGTAACTCAGAGTGATGTCTCCTCTATTCTTGATGCGCTGTCCTTGCCAATTTTCGTAGCCCCGTTGCCCTGTGCAACATTACTAACTTTCGGTTCTCCATTTCTTTCTGACCGTTTCCTCCTACGAGCTGCTCTCTTCTCCAGAAACTTCCAGAAGAAATAAACAAATGAGTTCATCACTGAATTAGTAATAAATGCGAGCTTTTCAAGATAGTTAGATTCTCTATTCGTTACCTGCTTGACCACATATGGAAATGTAAGAGCCGTATAGGAGAGAACCACTGCAAAACTCATCAATACCAAGCGCAGGTCTTTCCTCGTATCATTCCCTTGCTGATTTGACCGATTACCGGTCGAGGCTTGCAGTCTCTGCCGTCGACGGATCACAGCTATGTATATTATAATTCCATAAGAGACGACCATTACTGCGGACACGTCCAGCATAAAGTGTCCGAAAACAGGCTCCTTGTACGTAGATTGCATAAGAACCAATGGAAGGGTGATAATGAGGCTGACGACCCATAACGAGATTATGCAAATGACAATACGGGTTTTGTTTACCCAGTATCTATGTTTGAATGGGTAAGCTACTGCGACTGCGCGATCGATAGTTAAAGTAGATAGGTGCAGTATTGAAGACATTAAAGTGAAATAAAACATTTGTGAACCGATCAGGGCTACTATAGATACGGTCTGGCTGATCTTGCTTGCCGCAAATACGATAGTTGAGACACCAACTAAGAAATCTGCAACTGACAGACTTAGCAAAAGAGCTTCGTAAGTTGTGATATGGCGGCGTCGCTTTGCTATGAGATATATCTCGATTAGGTTGACAATTATAACCAGAGCTGGAACGATTAGAAGTATGACGTACTCTGTTTGTGACATCTTGTTTGGTCTTCTGTTGATTGTTAGTAAACGTTGTTGATCATGATTTAATGTTTCAATGATCAGACAATGATTCCTGATTAACAAGTCTTTAAGTCTTGATTATGACTGCTAATCAGCGATTAATAGAGGTGCATCTAAAGAAACTCCTTTTGTGTTGTACTCTTTCACTTTGAAATCATTTTGCTTCTTTTCATGATCGTTAGTAAATGTTGTTGGTCATCACTTAATTTGATTTGGTGGAGAGATTTGTCCATGATTAGATGACGGATTCTTGATAAACAACTCTATGTTATAATCGCTGATCAATGATTCGTCAGCAGCTCTTGCGAGTTACTCTCTTTCACTGAACATATCCTCTGTTGAGAATTTCATATGGTTTTAGGATACAACTTATATTCTGAGCTTTTGACTTCAAATATCTCCTCTGCTTTCCGTTTCAAATCACCTTACATTCCATCTGTTGACAGTATTGATTTTGAATCTAAACATCTGTGTGACTTTAAGTTAATTATTATTTAGAAGGGCTACTGGTAATCATAATGCAGCGATCTGTATTTCACTCCTGATTACAATCTATTAATGCACAAGATCATTTTCCTCGAAATTGTTGATCAGTTTTGATCTTTAACTCTGAACATCTGTGCTGTGTTAATTTTAAGTTAATCATTGTTTGGATAGATTATTGACAATCATATATCAGGAATCAACATTTCACTCCTGATTACAATATATTATTGGACAAGATCACTTTTTCTTGATGTTGTTGATCAACTGCAGAAAAAACATTCATTTCGTAGACTTTTGAGAGAGCATAAAATTTGTTTTTCATCGCAGATAGCCAGATTTCGAACCTAAATTTACACACCCTAATCAATTAGTCACCCTTCTTAATAATCATTAATCACTAAATCAATATATTAATGATTATACCTGAGATCATGACTTGTTGACTTCATGAAAGAAGGCGCTTTTATAAGTCAAAGGGCATTTTTGAAATGTTGACATTGTGATGGCCGTTTTTGGACAAATTTTGCGCCATCTGTCGTGAACATTTAATTGATTTCAAATTAGTTTTTCTTGAAATTAATCAGATTTCTGGTAGTCATACAGCCTAAAAGCAGGCTCTATGCCATAAGGAGAAAAAAGTCGGGCTGAGGACACGCCATAAAACAACGTTTGCAAGAAGACCTAAGTTTAGGTAGCAGGCTTTGATTTGCGAATTTGCATCGTTTATGTATGCGAAAAGAATAAATTACTTTTTGGTCACGGAGTGTGCCATTGTGGTCGTTCTGGAGAAAAAGTGTTTCCGGCAATCCCCCGGTTCAATATTTATATCTCCTCCCATCCTGCTTTGCGATACGAGCAAAGGAAGTGAATTTGATTGGATCAAGATGATAAAAGAAATAACAGCACGACTTATGACTGGACAAGCGAAGGAAGGACGGGGGCACCTTACAAACAGGAAGCGAGAGTTTTGAATAAGTCCTTCTTTGTTATGCTAAAAGCCAGGCATTCCAGTCATCATCACAGAATAAAGAGTTGTTTGTTTACATTTCCCAGACAAGTATGCAAGGATGAATAAACCAATAAACATTTTAATAGCTATGGTATCAATTAAACGGGAAACTTCCTCCAAATAATTGATTTATATTTTGTGATAAATGCGACGCCAAGAAAAATTCCTAGGGGAGAAAAGGTAGCCTGCGTGCAGAGGCCTTTTTCAAATCGATTCACGTAGTGACCTACCTCTAAGGTTCTTTGATTCTTAAAGACTTAGATTTTGTTCTCTAAGTGATTATCAACTTAATTTTTTTCCGATAGATATTGTATATTTTGAGATATACTTTCATCACCAAGGAGGATATAAAAATGGTTGCTGTGAACTTAAAAGTATTTTCCTGTAATCGTCGTTGTACAGCGTGTCCTCAGCTTCACAATTTTGTCTTCATGGCACAGTGAGCCTGATCTCAGTTTAGTAATCATACCAAAGCCCCCAGCATCCAATTATATCAGCGGTTACATTGGCGTTTATCAATGTTTTTTTAGCCCTCGACTCAAGGGATTCGTTTCTTTTGCTCGTGAGAGGTCCTTGGTTGCAAAATGAAATGAAGTCGTATGTGATTGGTTTATTTGACTCGGTTCAAATTCTAACCCGGTTCATATTTGGTAGACCTCAATGATCGCATTTGGTCTATAGGTCCAAAGAAAAAGCTTCAACTAGAGTTCCCATATGAAAGTAAGTTTCTCGTAGACCTTCTTCAAGTTAACATCACTTATGTCAAAGTGCAGTCTCCTCTATATTTGGCTTTTGTTCCTCGTCAGCTTGCGTAGTTCGATTACAATGTCCTACCACACTCATTTTCGAGTCGCCATTTGCACCTGAGCGTATCCTCCTACGAGCCGCTCTGCTCTTTGCTCCAGAAACTTCCAGAAGAAATAAACCAATGAGTTCGTCATTGAATTAAAAACAAATGTGAACTGTACAATAAAATTTACCTCTCTGTGTGTTACCGCCTTGACCACAAGAGGCAATGTAAAAGCTGTGTATGAGAGAACCACTGTGAAACACATTATTACCAAACGCAGGTCTTTCTTCATATCATTCCCTTGATGATTTGACCGATTACCGGTTGAGGCTTGCAGTCTCTGCCGTCGGCGGATCACAGCTATGTATATTATAATTCCATAAGAGACGACCATTACTGCGGACACGTCNCCAATTAATTTATCGTGGCCACGCCGCTGGGACCGTATTTTTCGCCGCATGAATTTTTCCGCTGCATAACCTCAAACAAATGACTCGGAAAATTCACTGCGCTTGCCCCCCCACTCTAAAGGCTCAATTTCCGCCACTGCCGCTCTTTGCTCCAGAAACTTCCAGAAGAAATAAACCAATGAGTTCGTCATTGAATTAAAAACAAATGTGAACTGTACAATAAAATTTACCTCTCTGTGTGTTACCGCCTTGACCACAAGAGGCAATGTAAAAGCTGTGTATGAGAGAACCACTGTGAAACACATTATTACCAAACGCAGGTCTTTCTTCATATCATTCCCTTGATGATTTGACCGATTACCGGTTGAGGCTTGCAGTCTCTGCCGTCGGCGGATCACAGCTATGTATATTATAATTCCATAAGAGACGACCATTACTGCGGACACGTCCAGCATTAAGTGTCCGAAGAAAGTTTTCATAGCCTGATTGGGTAATTTAAGAGCCAATGGTAAGGCGATAGTGAGGCTGATGACCCATAACGAGATTATGCAAATGGCAATACGTGTCTTGCTTACCCAGTATCTATGCTTGAAAGGATAGACTACTGCGACTGCGCGATCTAGCGTTAGAATGCTTAGATGTAACAGCGAAGACATTAAGGATATCCAAAACAGTACCCCTATTCTTTCGACTGTGAAATATATGATGATCCCAACACCAACTGAAAGATCGGCAACTGACAGACTTAACAGAAGGCTTTCGTATGTTGTTATATTGTGACGTCGTTTTGCTATAAGGTATATCTCTACCAGGTTGACAATTATAATGACAACTGCTGCGGGGAAGGACATCTGAAAGTATCCTGTTTGTAACACTGACATGATGCTTTTGTTTAACAACCTGTTCTTTAAAAACTGGTCTCTCTGTAAGCTGCTTTAAATGCACTCTGATACCCTTGATTGAATTGGATTTGTTGCTTGGTTAAATTACTTTGGAAGTGTTGTTGAGTTGGATTGCATCAGATATGTAAGTTTATTGATCAGCAAACCTACAGTTGTAATGCATTCTACCTGTGAATTGTTGCAACCTTTCGATGCTTGTTCTTTAAAAGCTGGCCTTTTTCAGACGTATTAAGGGAACCTTTATCTCTGATATCCTTAACCAAACTGAATTATGTTTGATTTTTTGCTTGGTTTAACTATAAGGATCTGTAGATAACTGTTCTCGACTATTGTCTGTCAGCTTTTGTTGATCACTAGTTAACGTACGTTTTGTGTAGCAATGATTTGTAGAACGATTCCTGATTTAAAACTGTTGATTATGATTGCTGATGCACTCTCTCTCAATGTGACGTCGTTTATCTTCTTTTGGTAATAGTTAGTAAAGTTTGTTGATCATGATTTGTTAATCATGATTTATTGATCATGATTTGTTGTTTATTTATCGGTAGCATTTCTTGTAGATTTTCCGTATAACTATATAAACCACTGAGAATATAACTACCTTCAACACAGAACACCTCTCCTTTCTTTCATTTCACATTCCACTCCTATACCATCTGACGGGACTAATCATATGTTCTCAACATCTTTACCAGCTAGAACTTAATTGCCGTTCTGAAAGATAATCAACAGCTGTTTTTTTTCAGATAATCAGCACTATTTACATCATATTTACAGCTTATTTTTAACCAACTGTGTAAAAAATGCTTGATTTTAATTGCTGTTTATATGGTACGAGATTTGCTAGGGAGCATTTAATTTCAAATTTCTATTATATCTGATCAAATTGTTTTGATATGAAATTAATCAACTAAAAAAAGCCATTTTTCATCCATATTCTAATTATTCGGCCCAAACTCCTTTTTTTTAATTTCATGACAGAAGGCAATCTTTTTAGTAAAAGAGCTATTTTAAAATGTTTACAGTTTTCACACTGTTCTCAAATTGTTTTGAATTTGATTCTTTTTAAATGTTTGTCCTGAAAGATGATCGTCGTTCGTCGTTAAGCTAATAGACCTCTTCCGAGTCTCGATTTCAATTTGATAAAACAAAGGACAAAACATTGACCTCTTTCCCAGTTATCTTTGATTCCCAACGCGCGTGGTTGTCTTTGAAATGCACGATTTATCTTTGACTACTATGAAAACAAAATTGACATTCCTTTGTCTCGTTTCATGCGTTGGGATTGATCTACCTTGGTCTTCTTTTCACAAAGAGACTGGGGAAAGGTTTATTGTTATCAACTTCTGAAAATGCTGTGACGAAAATTTTCTGAAGACAAGAGAGACAACAATAAGTTTGTTTTTCAGTTTGCTTTAGAGAAAGGTCCAAAATTTATTTTCCTAAATGTTCGCCTTACATAATTTTGACCATTTTGTATACCGGATTAGTAAAAAAAATGTATAGACGTTAGAAAGCCTGCAGCTCTCAAACCATTTTCCAGATTCTTATAAACTGATAATGCCTGTGCAACTAACATACCAACTTAGATAAGAAAATACCTGGTTCAACGAACCCTGGTTCAACGAACCCTGGTTCATACCTGGTTCAACGAACCCTGCGTTTAACGAGCTCTGGACTTATTTATGGTTTCCTTGAGGAGTCGTTGCATAGAGAGTTCACTGTGGATCGGTTCTTTTTCATGTAGTTGTTAATATTATTTTAGTATTTATTTTAGTATTTATGTTAAATGTAATCGCCGAAGGGTAGCAATGTATTTCCATGCTCCCTGTGGTGTCGTTCTGTAATGTTATTGTTAGTTAGTAAATTGTAAATTTTAGGAGAATTTATATAAAAAAAA
>REGM01000007.1:625293-653288 GCA_004194415.1 Aurelia aurita
TTGGAAGCTGTTCAAATTATTCAAAAACTTTAGCAGATAGATAGGCGAATGTCTAAAAGGAAGGTTGACTTTGAAGAAGCGACGAGCAACTCACAGCCGACAGAGTTTGTATTGCTAACTACGAAATTATCGACGCAAAGGCAAGTTTGTCACAGCTTTCTTGGCCTAAATGTTTGTTTTGCTTTAAAAAACAGCATGTTCGTTTGTTTATTTCATAGGTTTAGGTCTGACTGACAATTGCTACCTATCCTTTCCCTACTCACTTTTGCGAGGTAGAATAGAGGAGCAATTTTATGCAACTTTTTGCAAATTTCCTATAGATTCCTATAGAAATTTTCTGAACATTTACCCCAAAACAAGATGGCGTCGTGTTTTAAACGCTGCTGTGTCGTCATGCCGTCTGTATCAATTCGCTTGGTGATTGTGAATTGCGTGTAGTGTGTGCAAAGTTCTGGGGTCAAAGCAGTTGCTGAATCGCTTATCGAGTCTATGACCCCCTTTCATGCGGTGAAGTGGGACGCTTGAACATCTAACTTAGTGTTGTTTAGTGGTATCTAGTGATTTTTAGTGATGATGACTTAGCGATCTTTAGTGTTGGTGTCTAATGATGCGAGGCTAAACATCTATCACACAACACCGATAGGAACATTCATAGAGAAACTTTCAGTGAAATTTATCGTGCAACATGGTTGAACATAAGTGATCAACACTCTACAATGTTTTAGATATGTTTGATGAAATGTTTGATAAATGTAAGCAAGGTTTTATAATGTTTCATCTTCATGATCCCAGTTCTTTATGTTGCAGTTTCATTAGTATTTTCGGTGCTCTTTCTGTCATTTGTGCTGCGATCTTTAGATTTCTTCTGTCTTTCAGCTTGCCTTTTTTCGATGTATTTCCAAAAGAAATAGATTAATGGATTGACCAGCGAATTCCCAACGATCAACAGTTTACCTTCCAAGAAAGTCTCACTTGGCTTTGGCAAAAATTGGTTAATAGCGTACGGAAATGTCATGGCTATGAAGCTGACTGCCACAAGTAGAGAAACGAATACCAATCGAAATTCTCTCTTCACTTGCTCATTCGAAGGGCCAGCACCAGAAGGGCCACTGTGGTTTTGCATCTGCATTCTGCGGTAGAAAACAGCCTTGTATATAATGAACACATAGCTCGCAATAATTAGGACCCCAAAACAGACCACCAGATATGCAATGATCTTTGCCACTGGGTCCATTGACGCTGTAGCAACGAACGTGGCTATCACACCAAAGACCACGACCCATATTGCAATGATAACGCATGTAATACTCTTCCGTGTCACCCATATTTTATGCAGTAGAGGCTTTGTGACTGCAATCAGGCGGTCGATAGTTAGCGCTGCTACATGGAAAACAGATGCTTTGACAGTATACCACAGAAAGCCTTTGGCAATTGCGTTTCCAAGAGCGTCGTTATCAGTGGGTTGTATGATTGCTAGAATTAACTCTGCAATCCCAACGTTAAAGTCGGCAAAGGCTAGGCTTAGTAAAAGCAACTCATACGGAAGCAGTATCTTTCGTCGTTTGAGCAATAGAATTATTTCTATGAAATTGACGAGAATTATGGGTATGGAGATTGATAACAGAGCTGTTTGATCAAATATATTTTGATTTGAGCTTTGATTTGTCTGGGTTTGATTCTTTGCCTGAATGCCGTCGTCTTCATCTTCATCCATCTTGTAGTTGTTTAGTGCGGATCAAGCGATCAGTCAGTCAGTTAATCAATCGAATCAGTCACTTAATCCCTCAATCATGCAAATCAATCAAATCAGTCAGTTGATCAAATCAATCAGTCAATCACATCAGTCACTTAATCGCTTAATCACGTAAATAAATCACCCAATCAGTCATTCAATCAGTCAAGGAGTCATTCAATCAATCAAGTCACTCTGTATGGTTGGCAAAATCAGCTTTCATCATTGTCATTATTGTACTGAGGTGCAACTCTGGTGAAATCGCAACTTCTTCCTTTGTTGGGTTAGCAGCGAATGCCAGAAACAAATCCCTTGTTAGTAGGCCTGCTCTAATCACTAACAGCTCTCTTAAATGTCCAGATATTGTAATGATCCTTGAAATGGAGGTTCGCAAGACGGGCCTAAGACGACAGGTTACCAAATGATGGGAATTGAGGTGATATAGGTGAAAGCAGATACACCTTGGGAAAACGAAATGCAGGGATGATTAAAGTGACAAGAAAGATAATAGAAAAGTACGAACAGCAAAGCAGGATGGCAAGCAAGGTTGATTCAAAGTAGAATTGAGTAACTAAGAAACTGCGAAGAACGAAGTAGGAAAATATGCGAGGGAGGTACGAATTTGAAGAAAGACAGCTTAAATATTTCAAAGAACTCAGTAGGTATACCCACCGCACCGACGGCAAATGAAATTGATATGAAGCAGCAATTAGTTCTATGAAGTCAGGTAATCTAGTAGTTGTCGTACCCACTAGTTAAACAACCAAATTTCCCACAGTTCATGATTTTTGTATCTTGGTTGGATGACAGTTAGGACGACTCGAATCTGAAAAAGTCCTTTTCATTTCTTCGCATCGACGCCTCAATTTAGCTTTTATCGCATCGGATTATTTCACGATAATCTTTGACATGTACGTAATGTCTTTTGCACGCTTGCAGACTTTGATAAAAAATTCTTTGCCGGTTCGCGTCTCTCATCCAAGAACGAACAGTACCAGCCAGTTTAATGTCAGCAATTTCTGAATGAATCAGCCCTGAAACTAGCTGATACGAATTGAGAAATGCGCTGCGCTAGCTTGCAGACTTGGTGGAATAATCTCTTGATGATGATGAAGGTGATGATGATGGTGATTATGATGATTCAGCATTGATTCTCTTCGATTTCAATTCTCTCTCTTTTCAAGCGCGAACTATCTCGTCGAAGTTAATTTTTGGCTCTCTAGCGATTGCTACGCTTTCCATGTCTTCGCAGTTGTGTGCTGCAGATGTCTATAGCTACAAATGACTCATTATTTCACACTTATAGTCGAACGACAAGTAAACAGGCGATTTTTTAATAGACCTTTTCGACCATACGAAAAAGGGATTGGGGAGAGCGGCCAATTCTGGTAGTACGTTTGGAAGATGATTTTTAAAGTCTCCCTGCACAATCACTGGGAAATCGCAGCAGCGTGCAGCTCTCTGGTGAAAACCCTTTGTAATGATGGTTCCACCAAAAATTAGTGGGAATTTGTTTCATTAACACTTGCTTGGACAGGTAAGTCAATGTTCTTTCTAGTTTACTTCGTTTAGTGCCTTTTTTATTTACATTTTCCTGTTTTTAGCTGTGCGAGGTCAACAGTTCATGTAGGTATTTAGGCCATCTCCTAAACGGAATGAGTGAACTAAATAAGGTTTTCCTTTAGGTTTTCCTGTCATTTCTTCTTTCTAAGTTTGCTACAGAATTTATCCTAAGCAATATTAGCCATCCTCCGCAAGGACTAAAGAAAACCTAAGGATNTCTGAATGAATCAGCCCTGAAACTAGCTGATACGAATTGAGAAATGCGCTGCGCTAGCTTGCAGACTTGGTGGAATAATCTCTTGATGATGATGAAGGTGATGATGATGGTGATTATGATGATTCAGCATTGATTCTCTTCGATTTCAATTCTCTCTCTTTTCAAGCGCGAACTATCTCGTCGAAGTTAATTTTTGGCTCTCTAGCGATTGCTACGCTTTCCATGTCTTCGCAGTTGTGTGCTGCAGATGTCTATAGCTACAAATGACTCATTATTTCACACTTATAGTCGAACGACAAGTAAACAGGCGATTAAATTAATTAAATTAAATTAAATTAAATTAAATTAAATTAAATTAAATTAAACTAATTAGTAACTCGCAGTGCAATATTTATTTTCGCCAGGTGTTGTTTGTCTGCAGAGAAGGGAGGCGAAAGGCTGCATTCGGAATTTTTTCCCGGCGATTGCCTATTAGTAAACTAGAGAAAATGGTTTTTAAAACAGCTTTTTTGAGTTCTTCTTCCGCCGACTCTCAGTGGACTGGGAAGAGCATAAGCGCCCTATTGCCCCCTTCTTCGTAAATCTGCCAATTCACGGGCAGGCGAAAGTGAATGTGAAGGTGGAACAGGGGTTCCAGCAACCAAATAAAACACACCAAACAAGCAAAAAGCCCCGGGGGTACATAACATGTTGATGGTACGGGTATGTGACATGCCCGTACCATCTATGTGCCTCTAGAAGTTGGAAGTTGGTGAGGCACAAAGAACTGGGTGGCAGAACCTCGTCCGATCGTAAGTCGTGTACCCCCCCTGGGTTAAAAAGTGCTGGTTACTAAATTAGTCCATGTTCCTGGTCCATGGCACTCATAGTTGTTACTTCCTGCAATTGGACTCGGGCCTTATCTATCGTGATTCATGTCTATAGCTACTAATGACTCATTATTTCACATTTACAGTCGAACGACAAGTAAACAGGCGATTTTCTAATTTGTGAACTAATTAGTGACTTGCAGTGCAATATTTATTTTCGCCAGGTGTTGTTTGTCTGCAAAGAAGGGAGGCGAAAAGCTGCATTCGGAATTTTTTCCGGGCGATTGTCTATTAGTAAACCAGAGAAAATGGTTTTTAAAACAGTTTTTTGAGTTCTTCTTCCGCCGACTGTCAGAGGACTGGGGAAGAGCAAAAGCCTCCTATTGCCCCCTCCTTCGTAAATCAGCCAATTCACGGGCAGGCGAAAGTGAATGTGGAGGTGGAGGTGAAGCCGGGATTCTAGCAGCAAACGCACCAAACACATGAAAAGTCCGGAGGTACATATCATGTTGATGGTACGGGTTTGAAGGTGCAAAATTCTCTAAGAGTGGGTCCTTTTTGGCTGGACCAATGGAAAATCCCCTATATAAGTGGATACGAAATAGAAATATTGGCAGATAGAAATGAGGGTCGCTCTAAGAACTGGGTGGCAGAACCTCGTCCGATCGTAAGTCGTATACTCCCCCCCCCCCTGGGTCAAAAAGTGCTGGTTACTAAATTAGTCCATGTTCCTTGTCCATGGCACTCATAGTTGTTACTTCCTGCAATTGGACTCGAGCCTTATCGTGATTCAGGCTCCCGGGGGGAGGGGTACAAAACATGTTGAGGGTACGGTATGTGCCGCCCATATGGGTGGGTTTTTGGCCCAAAAGTCTCTAAACAAGGGTCATTTTTCGGCAGATTCTCTTTAAACATGGGTCGGTTTGGCTGAAATCGGCGAAAAATTGTTTAAAATGGGTAGTTTTCCGCCAAAATTCATCATAAAAGTGGTTACGAAGGCATTTTGGCAATTAGAAGTGGGTAGCTTTCTGAAAACCGGGCGGCAGATCCCGGTTCAGACCCCACCCCCCCCGGTTCAGGCTGCAAATACAGGTGATGACAACTGGTCGCCGCAGCCCCACATCTCCTGTCTGTCTCGCCTAGCCGAACTTTTTCTGATTCACCCAGTATAGAATCTTTTAATAGACGATTCCGGAAAAGATGGCGTCGGGGGGCATTTGACCAAGATGCATTGCGTTCTATAATGGAATCAACAGTGATTCTATAGAAATTCGATCATCAAACGCAATGCATCTTGGTAAAATGCCCCTCGACGCCATCTTTTCCGGAATCGTCTATTGCTCAAACAGCTTTAATTCTTCACCAACGCTTATTTCAAGCAGTTTTAATTGTATTTGTATGACAGCATCAACATTTGATTTATAAATCGTTCAAGCTGTTAATTATTTCACCGTCTTGAACAAATTGAAGTTTTAGGTTTTGCACAACTTCAGCTGTATTGGAACTAAAATTATTTCCACTTTCCTTCCACCTGATTAAAGCATTATAAGAAAACCAAACAAACACAGATTTTGGCCAAAATGTGTTATGTAAACTGCAAATTGATTTAAATTTAACTTTTCGTCAATAAACAAATAGTTAAAAACCCAGCCGTTTTTCGAATTACAAAAGTGCCTATGTAAATTTGTCATTTGTCGTGTGCATTTCTAAAGCTTGGTAAAAACGCGCCAGAATATCTAAAGCTAGCGTAAAAAGGCGTTAGAATTGGGATAGTGCATTTCCTAAACTCATGGACGTAGTTTTAGTGAGTTATTGCTTCCAAAAAGGTATCAAAACTGTTTAATTCCAACCAGACATCTTCCAAGGCGCCGAAAAAATCTCACATTAAGGCAAAAGTAATTTTGGCCATTTTCCCCGTTGCATTTCAAATGCATCTGTAACGCTTTTTGACTCTAGTGCGAGCCAAGCTTTAAGCATCTGTCAAACGTGGCGAACATTTCACCGAACATTGAAATTAGAAAAAACAGATGATTTTCAATGTTCGATTGAAGGGTGGTCAAATGCACCGAACATTTCATTAAACATTTCGACACACCCAATTGCTCCATCGAAAAGGCACAGTAATTTCTATGTAAAATGAATAGGATTGTTCGATGAAATGTTCGGCCAGGTGGTCAAACGCGTACAACATTTCACCGAACATAAGAACAATGGAGAAGTTCGGTGAAGTTTTTGAACTCCATCAAACGACGTCGAACATTATCGAATAAGATTTTGATCACCAAACAAGGTGGTCAAACGAACCGAACTTTCGCAAAACATCAATGTTGGATATTGTTCGGTGAAATGTTCGGCTCATTTAACCGGGGCTTTAGTGAATTTTCGATACCAAATGGACTGACAACTTTTTGATTACATCCAAATGCGTTAGGACATCTTAAAAAGCGCCTACGAATTGAAGCAAAACGACCTCGGCGAGTTTTCACTCTAGTGTGAATCAAGATTAATCAACCAAACGTTTTTAAAGAGCAATCAACAACTGAGTGCAAAGAGCGATTTCTAAATTACTTTTACCATCTTGTAGAAATTTAATTAGGTCCCCGTAATGAGTATTTCCAAGGTCAAGCAGCTTTGTTTGCCTTTTGAGCACTCTGATTTGATTATTCGCTTACCAAAGCATTTTGCAAGTCAAGCATTTACGCCGTTTTGCTGTGTAAGACTACAAACACAAACATCTAAGGATTCGTCATCTAAACTGATTGTTGGTACGAAGATGAAAAGAGAATTGTCAAAGCGTAGAAGAACTGAAAAGAACTTCAAGCTTTGACCTCAAGAATTGATTACTTCTTCTGTTCGGTTGAAGAAGTTTGGGTCAGCATTTAGGCTATTGTGTCAGCAGCTATGGCGAGCCAGACCCCCAAAGAATGATCTTTCTGCTGGTGGAGCTTTTGCGAATTTTTACGAATTTTATTCAGTTGCATTTGCGAATTTTCTTCAGCAGCATTTACGAATTTAGGTGAAAGCTAAGCTTATCAGTTATAGTTTGCCTGTGTAAGGATTTTGCTGGCTTTTATAGGAAAATGGCTGTCTACACTAACACACAAAACGGTTTATTCATTGCAACATCCATCTTGGTTATAATTGCAAACTTTATCGAAATTGTTCTGTTACTAAAAAGGCGGAAACGTCTGTTGCCCCATGAGCTGCTTCTACTCAGCCTGTCTGTTGCAGACTTGTTGGTTGGTGTTGCACAGTGTGCTGTTAGTATTTTGTGGCTTTTCACGTTTATTAAGGGTGCTGGTGCACCAATGTGGGCCTCTGTTGCCATTTCAACATTTCACGTTGAATTATTAACATATGACAGATTAGCTGCAGTTGCCACACCCTTGAAACACAGGAGATGCTGCACCAAAAGATCTACTTTGATTGGTATTGCCTGTACATGGGTAATGTCTGCAAGCTTGTTATTGCCAATATTTATGCCAGAAATATTGGAAATCAGCAGGAAGGTTGTCGCTCATATGATAATAGCCATAGGCGCTCTCTTGATAACAGCATATGCTTTCATAATTTACAAGATAGTGATCAGCCGTCGTAGAAACCCCAACCTTCAAATCAGCGGATCGGTGGAACAGAGAAAACGGGAACATCGTTTGGTGTACATGTCTGTTATGATCACAGTCGTGTTTCTGTCTTTAACCTTGCCGTTTGCGATTCACGAACGGATGCTTGGAGGCCAAGGTTCGGACCATGTTGTACCGTTTATTCTGAGATTTGCCCTTCTGCTAAATTCGTTGATGAACACGGTCATCTATTTCTTTTGGAAATTCATAGAGGATCGGGCAAAGAAGCGAAACTTGGGCGTCATTTGCCGAAAATCAGTACCGGCACCTTCGCTACAAAAGGATGTGGGTCATATCAATCAGCAGTTTGCTTCTGCAGCCATTTAGTGGGGCTGAAAACTTTTTGAAAACCCGTTGAGTAATGCATACGTTTATTTCTTTTGGAAATTCATAGAGGATCGGGCAAAGAAGCGAAACTTGGGCGTCATGAGCGGTTCTTCGCGGCAAAAAGACACGGGTCATGTCAATCGCACGTCTTCAGCCATTTAGTGGGCCTAAAAATTTCTGAAAGCCCGCTGAGTAATGCATATATTTATTTCTTTTGGAAATTCATAGTGGCTCGGGCAAAGAAGCGAAACTTGGGCGTCATGAGCCAAAATGCAGCACTGACAGCTTTGTGGCAAAAGGACGCGAGTATCAATCAGCAGTTTGCTTCTTCAGTCAGTTAGAACCTGTAAAATTTCTAAAGTTTATAAACACGACTATATGAAATTCTTAGGCAAGGATACTCCAAGGTTTATGTCAAGGAGTGAGGAGAACTCACCGCAAAGAACAGCTAATGTCGTAGTAACATTTTAGATCTGTTGTCAAGCTTTAGTGCACACTTAGCTGAGCACACTAAATAGGACAGATTGCACTGATGTGGAACATTAAACTTGTATGATATCAGTGTAACTTTGTCAATTTTATGATGTGAGATAAAATATTATTTTTGGTTGGATTATATGATAACTACGAGTTTTACTTACTTTCACTCTATTCCTAACAACTACAGAAAGGCTTCAATATTTCTCGACCTTCTTTACTGAAATTTTCTTAAATGTCTTTGCGTATGCAGTACACATTTTGTTTACATTTATATATCAATATAAAACTGTATGCTGCATTATCTAAAGTAACTGAACGTTTTCCCATGATCACTGTTAAATCGATTGCGCTTTCCTCGCTTCAGTTTATATTTTCAGTTTTTCTCCTTCGGGTAGTGTCTGGCTATTTGCAGCGCCCAATATCATGAACAATAAGAGACCGTTCATTATTTACAGATTGGTATGCCGAAGAGAAATGTGTTGGGTAAAAGAAATTTTCTGTTTTCTGACATAAAAAGGTGTTTGTAAATGTTTTTCCATCACCTTTTGAGTTGGGTAAGGAGATTTTGTGGACAAGAAAACATTTCTCTTCGGTACCAACCCCTCCGTAAAGGCTGAACGTAAAGGCTAATGAGGAAATTTTTCCGTAAAGGCTAATGAGGAAATTTTTCAGTTATTTGATGAAGTTTTCTATCGCAAACAGAATTTTGAAATTTATGGCTTTTTAAATGACACGGTCTTTTAATTTTGAATTTTAGCCTGGAACTTGGGCTTGACTTGCCAAGACAGTCACAAAGAGATGTTCGAATTCTTTGTGCTGTGTTTTGAGGTTAGTTAGATCTTCCATCTATAAAATGTTAAAATGGAGTCAAAGGGTCTGTTTCAACCAGCATGCCTTGCACGTGCCATATCTTGGCTGGCCTTTGCTGTCTCCATTTTCATGGCCCATGAAAATGGTGACAACAAAGGCCAGCCAAGAGATGGCACGTACAAGGCATGCTGGGTAACTATGAAGTCAGTTAATTAAATTGGTCTGGAGGGTGCATGCCCATGTTTATTTGGAAAACAAGTAAAGCCCGTAAAACTTGGAAGCTTGAAATGAGAAGTATCGCTGCGTAGGAGCGCTGGCGCGAAAAACAGCTTGGACCATATCTGAATAATGGCGGCAGTCAGGCCAACGTTGTGAGGGGGAGAAAACGAAGGAAAAACTACCGTATCAATCTTTTTTCGCAATCTGGTGCAAGAGAAAACAATACAATGGGTCAGAATACAATTTGGGTCATAATATAGGCCATATCAATGATGCATTATTGCCTGTACTGCAACTTTATGTTCAAAGTTTCGTTGTAATGTTAGTTGTAATCCTCGACTCACAAATTAGGAATTTGCGGACAATTCACATCTGCAAGCATTGCCTTTACCATGGGATTCAAGCAGATTTGTTATTGTAAGGATGGACGGTCTTGTTGATTTATCTCTTTTCTTCTATTAGCTATCCCAACTGATACCCGACAAGAGCAGCAAAGCACAGCAAAAGACGTGCTTATTGATGGCAGCTGCTGCTGGTATCGAGACCGTAAAAATGACCAAAGATGACAATGAGAAGGTAGAATACTAATTCCTCTGAATTTGAACTTCTGATTTAGACTGATTACACGAGTCTCCGTTTTCCGCATTGAATTGGATGATATTATGGCTTCAAACTGTATGAGAGAAAATAAAAACATCAGATTGAAAGCATTGAACGAATACAAGGAATCACGTCATCAGTCTACTTCTGATTAGCAATGAAATTGATTGGTTCAACCGGTATAGTCTTTAATTTTGACCATATATTTTGACTAATAAAATTTTGACTTGGTGATTTGATCTGGCTATATGTTTGAATAAAAAACAAAAAGCTTCGGACGTAAAGATTTTGGCTCAAAATGTTCGGAAATCTTTTTGAAAGCATTTTCTATAATTTCAGTAGGAAATAGTGTCAAGCTTTTAACTGCTTTTAACTGTTGAAAGAGGAGACGTAAGAACTTCATCAGAGAACAACTTTAGAATAACATCTAGCTATTTCTTAAGTGAAGAGCTGGTTTTTCTAGCCTAAACAGAATTGTGACTTACAGATGTGTCCTTTTATAAAATATACATATACCTTCCTTGGTTGTTTCAGTCAAAAGACTCAATTGTAAATAAGCTACAAGTTTCAGCAGACAAATTTTGACACATATATTAAGTCTGGAAAATTTTCACACAAATATTTGTCTTTACACATATATTGTATTACATTTTTTCAATATTCTTTGCCTTTGGTAATGATTAGTTTCATCTATAGATGCGTTTACTAAATGAGATAGCGACATACATTCAGAAGTGTGAGAAAATCTACAAAGAACTTGTGAAGAATCAGCCAAATAAAGGTAAATGTATTTCGTTTAATTTTATTCGGTAAGTGCATCGATACACGTATTTCACGACAGATTACCCCCTACAATCTATTGTTTGGCTTGATCTGCAAATCTGAAATGCCTGTGCTTAGCTTTGACATTTTTTAATTTTGATTTAAATTTGACTCAAAACCTCTTTTATTTAGAGTTTCTTTTCAGAAGGTGACAGATTAAATTTGGCCTCTTTACAAATTGTTTGTGTAATCATTTGTCTCTCTCTTAGACAAACCTGATCCAACTTTGGCCATGCTTGTGTGTCTAGAATTTGAAGCCAAAGCAAGACTTGGATACAGCAGCCTTGATATTATAATTGATAAAGCAAAATCTCTTTCGCATGTTGATGCTAGAACGTTCGAAACTATGAGTTGTGAGTCAATAAACATCGTTTTTCAGTCATTTTCTCAGTCAAGGGTATAAATCAATGAATCAATTAATCATGCAATCAGTCAATCAATGATCTGTCTATCTATCTATAGGGTTCCATGTCCAATTGAGGCTCTGGATGTCATGGTTCTCCAACTAGTTCTGTCCTCTGCCTTTCGTGCAAGTATGCTATGCTTGTTCCCTGTCCAGATTTTAACATCTCCACACCACGTACGCCTAGGCCTTCCTCGTGTCAATGATAAGGGGCTGGAATTGAAGCTGTTGTTCGAAAAATGTTTATCTATGATGCTTTAGACATCAAGTACATTTTCAGCAACGTATCATTAAAAACATTCATCAACTTGATCCACGAGAAGGAGAGTCAAAACAATCAAAATCTCGGTTAAATGGAATTTTTTGTGCTGTAAACTTATGCCGACAGGTAATCCAAACTCCTTTGCCAATCTAGAGCATCTTGTGATCAACTATTTATTTCAGAGGTCTCAGAAGCCCATTTCCAATAACACAAGTTATTACAAACCGAAATGAAGGAAAAGGGGTATTACCAGCACCTTATGTGTCCTCAACCGAACGAAGGATAAGAGGATCCTTAATTAGATAGTGTAAATAGCCAATTGTTAACTGGCAAGATACGACCTCAATTGCTGCCAAATATGTTGTCTACCTCATTTCCAATAACAAAAGTTATTACCTTTTTCCTCTCTTTTCTCAGATATTTTAGCGAAACTGTCAGTTACTAAATGCCTTTTATTTATATCAACAGCAACTGCATTTAGCCTTTCACCTGAATGCAAATCTGCTGGCATTAAAGCAATAAAGATTGCAATAAAATATCATCTCGACAGTCCAGCAACTGACTATATTCAACTGAGGTATGTTTTCTTCTTCAATTTCTTCATTTTACGGTAATTCTCATGGTGAAGGTGAAGGTGAAGTTGCCATTTTTTAGCGCCAAGCGCTGGGATCGCAGAAGTAGAGAAGACCTAATCGAGTCCGTGACCCCTTGTCATGACGCTCAAATGGTGGGGCTCTACCTGGGATCGAACCCTGTCCGCCTGACTGTTCTGGCTGCAAAGTCAGAAGATTACACCACTGCGCCACAACATGGACTCGCGTTTAGCCTATCAAATTGAAAGAAAGTTCAGCGTAGGTTTTCAAAAGCTTATCGTGAAGATAAACGACAACGAGGATGAAGTTTGAAACTTTAGTTTCTTTATGGTATATCTTACCTAATCTAGACAAATGATTTCGCTTTTACTCTAACCATATATTGAGGCACTGTAAAGATCTCCAGATGCCTAGATATAGGACTGAATTTGCAAAAGAAGGCTTTCACTAAGCAGCTCTCAAGATATGGAATGACACACCTGCCGAAATTCGTGAGCTACCAACACTGAATCGTTTTTAAAAAGAACTTGAAACGCATCTAAAGAGCTAGACTCTCAAACACAAACCCCTGGAAGATCAGCAATGGTTAGGCTTTATAGGGCTGTAGGTTTTTATTCTTCAAATTTTTATCGTTGTAAGTAGTTGTTATATATTTTAACTTGCTGAAGGGTTAATTTGTGTATAAAGAATATTAATTTAAATGAAAAAACCTATAAATTGTTTTCTTGCAGCAAAGACCTTCATACATTGGTGAATGTATCGATGCAAGAAGGAGGCAACAGTAATGCTCAAAGCAAGGAAGAAGCATTTCAATTTTACCAATATATACTGGAAATCATTCAAAAGGCACCTGAGGTATATATTGTTACAAAGTGTCGTATTGGTTGAATGCCAGCCTTCTAAAAGGAAAGAATGTGTTTGAAGACAGCATAGCATCCTTGTTATCTAAATTAGAATATTTACTTTTATCAATTCTTGTTCCTCCTGTTTCGAAGTATATATAAAAATTTCCCTTTGACAATGGTCTAGTGAAAATATACATTCGTTAGCTTCATTTATCAGCTCCTTGAGGCAACACGATTATTCTTTTCTGTTTTGTACTAGAACTGGTTGATTAAAGAGAGGCTAAAAAAAGAGGGCAGGCACTACTCTTCGTTATTTCACATGTTAAAGATATCGTTATTTGCCATGATGTTTTTAGATCTCCTTCATCATTCTTTCAGTCGTTAGCGTCTGCACAATTTTAAGCAACCGAGCAATAGTGTGGGGATATCTTTTTTCGTTGCAGAATTCCTACCCAGAAATGGAGACGTTATGGCTAATGACAAAAGCTTGGAACTGTGGTGTTTATCTCTTCAGGTACTGTATATCTCACATATTCAATATAAAATATCTCATCATGTCTTGCTTCAACAATTTCTTTGCGACATATGAAAATAGACATGAATAAGCATGGGTAGTTAGACACTGCATGTGTTCTTGCCTTCATGATCAGAGTGATTTCCGTCTGTATAAATAATGTCTTTTCTGTTTCCTATCCTTTGTGTCAGCGGCCATTTTGAAAGTTCTGTTGTTAAGGAGGCTTTCATCACAGTTAAGGAGGTAGCGAAAGAGAGAAGGAAGGAAAGAAAAAGTTTTCGTTTTCTTTCCTTTCTTTCTTTCGCTACCTCCTCCGCAGAACCAAATAAATTATTCCTCCGCAGAGGCATGGCATATTAGTTGCGGCGCTCCCCAATAGAAGAACACATGCAGTGTCTAACTACCCATGGAATAAGTAGCTCATTCAAGGATACATTTTTAATTGATTTTGAAATTCTTTATTTCAATATCTTTAACCATTGTTCATGTACTTTCCAGTTTATTATCCAAACTCGCTGTTACGCAATGACCAATGACCATTCACTTTACATTATTTCTTTCGTCATTCTTTGAGTTCCTGAGCAAGTTTTCGTCAAAAACGTGTTACAAAAATTTCAGGTGCATTCTTGTTTTCTCTTTCTTCACACAGTGCACGTGAGCATGACGCCTGCGAGAAGTGGTGTGGAATGGCTATGAAATTACTTGACCAGTTAGATTCCCTTAAATCCAATTACGACACGCATGTAAGTATGCCTTTGGATGTCATAACGGATGTAGGACGAAAAACAATGGGTGTAGGATCTGTTTTCCACCAGGAAAGTTTTCGTTCCTTGTCAAATTTCATGCTCTATCGTGTGTACCAAAAATGGTACCAAATGTTAATGGACAATGATAGATCCTGTCTTTAGTAAATTGCAGAGATTGACCTTGTCATCTTTTAGCGAGATGCTAACTTTGGACTTTGTTTTTAAGCCCCTTAATCATTTTTTTATTCCATTAAATATTTTACAAGACGAATTACTAATCACTCTACCTACAAATTACTCTACAAAACAGTACAAGGACGATACCACAGGGAGCAATAGACCATGACAACCCCGGGGCCATTACATGCAAAAAGATAACAACTACTGGGTGGGTCAGGACAAATGCACCACCCGCCCGCAAAGCTGTACCCAAAGGATCACCCAACCGATTCGCGTGGTTAAAAGATGGATGATTCTGACCTTACAGAATCAAGGCCCAAGTCAAGGCCTGAAGATGAGTTAAACCGAATCGGTTGTGTGGCCCTCGCGCCACGACTCCCCGAACAAGCGACACCCCCCCCCCCCCCCCCCCCCACCCCCGGACCCACCTATTACATACAACTGCACGTAATTGCTACTACAGAGATAAATTAAGGAAACAGGACCCCTTAATCNGAGATATTTGCATTAAAATGCTGTTGAAGAATTGGTGCAAAAATATCCAAATTTTCTTTCATGACCTTCACAGGTATACTTCCTACTGGAGATGATTTCCTGGGGTTTAATTTTCCAAGATGGTATCAGGGAATTTTTTACCATGATGCTTTGCGTCTTATATTAAATCCAGCACTCAAATTAATCGAAATTCTTTGAGACGCAAAGGACCATGGCAAAAATTCTCTGATGCCATCTTTAGCGCAGTCGTCTATTATTATACCGTAGCATGTTGCGAGAAATCTTGATCTTGTAGAGACCTTCCTTCTTGGATCACCAAATATGCTGCGTTTCCCAGAGTATTTGAAAATTTATTTCTGCTAGATGAATTTTAACCCTGTGAAAATGATAGATTATTTAGCTGTTTAGAATAGAGCCAATTTCAGTAGCATTTTGTAAGTTCTGAAAATCTTTTCTACAGATGACAAGTGTATTTGCTGACATGTTAGAGAGACGAGAACGGATTGCTGTTCGAAACCAAATGGAAGAATAAAGTTATTACCATGTCTAGTCAAAAGTCTAAGAAGAGCAAACGAGGCCCAGACCTCGTCCCTATGTATCAGACAGCATATAATAAATGAAACGGGGACTAGCAATTGGCATCACTAATATGCATTCCAGGAAAGTTCGGTATCCTGTCCGTGAGGCAAAATTTCTCCAGGACGAAGTAAGAAAACGGTTATTGTACATTTCTGATTGTATATGTGTAGGTACAAAATTATTATATTCTCATATTCTACCTATATATCGTGTCGAAGAAGTATGTCTCAACAGAAAAATGTTGTGTACTTTGTAAATATCGTTATCGTTGTGAATATCATTATGTATTTTGCTATTTAAACTGTTGTAGAAAGTAGACAAAGTCTAATTTTATCGTTGTATGTAGATTTAGTGTTGTTCTCTCGAAGAGACATTTTAAACAGTTTAGTTAAAGTGTAGATGTATGTTTTGGACTACTTCCGACTTAGACTGATTACAGTGAGTCCCATAGTTATCGCTCAACCAAAACGAGACTACCGCCAGCCAAACCGAGACCGCTCAAGTAGTTGTAGCGGGGTATATCAGTTCGGCGGAGGAGCGAAACTACCACATGTAATCAGTCTACTTCCGACTTCCAAAGCTTTGAAAATCATTTATTCGATGTTGCAACCAAGGTCTGTCTCAAATTAGATGTGTTAGGTGAAAATGTCCGCGAATTAAAAGAATTCAAGTGTTTTGCATGAATAATTTTGCGTTATGGCAAATCTCACCTGTCACCTGATATCTAATTTGAAATAGACTTTAGGTCTTTGGTTAGTTTATTGTAGCGTCTTTTTGAATGGGTTCATTAAACTATGGATGTTATACGGTATTTCTTGCAGAAGTCCTTGCATATTTTCTCAAGTCTGAGGAGGCTCAAGTTTGTTGTACAGTTTGGACCAAATTATTTGGTATCAATGCCAACAAGTGATGAGCATGAGTTGTTCTTTAACCCTATTTGGACCGGGGGGCGTTTTTCGCCCCCCCCCTACCAAACATTCTCAAATATCTCCGCCGCTAGTGTAAATATGAAGCTGGAACTTTTCGACCTTTTGCTAAAATTTTATTGGCCACCAAATTTTAAAATTTTTTTTGTCCATTGTTGCACCATGTGACCTTCAGATGCCCTTATTTGGATAGAGGTCACAAAGAAAATCTTAAAAAGCTCTCTAATTTCTCCCAACTAATGTAAATCATAAAGTTATATGCACCATTCGATTCGTCTCGAAGAGTATTTTTATTTGATATAAAGTTTGTTTATATTTGCTGACATTTGCAAATTTTAACGTTCATGACATCATATCTTTATGNCTCTAATTTCTCCCAACTAATGTAAATCATAAAGTTATATGCACCATTCGATTCGTCTCGAAGAGTATTTTTATTTGATATAAAGTTTGTTTATATTTGCTGACATTTGCAAATTTTAACGTTCATGACATCATTTATCTTTATGACGTCATAGTTTGAATAAATTAGTGTGATATATTTCAAAACATGCAGAAAACAGTGTTAGGGTACTTTGTACTAACTAATTTCACTATATAGAAGCCTAAAAATTGAAAATATATGACAATAGAAATATCAATTAGTCTATTCTCTTGCTAATTGCTCTTAATTAGCAAGAGTTGCGATCTAAGTTGAACAATTTTGGTGTAAATATCTTCCTCTACTCTTAATTGCTACTTTTGGCTACAATTCTGCCTGTTATCTTATGTTAATCTGGACAAATTTTGCTTTTTAAGCCAGTAGCTCAATTTTGGTCATTTTCCTATTGTTTTTGGTTGCCTAGCGACGAACCACGTGACTAATTAAACTCTATTGTTATATTTGTAAAGCTTATTGTCCAAGGAACAATTGGGATAAGTTTCATTGTTATATCTCTTCTAGTTTTGGAAAAAAAGAGGGGGGACGAAAAACGCCACCCCCCGGTCGAAAATGCTCAAATTTCAACCCGGTCCAAATAGGGTTAATGATATCAAAGGAAATTCAAAGCGGGAAGCGGGATGGCTATTTTTTGCAAGAAATTTGTTATGGAAACTTGGCATTCGATAAAAATCGTATACGGATTAACTGCGGAGGAGTAGTTAGTTATTTTTACACGAAGCACTTGTGTAGTTTTCCCGCCATTATTACACCGTGGTCACTTGCGAAGAAGTTTGAGGCGGGAAGAAATTTTTGTCAATGATTTTATAAACTGTTTTTATCCTGACTGTCCAACCGCAAAATTGAAGATGGCGAAACGAAGAAGTGGGAACTCAAAAGGAGCTGATGATGTCGATGAAAGAGATGAAAGACTGCCTCCAGGGAAGCGTTCAAGGCGAGATAAAGACGATGAAAATGAAGACGATGTCGATGAATTTGTTAGGCCCAAACCACCCATGGATCCGACGCCCTCCTCAAGCGGCAGGAATTCTCAAGATTCAGCAAGCCTGGACGTAACATCATCAAATGAAATGGACTGCTCACAGAACCCGGATTTTGATGTTCAGGTAATCAGAGAGTGAGAGAGAGAGACGGGTCAATAAGGGAATAATGAGAAGAAAGGAAGGAGAGAAGTTATGAATAGCGAGGTTGGGTTCTGAGTTGTGTGTTTTACCATACATAGTCATGGTTTTACTAACAACAATAAGGTGCTCACTTGAAAACAATTGAAAATATCCTCGCACACCTGATATCTCAGGGAAAATGAGTGGAAATGGCCTTACTTTCCATACAAGCCCATATCACATATATATGGAAAGAGAAACAAGTGAAGTGTGCACAGTACATGTTTGATTGTTGACAATAAATAATAAAATGTGGTCAATTTTGCCAACACTACTTCCCCCGCACCCTGTTTGGCTACGCCCCTGATTATGAATGCACTTATTCCAGACTGAACCAAAAATTGTTGTGTGGGCCAAATTAGCGATTTCCATGATTTTTAAGAACAGGTTGGACAAGCATTGGAAAGATCAGCAATTAAAAATTGACTTTTTTGATTAAAGAGTTACTTTTTATTTAATAGCTAGAGCTGAGGTGGCCAAAATACAGTGGGGTGGATGGGACTGATGCATGACACATGTGGCTCATGATCTTCTGGTAATGCACAAAACATATATCTTTCTTGGATATCAAAGGTGCTGGGTAAACTGGCAGGTCTATATTACCATGTCTTCCCACAAATGATCCCATTCAAACCCCTCCTCTTGAGCCACCTCTAAACGAATCAATTTAGATTTTCTTTTTTAAAAATTTAGATTAATGAACAAGCACAATAGTGCTTACAACATTAAATTCATATGTATGTATTTATGTTGACAGTGATAGAAATATCTAATGAGCAGGAGCATTGTGAAAATGGGCAGGCTAGGAAAATTGGCTAGATTAATTTAATCGTGAAGAACATTTTTGGTTCATTTTTTTTTTATCTCTGGATAGCTGAAAAATGACATTACCCATTCATAAAATTGTAAATGTAAATGCCAAAATGAAAAAAGGCAAAGTGATGAAAGTCTGTCTCACATTAAATGTCCAGTGAAAATATCCGCGAATGAAGACAAATAGAGTTTTACATGAGTAATTTTGGGATATCGCAAACAGTGGCGTAACGTATGGTGGTTGGGGTTAGAGCAACTCCTAAGGGCCCCAAGCTGTGGGGGCCCCGAACAGGCCCCTTAAGGTTTTCAATAAAGTAATAAGGAACTACTCTATTAAGGTAGAGGAGAGCAACCTGTTGATTTGCTCTGAAAACTTTAGGCCCACTAAGGGGCCCTGGGCCTTAAAATGAATTGAAAAACACTATCATTGCAAGCTTAGTTTATTAAAAACTCTGTAAATTGCAAATTTAATAAACAACTTTAGTTATATTCAAGGAACATGAAAATATTTAGTGGATAAGATGAATTGACAAAAAAGAGCCATTTCTTTACGATGTTGAAGCTGTAGTTTCATAAATGTCCTTAGGAAGCCTTTCATCGATCGCAATCCTTTTCTCCATTCAACTATGAATTTTCTACAAGAGATGCATTTTCTGGCAATGTAAAGAGCGTGGTCTGAAAAATTTTTCCCTGAAAAGAATTCCCTGTCATGTAGTTTGGCTCGCTTCGCTCGCATCCAATATCACCCTTACTTTGTTTTTCTTGCCGATGGGCCTGCACATAAAGCCTTCATAATTAACCTCCAATGTGGAGGTTTTGCTGTACTGGGCTTGCGAATGATTTTGTTGATAAAAACACCGTCGTAAATTTTGAGAACTTTAGCAACGATTTGCATTCGTTCAATTTCAAGCCTGGATGACTAATTTACTAAGGGCCCTGAGCTGCTCCATTACGCCACTGATCGCAAATCTCACCTGACATCAAATGCGAGAGAGACTTTAATGATATTATTTGCAAAATAGTGGCAAGGCTATTGCAAAGCAAGCCCATGCAGCTCTATGGTCCCTGAAAGTGATGTTCTTTTTTCCAGATGGAAGCGGAAGTTGGGGTGATAGAGAAAGTGACATTGCAAAATTTCATGTGTCACAAATTCCTTGAGATTGGTTTTGGGTCGAATGTCAACTTCATAATAGGCAAAAATGGAAGTAAGTTAGGATTCTTTTGTTTGTAAAGAATTCTCAGGAAATTTTTAAGAATTCTTCATCTTATTCTAAAATTCTTGCAGTCTTTCATACCACTCAAGAATTCTTATCTGTAGAAAACTGAAAGAAAACAGTTGCCAACAGTTAGAAAGCAGCAGTTGGAATTTTTGGGGCATATAACGAGAAAGAAGGTTTAGAGAATTTAAAGCTCACAGGATGCATTGAAGGGAAGAAAAACAGGAAGACCACAGTTACAGTACTTGACAAGGAATCTATGGAAAGACATGTTCGCCCACGTCTTGAAAGGACATGGCACATAAAGAGAGAGAGAGATTTGGAGAAATCTCAAGAATTCCTTGAGAAGTCTTAGTCGGTAAAGTAACAAGGCTTGCACTGGAAGTGCTATGTTAGCCCAGTGGTTACCACCTACATCTTCTATGCAGAAGGTTGTGCATTCAAGTATCTTCCTGTATGCCAAAGATTTTACATTGGAGGTATTTCAGGCCAGTATCATGCCAGGAAAAACCAACAAAGAATAATTGTTTGAGCCAAACAAGTTGTTGAAAATTACAAGACCAAATGTCTAGCTCTTGTAAGGTAAGAATTATGCATACCAATGTGAAATGCCAGTTGTTTGACAAGCCAACATTTTTTCTAGGTGGAAAATCTGCTATTATGACTGGAATGCTTGTTGGTCTTGGTGGAAAGGCAGCAACAACAAACAGGGGAAATTCTTTGAAAGGCTTTATCAAAGATGAGTGCAAGTAAGTTTGTTCATTCTTTAAGCGGGCAAAGATCTACCGGGTGAGTAAAAAAAGTTTAGACATTTGTAGAATCAGCAAAATTTGTGCTAACTGTCCTTTAAATTTCTTTTCATTCACTCATCAAAGAAAAACATTATTTTTAGCGATAATAACAAATACAGTTGAGATCCGTTATCTATAGGTCTCTCGTGAAATTGATATCTGTTTGAGAAATCGAATGTTCAAGTTAATGGGTAGAGAAACCCTTGCGATTAGAAATGAAAATTTATTCGAAATGAAAAATGTTTGAGAAAGCTGGCGAATGTTGAGTCAGCGAATGTAAACTGTATGTATATACTTAGGATTAATGCATGTGTTTTTCATGAATCATTCATTTTCATTCATTCATTTACTTTATTTTAAGTAGGCTAGAGAGATTTCTAGCTATATGACAGCTAATTTAGGCCTACTATGCATGCCGCATCCAGGCATGGGACCCCTAGTTTAACGTCCCTTCCAAAGGATGAAGAAGTGAGTTGCTTGGTCAGGCACCTGGAAGGTCACCCATCCGAATTTTGACCTCACGCGACCAAGCTTAACTTCAGTTACCTAACGGAAACTGTATAAGCCGCTCGGCCACTCACCCCTCGACTATCATCGTCCTCAACTATTATCATCACCAATGACTTCAATAACTTTCTTTCACTTTCTCTTCATTCCAGCTCAGCTACTGTGATGGTGAAATTACGAAACAGGGGTATAGATGCTTATAATCCTGGACAGTATGGCGATTCAATTCTTATTGAAAGGAGAATTAATCATGATGGTGTCAGTTCTTACAAAATTAAGTCGAAAGAAGGTAAATCAACATAATTCAAGGTCTTGTTTGATTCCATGTATATACATTTTCATAAAATCTCTTCAGAATGATACTACCAATTTTGTCAAATTAAATTTTTTGTATCTATGTTGTTGACATGTTAGCTACACAAATAATATCCGTTTATGGGAATCTAATGAATAGTTTAAAAGCAACAGGCTTTGTTATGTAAGGCGTCATATTCCCTCTAAAAATAGCCTAAAAATATCTTCTTGTTTTAGGGAAAGTAATTTCCACTAAAAGAGATGAGTTGACCAGCATTCTCGACCAGTTCAACATACAGGTAATTATGTTTTGTTACCTATTTTGATTTAGATAATTTTTGAAACCAAACATATCAAATTTAAAGGGAATCGAAGGGAGGGAATTAAACAGGAACTACTGATATCTGATTGACTAGAATTTAACCGCAAGTGGCTTGAGCCACTTTCATGTTCTTACAGTAGATCCCCTTGCTCTAAGTGTTAACGGACAAAAATGGTCCAACTGCTTCTTGCTGTTTGTTCAAACAGGTTATATTTTTCATTTGATATTATATATGTAAATGTAAAATTCATTTCTTTGGATCTTTTAAAGTTTCCAATTAGCCAATCACAGACAACTTATGCTAGATCTATTGTGTCTTAATTAGTAAGGAGCTATGCTATGGTATGCCAAATCAGATTACATTTCAAGAAATAATTCAGTTGAAAGATTTAATATGGACTGTTGAATTTGTCACAAGATTACAAGAATTTGTTAGTCTTAAGGCCATTTTCCAGTCAGTTAAATTTTCTGAGCGGGCGGAAATTCTATTGTTTACGAAAGAAAATGTTGCTTTGTAATTGAATAGAAATTTAGGGTTGAATGATTTTTGATTGTGTAAAATTCCGCCCACTCGGAAAATTCCACCAACTGGAAACTAGCCGTTAGTGTACAGTAAATTCCCACCTTTAAGAAACCACTTTACAAGAAACTCAGACAGACCCTGAATTTTTGCAAAAACAATATAGAAGAACAATAGACTAATAAAAGAAGATCAATAGGCTGATGTCAGAAAATGGGTTTCTTAAAGGCAGGACTTTACTGTACATATTTATTTAAGGATCTTGACTGGTGCAAAGAGACACAGTCACATAACCAACCCCAGTGTTGAAACAGCTCCATTGGTTGCCAATAGCATGCAGGATAAAATACAAGATCTTAACGTTAACTTACAAATGCATAAATAATCTTGCACCAAAATATCTTGCCGAGTTAATAACATTAAGAACAGCAGCATGAAGGACAAGATCTGCTGATGATGCCTTGATTCTTGAAACATCAAGGACAAAACTTGTGACAGCTGGAGATCGTGCCTTTGCAAGTGCCTCTCCTCATCTTTGGAATGGACTACCGTATGCATTGCGAGCAACGGATTCTTTAGACTCTTTCAGTGTAGACTGAAGACATATTTGTTTCAAGAATATTTTAATTAGATTTCATTTTACCACTAAATTTTAGCATTCATTGTAACTACTTTATGTAATATTATCATATTGATTTAGTTTTATGGAAATTATGTAATGCGCCTTNAAAACTTGTGACAGCTGGAGATCGTGCCTTTGCAAGTGCCTCTCCTCATCTTTGGAATGGACTACCGTATGCATTGCGAGCAACGGATTCTTTAGACTCTTTCAAGTGTAGACTGAAGACATATTTGTTTCAAGAATATTTTAATGAGATTTCATTTTACCACTAAATTTTAGCATTCATTGTAACTACTTTATGTAATATTATCATATTGATTTAGTTTTATGAAAATTATGTAATGCGCCTTTGAGCTGTGTGGATAAATGGCGCAATATAAATGCCTTTTATTATTATTATATTATTATATTTCTGTTCATTTAGATTGACAATCCTGTTTCGATCCTGAATCAAGATACAAGTAGATGCTTTCTCAATTCCTCAGATCCCAAAGACAAATACAAGGTTGGCTTACTTCTTTTTCTGAGATTCCTTATTTTGAAAAGTTTTGCTTTGATTGCCAAAAATCGAAGAACAAGGATTGCGACGATTATAATTTTATTCATATTTCAGTCCTTCCAAATCATATTCAGGCTGACAAATCCAGAAGAGTGACAAATTCAAGTTGACGAAATTTCCATAAAAAATAGTGACATTCCAGTAGACAAATCCAGCTTTATTATATTATTTAAGACAAGGCCATGTTTTTGTTAAGTTTAATGTTTCGAAGCAAGACTATGCTTCATCTTCAGAATACAAATTTTCGAAAGCACCAGGCATAAAGAGACAAACAACAAACTAAAAGTGTGTCATTACAATTCCAACGTGAATAGTAAATTAAAGGGGCAAGCCCGAAGGACAAAACCTTAAAACCTTAAAACAGAACTAAGGGAATGGAGGACTGCTGGGAATTAAGTGAGGGACGATCACGTAAAATAAGTAGACTTTGCTTTGATTACATCAGTAGATCTTGTTGATGATTTGCCTAGAGAGGCAGGCTCATGTCCCATTTCACAGTCTATGCTAGATGGCCATCTCTTTAAAATATTTGTATCATTTCACAGTTTTTCTTGAAAGCAACCCAGCTTGAACAAATGAGCAATCATTATCAACTAATATTGGAGCAGAAACAGAATATCAAAAAGACTCTTGATCGAAAGAAAGAGGTAAGAATTTGTGTCATTGAGTCTTTATACCGGGTGAGTCAGAAAAAACATAGGGTGTTTGCCAATTTTTATTGACGGAGTTTGATTTGCAAGTTCGCTTCTTCAAAGTTTATTGCATAGAATAAAGGCTAACTTAGAAATAAAAATTTGTTTGGTCGAAATCAGTCTTTTCGTTCCATAATTACGAGCGATTTTAGTAAAATGGAGTTCCGCAAGATTACTAAAATAGGCCTTCAATTAGATTCATATTCATGCACGTGTGAACTTCTAAACCATGACAAAGTTACTGTTTCTCTGCTAAAGAATTGAAACAAGGCATGCATTGTGTTAGAATACAAAAGGAAAATAATTGTTAATTATTTTGTAACCCCTAGGGGACTATTCGTTTAATCGTCATTGTTAGGAAGCAGAAAGTTCTTATGCTAGCGATACTTTTCACCAAAATAGCTAGACCACAAAATTGCAAATAGAAACGGAAAGAAATGATCGATTTTAACAAACTAAATTTCTATAACTAATTCAATCTTTCTTCTACAAAATAAACCTTTAACACACCCGATTTGACTTGTTTTTCAGCAAAATATGGCTTGTTAAACGTCCCACGTTTTTTCTGACTCACCCTGTAGAAAAGAACCCTGATGTGCTGAATAAGAGATTTTCAGTTTCTATCGGTTGTTAGCAGGTATCATAAATAAGGATTATTTTTCAAACAACCATTTCAAGAGCTGTTTAGTGATGTGGTTCATTCAGGGGTGAAAATCAAAACCTGTTTGCATTTTGGTTAGTTAAGATGACAAAATCGAAATGTGTTGAGTAGATATTGTATGAAACTTTTTTCCCAGAAGAGTTTCCCAATTTGAAATTAATAATAAATTATTGATCTTTTCATTACTTTATACCATACTTGAATCATGGTAATTAAAGAACGCCGGTCAACCAGCATCCTTTGCAGTCACGCTTTGCAGAGAATGTTGTCATATTAAAATGGCCGCCGCAGTCGAAAGGCAACAAGCGAAGCGCGCAAAGGATGCTGGTTGATTGGCGTTCTTTAATAATCCTTTCGTTAAACTAGAACAATGACGCAATAACTATAAGGTCTTTGATGTGATAATTGCGTTGGACTCATGATAACTATACTTTAGACTTTCCTTCCAAAAGAAAGCGAATATCCTTACAACAAGGCCTTGATGAGAAGAAGGCCTCAAGGTCGGATAATTGTATCTGCTTTTGAAAATTTAATTTTAACATCTTCGTAATCATCGTTGCCAAGATGTTTGTCAAATTTGATTTGGATTTTTGTTGCTTGTATTTTTATTCAGGTTTTGCCAGAATTGCAAGAACAAGTAAAAGTTCTTGAAGAGAAATACCAAGGCATTGCTCAACTTAAAGAAATGAGAGAGAAAGTGAAGTTGCTAAAAGATGAGTTATGTTGGGCCATCGTGAGGGAAAAGAACAAGGTTTGAACTTAACTCATATAAAAAATTAAGTTGTAGCTAAATAGTTTACTTTTTATCATTTCTCTGATGATAGCATGGGGATTTTTATCATAGCATGTTGCATAAATTTCTCAATTCTTAATTGGGAAAGAAAGCCTGGGGGTAAATGACTCACTTCAAAACAATTATGTTGCAATTGATAATTTAAGATATTTCGTTTTGGGAAAGTGATCAAATTATTTAGCAACTGTCAAGGATCGACTTCAAAAGAAGTTTTTGACAATAAATTAACGACAATGATCTAACAGTTGTTTGATGTCGTAGAGCCATTTACAAAACGTTCTTGTTTAGCCCAGTTTTCTTACCTTGACTCTCCGCTCTTTTAGCATGTTTGTACGATTATTTAATTTCTTTGGGTCTAATTGACAATTGCTAAGCATCCTTTCTCTGTTTCCTATCACCAAGGGATTAGTGTGACAATTACTGTATATCCTTTCTCTTAATAGATTGTCAAGAATTCTTGACACTCCAATAAGAATTTTTGAGAGGTATGAAAGAATTCTTGTTTTTTGAACAAGAATTTTTGCAAGTCCTGCAAAAAACTGACTTAATAAACGAATGGCGAGTACTTATATCCACTATTATTTTAGTATGTACACGTTACGAAGGATTTACAATGCTGTCCCATTTAAATTCATTCATTTATTTCTCCAGGAGTTACAAGATGCAAAGAAGATTGTTCGGCGCGAAGAGTCAAGAATTCCAAAACATGACGAGAAAATTGAGGAACAGAAGGTAAAATGCAGCACTATATAAGAAATCCTTGCTATAACAGGCATTTGAAATTAAGACTGCCGATAATAGGGGTATCTCGAAGCAGCTTTCATGGGAGCTCATGGAAAATGAGGAGATTATACCTGAAGACCCATTTAAGAGTTTCTCCATTTGATTTGACACTATTCAAAGGACAGAAGTTTGATTATGTCCCTTCAAGGTTTATCTCAAAGCAAAATTTATAAATTACTACTTAGTGTTTCATTTCCCCATCACTAGTCTGTTACAAACGATTGTTTTGCAAAATTGCAAACAGGAAATGTTTCTCGCTCACCCGGAAGCAAAAGTTTGAACTTAGATCGGAATTACGGAAATGAAAATGGAGGTACTAGGAAAAGGTCCAACTTCGTAATTTAAATGGAAGAGAAACAACGAAGAAAGGAATAGGACGCAATATTACATAGATTCGTAAAGATGGTGTGAGCAAATAGGGTTCATTATCTTTAGAGCCTGACTAGCTCGGAAAGCGAATTCCTACCGGGTGTCCCAAAAAAAAGTATACGGATTTGGTTGGCTCCAGCGATGTGAATTTAGCTTTAATCGATGGCTAATTACTCTACAAATGTTCCTTGATAGTTAACTTGAACATGGATACCTCGTTTGTTGGTATTGGTGCTTTGAAAGCAGACATGTTAACCTCGAAAGCTAAAATTTACATCCACGTGCAAACCAGAGCTTTGGCCTTTTGGCCTAAACAAATTCTTGAGGCACAGCGAATAAATCAGCGATAGCCTTGATAAAATTTGAATAATGTTAGATCTTATTATATTCTGTTTGCCCAGAAGTCCTCCCCCAATCACCCATTGGGCAATTTCTTGATTTTTCTTTGATTTCAGTTTTCAATTTTGATGTGCTTTAAGAATTTGCTTAGGCCAAAAGGCCAAAGCTCTGGTTTGCACGTGGGTACAAATTTGAGCTTTCAAGATTGATACGTCTGCTCTCAAAGCACCAATACCAACAAACGAGGTATCAATGTTCAAGTTAACTACAGAGGAACATTTTGAGAGTGATTAGCCATTGATTAAAGCTAAATTCACATCGCTGGACCCAACCAAATCTGTATACTTTTTTTTGGGACACCCGGTA
>REGM01000007.1:671983-693964 GCA_004194415.1 Aurelia aurita
CATGTGAAATAGGGTTAAAGCGATAGAGCAACCAACTTATGGTAGATCTCACTTTTTCCCCCCACTTCCTTCTCATATATGGTTTCTTTAACCCCTCCATTTCATGCGTTTGCCTCCAAATTAATACAGTTTGCAAGAAAATGAAACTAATGTTTCCATTCTTTATCGTTGCATGCCGAACACTTTTCTTAAATAGTTTTCCAAACAGTATGTTCATCTTTCATTAAACAACACAATATCTTGAGAAAGAACCATATATACTGCCTTTGAAACCAGATCATTTCCTTTGATGAACATTTAACGTAAAGTTAAAATCCCCAAGTAAAAATTCTACTCGCCAAGAACTTGTGCACATTTATTTTAACAAGTAAATACAGTCAGTTTGGAATTGTTTAGAAGGCTGAATTTATGATTATTTGGCATATTAGTAAACTTATGCTTAAGAAACAGTAATCTAGATTTTTACACATCTGATCGAAGCCTTGCCAAGCGAGCAGACAGTTCATCCTGAAAAATAAAAGATACATTGAGCATTGAGCAACTTGTAAAAAATAAACGAGTCTTTAAGAAAGAGAACATGTAAAACTTACAGTGGATTGTTTCATATATTGTACATAGTGCACATGAAGGTTTATCATATGACAACTCCAACGTCTTCATTTACCCTGGATCGTGTTAACACTGTCCTATCCTGTTAGAAATGTCTGAATGGTTTGAGGTCACAATAGGCTTGTTCGAATCATTAACTATCAACTTCAAAACATCAAATATATACCAAGTACTTTTATGTACTTGTGTTAAAAAAACAGTACCCTTGCGAATTAGTATGAGAGAAGAAGACCTGAAAACTTACTTGTTCTTGTGATGCAGAAGTGGCAGCACTCGCAGCCCCAACTGAACCCATTTCTCCTTGTGGCAATTCCATATTCAGTTCCAACCTGGGTGAAAAGAAATTTGATATAAAGAATGAGAGTTTTAAGATGCACAACATTCATAGTCAGTTACAAAGTTATCAACCTCGTACCCAGCGTCGATGAAGGTTTTCCGTAAACTGCAGCGCCTACATGGATCCTTTTAGGCTATTATGCTGTTTGATTGGCTGTTTTTGAAACAAAAGAAAATTTCTCACCTTGAAGAAGTTGCATTCAGTTGATTTAAAGAACGTTCGAATGGCTTAATATCACAATGAGAGGTGTTCGAATCATGGAATATCTATTTTGAAATGTCAAATATGGGATTTGAAAGTACCTGCTGCTGTCTGCCTAATCATGCTAATAATTAGCTAATTATGCTAATAATTATACTAATAATTGGCTAATTATTCTAATTATTCAAGCAATGTCTGGCAAAATCTGACCACGTCGCAAGGGTATCTGTTGAGGGCTATCCTAGACTTACAACATATACCTTTGGGAACCAGGTTGATAGTCAGTTACAAAGTTATCTGAGTTATAATCAACTTTTTGGGATAGTGAATTGTACCAAAAACATTTACAGTTGCAAAAAGCTTATATTAGCTGAATCAAGAAAAATGATTCATATGCAAGTTCTGCTATAGTAAAATAATCACTTTCGTTTCAAGAATGTCTACTAATCTTAAGAGAAGGACTTACCCATGTTCATCTGCAACTTGTTGCATCAAATTGTCTACTTGGCCCTGCAAGAAGTTCATAAACGCATTAAAAAACAAAGAACAAAATATATATAACACTTTTTAATTACATATTTCATTGGCAAAACCTATAAGCTACTACACTTGCATTGAACACTATTTTCCCGTTAGCACAAAACAATCAAAAACCTTCTTTTAANATTTACAGTTGCAAAAAGCTTATATTAGCTGAATCAAGAAAAATGATTCATATGCAAGTTCTGCTATAGTAAAATAATCACTTTCGTTTCAAGAATGTCTACTAATCTTAAGAGAAGGACTTACCCATGTTCATCTGCAACTTGTTGCATCAAATTGTCTACTTGGCCCTGCAAGAAGTTCATAAACGCATTAAAAAACAAAGAACAAAATATATATAACACTTTTTAATTACATATTTCATTGGCAAAACCTATAAGCTACTACACTTGCATTGAACACTATTTTCCCGTTAGCACAAAACAATCAAAAACCTTCTTTTAATCTTGGAGAGTCCCTCCTTTGAACTCCTTCCCATTGATAATGATAAGCTTGATCTAATTTTATTAATAAGCAGCATCTCCATCATTGTCTTATATTGATAATTTCGTACAAATACAAATCAAGTAACCAACCTGTGGTACAGTTAGTGTGGTTGTGTCTCCCATCGCAGTTTCCATGTATCCTGTTTGCACATCAAGGTCTTCAAATTGTTTTTCAAATTTATCCATCAATGCTGATATCTGAAAAAGTAAATGATATTTTCAACATTTTTAAAGGCATAAAATTAGCTTTAAATGTAGAACTATATACTTGTTACTTTATCAGACCTAACAACTTTAGATCTCCATGAAACCCTTTGTCTGAAAAAGCAAAAAGATTTCTCTCATTTGCTGCAGAACATGTGACTGCACAGTGAAGCAAAAGCAAAAAAAACATTAAGCATTCTATACCTTTGAAATTCTTTATCCATATACAATAGTTTATCAAAGAGAGCTTATGGTTATTCGTTAACTGGACAATGAATGCTGATACTGACAAAATTGTCGTTTTTAGCTAAGAAAAATTTCATGGACTTACTTTTTGCATCTTCTTGCAAGATATATTTAGTAATATAAGGATTTATGAAAGAATTCTCATAAAGTTATTTTCATGTTTGAATTCAAACTTTATAAAAAGCCTCACCTTTTCGAGATTCATTGATTTCATTGCAGCATCCATTGATCTAACAACGCCTGCCATAGATTGTGTGACCTTGATTGGAAAGCAAATATGTGAAATTAATTTCTACCAAAATCAGAAGATGTATATGCAGATATAGATTTGATAGTCTTGCACTGATCCCAACCATTTCAAAATCTGTGACAACTTAGAGTTATGTGGTAAAATTGTCTTATTTGACAATGCTCATTGCAAGTTTCCAGACAACAAGAAAACATACAATTTTGTGTGACTGATACCAGACATAGCTAACTAATGCTTATAATTTCTTCAAATGGTTGCAAGTTTAGAACACATCATTTTGAAAATTAATTTACCTGCTTTGTAGTTAGCGCAGTTTGTACTCTTTGTGAAACAGCATCAATTCTTGAACCCATCCTCAAATAATTCAAAGCCTGTAACAAGAATGTAAGAATTACATTTGATGAAAATTGCTGCACAATCAAGATTATTTCTAATAGTAAAAAAGAAGGAAAGTGCATCCCCCTCCCGATAATTAAACTTGGAAAAGTTTGTTTTTGTATATGATTAACATAAGATCACAGCATCAAAATTAATATATTTACCTGGTTCTTTTGTCGGATAGCATTTTCTCCATGAATTCTGGCACCTTCTAAGTTGCCTTTTTGTATTGCCTAGAAGAAATATAAAAGATGGTGGTTACCTTTCCTTGACTATCTTTAAAACTTTCCTTATTTGTTATCTTAATTTTAGAAAGGTTTTGAATTTCATGTCATACCTTTTTCAGTTTACTTTTTTCAGCCTTTTCTTCTCTTTCACATTTCTTTGACTGTCTTTCTAAATTCTTTGCAGCAAACTGCCAATGAAAAAAATGAAAAAGTGAACTCAGATTAATCTTGTATTATTTTCTAATTCGTCTTCAACTCAATCAAAAATAACTTTATTTACTTATCCACACTATATATTTTATAACTAACGCTAAGATACAACCAATAATTGATATCTTATACGTAAGTCCCCGCATATAAGAAACTCAAAATTTTGAATTAGGCTGCCTAGTTTCTTATAATATGTAAGAAACTATTTTTAAAAGATGCTGGCAGATTTCTTATATGTTCAATGAGAGACTGTCTTTTCATATGGGATGCTTTCCTTGGTCAATATGGTAAATTCAAGATAGTTGAGAATATCCCAATCTTAGAAAGGTCTAAAGAATTGAAGGTTCTCAAGATCTAAAGAATTATATATCATTTCATGTGTAAAAATATCAAGTATGGAAAACAGTTTTAACTTTTCCATAAAATTATATTGCCTTTTTCATCATTTATAAGAAATTGAACAAAAAATCAGGCTGTCTAGTTTCTTATACACAAGTAAATATTCCCTATGGTGGCNCAGCAAACTGCCAATGAAAAAAATGAAAAAGTGAACTCAGATTAATCTTGTATTATTTTCTAATTCGTCTTCAACTCAATCAAAAATAACTTTATTTACTTATCCACACTATATATTTTATAACTAACGCTAAGATACAACCAATAATTGATATCTTATACGTAAGTCCCCGCATATAAGAAACTCAAAATTTTGAATTAGGCTGCCTAGTTTCTTATAATATGTAAGAAACTATTTTTAAAAGATGCTGGCAGATTTCTTATATGTTCAATGAGAGACTGTCTTTTCATATGGGATGCTTTCCTTGGTCAATATGGTAAATTCAAGATAGTTGAGAATATCCCAATCTTAGAAAGGTCTAAAGAATTGAAGGTTCTCAAGATCTAAAGAATTATATATCATTTCATGTGTAAAAATATCAAGTATGGAAAACAGTTTTAACTTTTCCATAAAATTATATTGCCTTTTTCATCATTTATAAGAAATTGAACAAAAAATCAGGCTGTCTAGTTTCTTATACACAAGTAAATATTCCCTATGGTGGCAGGCTGCAATTTCTTATATGTCCGTTTCTTATATGTGGGGACTTACTACAGTAGACAGTATGTTCATTCTAGTGATTCTGAGCCAGATGTCAAGCTCCCAAAATAACATCAAATAACATCAAATATCAAGGTTCCGAAGGAGGGGAGGGCAGGGTGGGGTTGTAAGTCTTACTTTCAGAATCACTATCGACATGTGATAACTTTAAACTCATTCTTTGCTTATATACCTTTTAGTCCCTTGGGCCTTATTCTATGCAGTACTGCAGTTTACTTATCGCAGGGGAACTTAACCCCTTTCAGATCTCTGGGATTAGTAAATTCATTTTTTTGGAATTGAAAATGATGGATTATTGCGAGGAGGTGTTTAAAAACTTCCATGTGTAATAGATACATGTTAGAAATAATGGACAATCAATACTCGTACAACCAACCTTTAAGTTGAAGAGATGCTCTGCAGTTGAAAACTTGAGTAAAGGAAAAGACTGGGAGATGCATTGCAATGAGCTTAAATAGAATTAAATGTTGGAAATATAAACTTATTTCCTATATGTTAACAGCCCCACTAGATTCTTCAGCATACTTATTGCAATTATTGCAATAAAGTATGATGCATAGTCTAGTGGGGTAACTAAAATTTGGTGCATCAAGTTAAAAAAATTACGTTTTTAGTTGGACCAGAAGTTCTTTGTCAGGTAAGTTCTAGAAGTTCTCATCCAACATGAAATATCCAAGGGCATTAGCAAGGTACCAACACTTAGCACACTATCTACTTCTGCGACCCCAGCGCTTGGCGCTAAAACCACAATTTCATCTTCACCTTGGTTTGGGAATAGCCCAAATTTTGGCTATTGTTTTCTTTAAATATTTCATGGTTTTAGTTAATAATGGCTATTGGGGCTGTCACAGCCCCCCCCCCACTAGCTACACCCCTGGAAATATCTGATTTCAATGTACCAGACAAGAGTACAAGAGTTCAGTGCACAAGAACCATATAAACCCTTTTCAAATGCGCACACACTGAACTGTTTATGTTGATTTTGCATAAGAATATTTTCCAGAAAATGGAGGTTTATTTTCCATATGGTTTCCAGAAATGTTTTATTTTCAATATATGGTTTATTGTTATTTTATGATGTCTTTCTTTATTATTTATATTGAAGTTACTCAACTCAACTGTGTGTGTTAATGGAAACGACAACCACAGCCACTTATGTGCCTAGCAGGCCTTTCTTAGGCAGCACCTTCTTTCAAGGCTTGAAAAGGATACTCTCCATGTTATTTCCTCCACTGAACATCTTGATTTTTCTTGAGTAAACCAAACCAAACTATATTATCAAGTCAAATTGATCGTTGTTGTAGTGGCCTAAATAATTATTGGGCCTAAAAAATTCCGACACAGAACTGAAGCTTGCTTCCCTTTCTTTTCCCCAGTAGTGGAGGTCTTTGCGGCTAAACTTTGTGGTTAGATGTAGTCTTGAATACTGAGTGTATCTTTTCTTTATTCTTCGTCTTTTACTTGTATTTTTCTTCAATTTTCTTTGAGGTTCAGTTCTTCTCCACTGCTTCCCGGTCACTCCAAAACACAACACTCAACTTTTTGTGGTCATGCGCAGACTCGATCATGGGTGAATTTCCCAAAATGACGTCATGAAACAAAGCGCATACTTACTCAAGCAAAATTGAAATAGCAAATTTTTGTTTATGAGTCACCGACATGAATAATCTACTTGTGATTTCCTAACTAATTATGACAGGGAGGGGTTCTTGGCCAAATTTCGGATAGGGGTGTGCCGCGAGCATCTTCAAAATGGACCGTTGGCTAGACCAATTTTTGGGAAAATGATACCCTTGGCTAGACTAATTTCTAGACCAAAGGTGCCATAACTTGCCATTTTCTAGGTACAACCCACAAAAATGTCGCCTTCCCTAGACCAAAATCGCCAAAATTTGGGGTTTCTAGACACAAATTAAGAAAATTTGGCCCTTCCTGGACGAAAATTGCCAAAAATTATACCGTTACCTAGACTGGCCCAGACTAAAATTGCCAAAAAGCATACCCTTGGCTAGACTAGAAGTCCGAAAAAGAATACCCTTGAGCGCGGCACATCCCCGGGTACCTTTACTATGGAACCCCCCTCCCCCCGTGAATTATGGCAGCACTATGGTCCCCATAACTTTTCTGCATAATACTGTACTCAAATCACGGGGAGAGGGCAAGACTCCTCTAATACGCAAACTGTCTCTGAAAAAATCAAAGTTCACTTTTCTTTCTTTTCTATATTTAACAGTTGTTTAATGCTTTGTATGATAAATGGCTTGATATCATAAAGAAACAACTGCACGAAATTACTGTTCGATGGGATGAAGTTCCTCAATTAGAAAGAAATAGAAAGACCTGGGACAAACAAGGACAGATTTTGTAACACAATAGCAACAGTTGCCTTTGATTGACACCGCAATTCAAAGCGATTAGCGATTGCAGACAAAAGAAATTCTCTCAACCAGTAATTCAAAACAAACAAAGCCGCAAAAGTTGCTGTGAAACCCAGGCAGCTAGCTTGCTCGTTGTGCATTCCAGAAGTGGTTTTTAAGAGAAGACATGGGCATATATCGAAAGAAGAAGGATATATCTAAACATCTGCCTCGGGCATTCTTTTTATTTGGCTCAGAAGCTAAGCAGTAAGTGTTTTAATTACACCCAAAAAAATACGAGAATTGAATCGCCTACCAATCGGGTTCTGAACCAAACAAATAAAATGCCCGAGGCAGATGTTTAGATATATCCTTCTTCTTTCGATATNTAGTACTATGATGGCCGAAAATTTAAGAACCTCTTGTACTATGCTTGCAAATAGACAATAAAGAGACTATTTTGAGATTTGTGCTTGACTACGTTGCATGATTTGTTCTGCTATTTGACTTAGAATTCTTGTTGTTTGTTTTATTCAATCGTATATACTGATGTTGCCATCCTCTGCAAGTTGTCTCAGTTCTAAATTAATTTCTTGAAAATCCGGTAGCTGGCCGGATTTCAAACAAAGATCCGGCCGGAACCGGATTTTTGAAAAATCGGTGATCCGGCGCCGGATTATCCGGCCTACCGGATATCCGGTACACCCCTAAAATTTGGCCCTTCCTGGACGAACATTGCCAAAAATTATACCCTTACCTAGACTGGCCCAGACTAAAATTGCCAAAAAGCATACCCTTGGCTAGACCAGAAGTCCGAAAAAGAATACCCTTGAGCGCGGCACATCCCCAGGTACCTTTACTATGGAAACCCCCTCCCCCCCGTGAATTATGGCAGCACTATGGTCCCCATAACTTTTCTGCATAATACTGTACTCAAATCACGGGGAGAGGGCAAGACTCCTCTAATACGAAAACTGTCTCTGAAAAAATCAAAGTTCACTTTTCTTTCTTTTCTATATTTAACAGTTGTTTAATGCTTTGTATGATAAATGGCTTGATATCATAAAGAAACAACTGCACGAAATTACTGTTCGATGAGATGAAGTTCCTCAACTAGAAAGAAATAGAAATACCTGGGACAATGTTATAACAAGCTGTAAGAAGAAGCAGAATACTGAAAACTCGGTGGACACAGTTTAGTAGTAGTAAACGGTGTACCTATATTTTATATACACCGTTATTCTTACAACGTGAGTAAATTTTTAAGCCAACGAATAAAAATTCACAACTTTCTAGAAATCAAAGGAAGATGTGCCTCTCCTCCAGTAACGATAACGGTGTACCTATATTTTGGCACCACCGTTATTCTTACAACGTGAGTAAGGTTGTCAGCCAACGAATGAAAAAAATTCACAACTTTTTTCGAGATCTAAGGCAAATGTCACTTTCCTGCATTAACGATAACGGTGTACCTATATTTTGGTACCACCGTTATTCTTACAACGAGAGTAAGATTTTAAGCCAACGAATAAAAATTCACAACTTTCTAGAAATCAAAGGAAGATGTGCCTCTCATGCAGTAACGATAACGGTGTACCTATATTTTGGTACCACCGTTATTCTTACAACGTGAGTAAGATTTTAAGCCAAAAAATTAAAATTCACAACTTTTTTGAGATCAAAGGTAGATGTGCCTCTCCTGCAGTAACGATAACGGTGTACCTATATTTTGGTACCACCGTTATTCTTACAACGTGAGTAAGATTTTAAGCCAAAAAATTAAAATTCACAACTTTTTTGAGATCAAAGGTAGATGTGCCTCTCCTGCAGTAACGATAACGGTGTACCTATATTTTGGTACCACCGTTATTCTTACAACGTGAGTAAGATTTTAAGCCAAAAAATTAAAATTCACAACTTTTTTGAGATCAAAGGTAGATGTGCCTCTCCTGCAGTAACGATAACGGTGTACCTATATTTTGGTACCACCGTTATTCTTACAACGTGAGTAAGATTTTAAGCCAAAAAATTAAAATTCACAACTTTTTTGAGATCAAAGGTAGATGTGCCTCTCCTGCAGTAACGATAACGGTGTACCTATATTTTGGTACCACCGTTATTCTTACAACGTGAGTAAGATTTTAAGCCAAAAAATTAAAATTCACAACTTTTTTGAGATCAAAGGTAGATGTGCCTCTCCTGCAGTAACGATAACGGTGTACCTATATTTTGGTACCACCGTTATTCTTACAACGTGAGTAAGATTTTAAGCCAAAAAATTAAAATTCACAACTTTTTTGAGATCAAAGGTAGATGTGCCTCTCCTGCAGTAACGATAACGGTGTACCTATATTTTGGTACCACCGTTATTCTTACAACGTGAGTAAGATTTTAAGCCAAAAAATTAAAATTCACAACTTTTTTGAGATCAAAGGTAGATGTGCCTCTCCTGCAGTAACGATAACGGTGTACCTATATTTTGGTACCACCGTTATTCTTACAACGTGAGCAAGATTTTGAGCCAATTTTTGAAAATTCAAAACTTTTTCAAAATTACAGGTAGATGTACCTCTCGTGCAGTAACGATAACGGTGTATCTGTATTTTACACCACCGTTATTCTTGCAACATAAGTAAGAGTTTAAGCCAACGAATGAAAATCCAAATTTTTTTTCGTGAACAAATGCTTGATGTGTTGCTGCAACATGTTATTTTTTTCCAAGGAAAACCCAGCCCCTGACATCAACATCTAGATGATCTAGTAAGCTTCATTTTCTGAAGAATGCTAAATTCCTACAGCACGCCTGTTGGATGTGACTTAATAATGCAAGCTTTGATGTTACGTCTGAAAGTTTCAGACTGAAACTCAGGCTATGCACCAAACCTGTATTTGCCGAGTTTTGAAAATTTCCAAAAGTCTTCTTATTTCCCATAAACCCTCAATCTTTTTAATATTTTTTTTTAAATGATGTTGTTACATCACACACATAAATTAGAGCTATTGTTCTATATTGTTATATGAACAAAGGCCGCCAAGCTGGTTCCTGCTGCCGTGCCGCAACGCCCCCAAACCATCAGCATTTATGGACATTTATACCACTGATCAATGATTATGGAATAACTTACCTAAGCTACTCAAGACAATTTATTCTCAAAAACATTTTGTCAGAAAACTAAAAATAAACATCCTTTCCAAATCTAAAATTATAATATCGCAAATCCTATCTGTATCTTAATATTTTCCATTGCTTATTTCCTTGTATCTTAGTTTTGTATCCCTTATATACTAAGCTGTACTTTGTTTCTGTTTTTTAAGCGGCCCAGGCTAGATAAGCATTTGCTTTTCCTGGGTCGCATAAGATTCCCTGTATTGGTTTGGAATTCTTATGAAAAAATTTTGACTTGACTTGACTTGATTTATACCCCTTTTGATGCCCTCGCCCCAGTCCCTCCTTCAAAGTGCCCTTCTGCGCAATGAATCACGGGATATGCGGATTTTGCGCGTGCGCATATTCTTCTTTTTGGCGCGTAAAGATTTGTGCCTTTGGAAAACTTTCCGCGTGTGGAAGCAAAGAAAGCTGCCGGGGAAATCAGTTTATTCACAAGAAGATGTCAGCTAATCCTAAAGAAGCAGGTATAAAATTATTAGCAGATGCTAAAACTGCTTTCTGTCTACCTTATGTGGCTATCCTTATAGTATATTTTGTGACTAGATGGAGTTTGAGAGAGATGAAAAGATCAGCGTGTTAATTTAGGCCATCGTCCATTAAATACTGCTGAATGAAAAAGAAAACCAAGGTGTCGGCTTCCAGGACAGGAGAATTCCGCGGTAGTTATGGTTATGGACAAGGGCATGAACCAGAAATTTATCATATGCATGAAAAAGTATACACTTTGCATGCCATATTCCTACCTCCTTTTTTGGTGTCCAAAATTCTGATTAAAAAGCATTCTGCACTCTCTGTCTGTGACCTGTGTGTTGATTAGATGCTTTTTAACTTTTGTGAGCCAAAATGGAGTTGGTGTATGTGACACCATTGATCTGGTTGTGTGCCTCTAAATAGAAAACAACACAATGGTTTTGTGCCTTGCCCTCTCCGCTGGTATTGATTGAGTGCATATTGAGAAAAAGAAAGAGGGCACTCACCACAAGCACAAGCATACAAGGTAGGGGGCTGGTGGTGGCACCCCCAACGTTGAACAAATTTACAAAATTGCCATATATTCAGGCAAAAGACACACCTTCAAGTCGGGTAAAATTTTCTTAAACAATGGACATTTTAGGGGCCTTCGACTGTCAATTTTCGTATTTTTAACGGCATTGGGCTGTAGAGATCAAGACTCCCTCCCCCCCTTAACAACCTTCTGCCAAAATGGAGTTTGAAACATGCACCCATAAATTGCCTACTTCATCGCAATCAAGGTTTTTGAGCGCACAGAGCACTTAGTTTCTATAGTTTTCATTGTTTATCGGCACAATGTCCAGCGCACTAAAATTCAACTTTCCATACGGGGAAAAATGGATGTAAAAAACACAGTTTTACTCTGCATTTTTAACGTTGGTAGGGCTATTTATTTGTGATTTTTTTTTAATCGCTAAGAGATTTCATACGATTTTCAATTTTCGTAACAGCTTGGGATGAAACCCCATTTAACAGCCCAATGCTGCTAAAAATATGAAAATCGAAAAGGCCCCTTATCAGACAGCCCCCAGCTTGTGGCCCCGTTTACGTTACACCAGATAGCTATCGTCACGTCTCGTCTCGAGTGACCTCTATCGGATAGGGCCACTGTTTACATTATACCGGATACATAGCTATCGTCGTATCTTGATTTTCATACCTGGAGGCCTTCTGTTTACGTTATGAGGAAGCAATCCAGCATTGTTTCTTAATCCTTTGTTTTCCAATTTATTATTCCTCATTGTTCTTCAAATAAAGAAATGTGATTATGGAACGAAAGGTATCAGCGTTTACATCATGCCAGAATCATGCCGGAGTGATTTTCATATCACCTACAAAGCAAAATAATGTTTGCTCCTATTTATGGAGCGTCTTTATCGGATAGCTCTGGCATGATGTAAACAGCATCCTATCCAATACGAAAATTGTGGCACGTCGATAGCATCCGGTATAGTGTAAACAGGGCCTTTATCTTCCTGTACGCTTATGGCTGCAAGAATCACAAGAGGGTGAAGGTGATGGCCTGCATAAAACAGAGAGGCCTGGAAAAGAGCAAAAGACATTGTAATAAGTCCTTTCTAAAGTACTTTCCATTTTTCTGAACAGAGCCTTTCGACGAAGCAGTAGAAGAAAGAATAATAAATGAGGAATACAAAATATGGAAAAAGAACACGCCATTTCTATATGACCTTGTCATGACACATGCATTGGAATGGCCTAGCCTTACAGTCCAATGGCTTCCTGATGTCACAAAGTATGTAGAAAATCGTTATGCTAGTAAAGAGAGAAACTTTTTTGTCATGTTTTGTGATAAAATATTCATATGCTTTCATTTGGAAGTTTGTTCTTATCTTGAAAAATATTTTGCTTCTTGAATCCTTAGGGACACCATAAATGATTTTTAGTCTCTTCAATTCTAAATTCCTTAAAGGGGCATTTTAAAAGCCATTTGCCTATAGACAATATCTTGCATGGAGAATTTTTGGACTCCTAATATTTCATCTTGGACAATGTTTTTATTTCTTCTGTTTGTGCTCTTTCAGACCTGAAGGGAAAGATTATACTGTCCATAGAGTTATTCTTGGAACACATACGTAAGTACAGTATCTACTTTCCCATTTCAATTAATACCACACACCTTAAATTCACCATGGATCTGTCTGGTTGTGATAAAAAGATAGCAATTTGGTTTCCTTGTGCAGTCATAAATCATAGGTATATATCCTAACAAGACAGATTTACAGTTGTACCTTAATAACTCAAGCTTTCAAAGAAAAAAATTGGTGCTGGTAACAAGAAGCTCAAAAATTATCCTTAAGCTAAGGAAAAGAAAATCATCAAAGTTAAAATGTAGAGAGCTACATTCAGTAACTACGAATGAGGGTAGAACCTGCATCTCTTTTGGACAATGGCTGACAGATTTTTAAATCCCTGTCAGACCTCCCAAATTGTATGAAGTACCAATATGCGTTAGCAGTCTCTTCTTGTAGTTAGGGGTGTGTATTTCAACCAAGACTGCTGTTATCATTAATTCAAAGGGTGCAGAGCGATAGCTCAGTCCTTTGTTTCAGAACTGCAAATCCACTTTAGCCTGCTGCAACGTCAGTCATCCACTATTCTTGAGCAAGCTAGTAAATGAATGTTTGCAATTATACCACTTTGGAAAGAAGCTGCTCGTTGAAATAAGAATAAGAAAAATACTTCTTTTACACCCATTAATTTATGCCAAATGATGATTCTCTGCAATATTGATTAAATATGAAATTTACAAACACACACTCTAATTTTTTCCTGATGGCATAATCTTTCAACATTTTATTACTTGTGGTAAATTTTCTTATCAGAAGCAATAAGAAAAAGGTGAAATTTATTATTATCGATTTATTTAAAGTAGGCATACATATAAATAGCTATAAAATAAAAGCTAATTCAAGCCTACTATCTAACAAAGTAAAATTGTTAAGAAAAAAGAAAAAATACAATACAGAATACTTGGCAACAGATTTATACAATATTTACAATGTTTCCAATATTTACAATGTTTTCTTTTTTGATATTTACACACAGTGCATCAAATTTCTATCCGCTCAAGAACCCAACCTGAGCCACGAAAGGTCTACATAGTCTACAATTGCATCCCTCTCCTTTCCAGATTTTAATTTTCCTTTTAAAGCAGGAGAGGGTATCTGACTGTTTTATGTCATTGGGAAGTGCCTGCCATAATCTACACCCAAGAAACGATATCGTCCCCAAGCCATAGCACGTNATTGTTAAGAAAAAAGAAAAAATACAATACAGAATACTTGGCAACAGATTTATACAATATTTACAATGTTTCCAATATTTACAATGTTTTCTTTTTTGATATTTACACACAGTGCATCAAATTTCTATCCGCTCAAGAACCCAACCTGAGCCACGAAAGGTCTACATAGTCTACAATTGCATCCCTCTCCTTTCCAGATTTTAATTTTCCTTTTAAAGCAGGAGAGGGTATCTGACTGTTTTATGTCATTGGGAAGTGCCTGCCATAATCTACACCCAAGAAACGATATCGTCCCCAAGCCATAGCACGTAGTACGTAGTACGCGCTTGTGGCAATAGTAGATTATGGCAGCTTCTTAACCCATATGGACTGTGTTTTTTGACGAAAACATCTTTCATGAAACTAGGATTAAGATCCCATTTTCGTTCATCGATTCATGAACCTTATATCATCTGATCATTTGTTGCATTGATTCATTTTAGACCATCATACTGTACTAGTATACTAGTAGTAGTATACTACTGGTATACTAGTAGTATAGTATAGTTAATTTGTAAGTAGTGTAGCTTGTAATCTGTATTGTAACTTTTTATTGGAATATAAAAAGTATAAAAATCTGCTCAACACTAGTACTTAAGCTCTTGGCTGCGCTATGCTTGCATTGCACCCAACATTCAGTCAAAAGCATCAACAATTGAGTACCTGTTGGTCTAAAATATATTTTACATTTTCAACCATCTTTATCTTGTCTCTGCATGTTTCATTGCTTTGGGTACTCATCTGCCACTCTGTTCTAAATAGCTAATGTGTGCAGCTTTCTTTCGTTTCAGATCAACATCACATGATAGTGGGTAAGAAGTTTATCTGTTGATAATGATTTACATGTTTGGTTTGACATGTTTTCGTTTAGATTTAAACTGTAAAGGAATGTAATGAAAACCTCCTGTCCCCTCTATGGTGCAGCTTATTTTACACCCACTAATTTATGCCAAATGATGATTCTCTGCAATATTGATTAAATGTGAAATTTACAAACACACACTCTAATTTTTTCCTGATGGCATAATTTTTGGACTTTTGATTACTTGTGGTAAATTTTCTTATCAGAAGCAACAAGAAAAAGGTGACATATCTACCCCTAAATATTTATTTTAGATTGTAATAGGGTTTTAATAAATATGCATATATTGAATTGTAATTAGGTTAATTTAGTTTTTATAATAATTTATTTTGTAAGTTTTTGTAAATGGAGGGCCCCTTGAAAATCAACATTGCTGAATGGCTACCCTCCTTAAACATGTGAAATAAATAAATAAAAAATAAATAAATGAATTTTGTAGCATCTAACCATAATGATTGTTGCATTGATTCATTTCAAAGCAATATTGATCTCAGATTCTTCTGTAATTCAGCACCTCGTTTCCAACAATCCCAAAGTCATATAATCTTCCTTCGTAACAATCTTCTTCCGTTATTGAACACCTAATATACATATTTCCTCTAATGGTTCAAAGAAGAATGTTATTCCTCATTTAGACAATCAGGTTCAATTATTCAATCGTAGTTTCATTCAGTGATAAGTTGGTAATTTGGTTAAAAGTTGGTGATTTATGATTTATATATGCTTTGTAATTTATCCCTGAAGTGGGTGTTGTTTCAGCAAATTTAATTTGAATTGCTTTCAACCTTCTCTTGTAGTTCAGATGAACAAAACCATCTTGTGATTGCAAGTGTCCAGTTACCCAAGGATGAAACACAGTTTGATGCTAGTCATTATGATCATGATAAACAAGGTATGCAGCCCGTTTGGGTCCTAGTATTGAAACTTTCGCAAGTTTGTCCCTACATTGTAATCAATTTTTTTTTATTTATTCACAGTAAAATATAACCCACCACTTCTGAAGCTTAAAGNTATGATTTATATATGCTTTGTAATTTATCCCTGAAGTGGGTGTTGTTTCAGCAAATTTAATTTGAATTGCTTTCAACCTTCTCTTGTAGTTCAGATGAACAAAACCATCTTGTGATTGCAAGTGTCCAGTTACCCAAGGATGAAACACAGTTTGATGCTAGTCATTATGATCATGATAAACAAGGTATGCAGCCCGTTTGGGTCCTAGTATTGAAACTTTCGCAAGTTTGTCCCTACATTGTAATCAATTTTTTTTTATTTATTCACAGTAAAATATAACCCACCACTTCTGAAGCTTAAAGGGAATAGACATAGCTATATTGAGTGGCCGCTATAAATAGGCTACGAAAACGCTCACACATCCATTGTTTCTTCAGCTACACAATGAAACGGCAAGTGCCAACACTTATCAAATACAATAGACCATATTTTTAACTTGGCCCGGGCCAGCTTTTAACTATGTCGATTCCCTCTAAAAGTAACTTTATATGATGGGACTCACATTTTAATTCTCATGTGAAAAGAAGATTAAAGGATGATTTATGAACAGAAATTGCGTGTGTTTTGTTTACTTAGCTGAGGATGATAGGAGTTCTTATGGAAACATACTAATTTAATGAATATGACCTAGACCTACTGTTTTCGAGTCTTTTAATTATATACTGGAATTGTCTTATTATTAAAACTGGAAATGTCTTATTAACAGTTTATTTTACACCCACTAATTTATGCCAAATGATGATTCTCTGCAATATTGATTAAATATGAAATTTACAAACACACACTCTAATTTTTTCCTGATGGCATAATTTTTGGACGTTTGATTACTTGTGGTAAATTTTCTTATTGACAATTCCAATTGTCATCAAATTTATAACATAAATGGGAATGTTTCTTTTTTTTAAATGATGATCCTAATCATTTATGATCAAGAAAATATAAAGGATAGAATTACTGAAAGCTAGCCTTAAAATTGTTTAAATGTATATTCAATCCATAAACATGTCAGATCCTTCTATATTGTACCATTGCAATTTTCATAACAGAGTTTGGGGNATGATTCTCTGCAATATTGATTAAATAAAATTATGAAATTTACAAACACACACTCTAATTTTTTCCTGATGGCATAATTTTTGGACGTTTGATTACTTGTGGTAAATTTTCTTATTGACAATTCCAATTGTCATCAAATTTATAACATAAATGGGAATGTTTCTTTTTTTTAAATGATGATCCTAATCATTTATGATCAAGAAAATACAAAGGATAGAATTACTGAAAGCTAGCCTTGAAATTGTTTAAATGTATATTCAATCCATAAACATGTCAGATCCTTCTATATTGTACCTTTGCAATTTTCATAACAGAGTTTGGGGGATTTGGAAGCGTTGGTGGAAAGATCGAAATTGACATCAAGATTAATCATGAAGGAGAAGTGAACAGGTTAGAAGATTTGTTTGACCAATGAAGATTTGTTGGATATATTTTCAGGGAAACTGATCACCTTAGGAACTACGTCTTTCTACTGATTATTTCTTTTAAATGGTAAAAGCTTTATATATTAAAGAGAATCAATAGATATAAAAGCCCCACGCGGAAGGGGTCTGGGTATTCTATTATTAGCCTATTGTATTCAATGATTTCAACACGTGCATGGTTATTGTTTAGCCAGAGGAACAATGGGCGTGCGTGCGTAGGAGCTTTCTTTATCCTATTTATAGATTTCCTTCACTTAGCTCCGTTGATTCACTTTTAACTGCTTTTAATATTACAAGGAGAGATACTGTATTTTGCCATGTGTAACTTACTAATTTGCTTGGCATCAGACTGATGTTGTCCATGTTCTTTTTTCAGGGCAAGGCATATGCCTCAGAATCCATGTGTAATTGCGACAAAGACACCAACATCAGACGTGTTGATATTTGACTATACAAAACATCCATCAAAACCAGGTATCCTATTAAATAGCTACGAATTTCAAGCAGTTTTAGAAGAGACAAAAAACAACAAACTGAAGAAACAGCCAGTCTTTGATGAATCAACCTCAGTGCAACAGAAATACAAATAATCTGTTACTGAACTTTCTGTCTGCAATAGGTTAATGATGAATGTATTGTCTTTTTGCTGATATACCTAAGGCAGTCAATAAGAAATATGACTGTTTTCTGTTTGCAACAAACATCAAATTTTAGTCCGTTTAAGAGACAGATTTGAAGATTGATTTGTTTTAAGTATGGCTAGAACATTTTATGTTCCTGTTAAAATTGTTGCTTAATGTGGATGAATGATGTTTTAAGAGCGGATATCTGAAACCATTGCAGACTTTTAGTCATTTTGTATCATTTTTAATTTATTAATCATTTCCAATTAATACTCTAAAGATGTTAATACAAAACTATATTATTTAATACCTACTCATTTGCAGATCCAAACGCAGGCTGTCAGCCTAATCTTCGACTAAAGGGACATTCAAAGGAAGGGTAAGGATATGGTCACAAATTTTTAATGTTCTAGGTCTTCATTGAGATGCGATGTTGATTCAGATACATTGAACTGTGACAACCTGTGAAATCCCCATTGGATACTAAGTATTGGACAAAATATTAGAATTAATAGTATCTGCTATGCCAAAAATTCAAGTTAATTGAGATGTTTTATCTTAAAGGGTCTGTTTCAACCAGCATGCCTTGCACGTGCCATCTCTTGGTTGGCCTTTGTTGTCGCCATTTTCATGGCCCATGAAAATGGCGACAACAAAGAGATGACACGTGCAAAGCATGCTGGTTGAAACAGACCCTTTAAAAAGTGTGTGAACAGCAAATAAGCAAGTGCTACTAAGTAAGAAATGGCATATATGCAAGAAATGTGTATAACATTAAATTCACCTCCTCAACCATATCCCATTTCATCAGTGTTTTTTTAAAATCTCTGTGAATGACATCAAATTATTATATTCTTACTGATTTTAGTACATTTATTTCAATGACCTTTATTTTCATGCTTTTCCATTTCTTTTGCAGATACGGACTATCATGGAATCCCAACTTATCAGGGAATTTACTCAGTGCCTCTGATGACCATGTATGTATATGCTTGTAAAGATCGTATCTAAATATCTAATCATTGATTGGACTGCTGTGCCTCCTAATATTTTATTCATTCTCCTACTAAATCTTACTTTGATATATTGCAGCGGTAATAACGCTTGCAAACAGTTGTGTCTGAATAAACCTTAATGTCAAACCTATGCCAAATGATGAACATCTGCAATATTGATCAAGTTGGAAATGAAATTGAAAAACTCACACTCTAATTTTTTACTGATGGCATAGTTTCCAAGCTAAATTAACAAGGTCCTGATTAATTGGTCCTCATTGTCAAAGATGCGTCTGCCCCCAATTTCAGCGAGGGAAGTGGTTTCTTTGTGTATGTAAAAAGGATCAATTGGTATTCTCTGCTCTTATATTCGTTTATTTTATTTATTTTAGACGATATGTCTTTGGGATATCAGTGCTGCCCCCAAGGTAAGTCAACAACTCCATCTCATTTACATTTTGAAACAATTCGTGGCATGGCTGACAGACTGTGACTTATTGTTTGTAACATATTTCGCTGTGGCGTTTCTAACTTACAATTTTTTGTAAAAATGAAAAGTAGGATGTCTTTTTGACCGAGTTATGTTTTGTAGGAAAGAGAAGCTTTTGTTAGCATTAAGAAATGGAGGCAACATTAAATGATATATGGATCCTTCCTTTTGTGCCTCAGAAGCTTGAAAAGGAATCGGAAACAAACCCTCTATCACTTTTTATTCGTGATTTTAGGAAGCAAAGACCCTCGATGCTAGCAGAATATTCACAGGACATTCAGCCGTTGTTGAAGATGTATCATGGCATCTGCTTCATGATAGTCTCTTTGGCTCAGTCGCTGATGATCACAAACTCATGATGTAAGTTGATTTGCGGTGATCAAGATATATTGTTCTCATAACATGATTTGTGTTACTTTGCAAAACAAAATAACGATTAAATATCATCTTAATAATTATAATTTCTCCGGTTAAAATTTAGTGCAAGCATTTTTTTCTCACGCAAATAAAATTAAAAAAACTGTTTAAAAAAACTGTATCTATTCATTTTAGATACTTTTCAGAGCTAATCGTTACATGAAATTCAACAGAGAAGAAATAAGAATAAAATGAACGCACTATTTGATATTGGCCTATCATTTCAATTTCAATTTCAAATATTGAACACCCTTAGACAAGGGTCTAATATTGTAAACTATGAATATTAACACTTAATAATACATGTATTGTATAAGGTACTAAACATATGCTAATTTTCTATATTTTATGGTTGTTTCTTAATAATTCAGAATCATATATAAATTTGGCAATTTCCTTTGTAACTGTTACTGTTTGCGTTGAGAACTATGCCAAATGACGAACATCTGCAATATTGATCAAGTGAGAAATGAAATTGAAAAACTCACACTCTAATTTTTTACTGATGGCATAGTTCCGAAGCAAATCTGAAAGATGCCATTCCATTATTCTATATTTGTACAATAATGTTACAGTAGGTAGCTTCAAGTGAGCCCTGTAAATGTTCACATGGTCAAAGAATGTGATTGAAATTATAGCGTGACTTGACTCTTTAAAAATTGCTTTCCGTGTAATTAGTAGAGCTTTCATTTCAATTGTATGTTTATATGCATGGCCCCCTGTAAAGCAGTTATCTCAACTGACGGGCTACCATGCCTAAAAAGGCTGAAATGAAATTTCTCTGGGACAAACAGAGACATTGTGGCCAGTAATTTAAATTCTGTAGGGACCGTTTAGGAAGGTGACTAACAAATTGATATTTTTTACAGCTGGGATACTCGAAGAACCAGTAACAACAAACCAAGTCATACTGTTGAGGCACACACCGCTGAGGTAAATATATTGCAATGTTAATCATTATCAAATACCAAAATTCATAATTGTACTCAGAANAGTTATCTCAACTGACGGGCTACCATGCCTAAAAAGGCTGAAATGAAATTTCTCTGGGACAAACAGAGACATTGTGGCCAGTAATTTAAATTCTGTAGGGACCGTTTAGGAAGGTGACTAACAAATTGATATTTTTTACAGCTGGGATACTCGAAGAACCAGTAACAACAAACCAAGTCATACTGTTGAGGCACACACCGCTGAGGTAAATATATTGCAATGTTAATCATTATCAAATACCAAAATTCATAATTGTACTCAGAAAAATAGCAGTCACAGAAAATGAAAGAGATTGATGCTATTTCTGTGTTTCAATATAAAGTTGAATTATTATTATTATTATTAATTTATTTAAAGTTGGCTTTTCTAATGGAATAGCTAAAAGCTAATTAAGGTCAACCAAACTGAAAAGAAACTCTAATTTACAATGAGAAACCCTAAATTACAATAAAAAGCAAATTAATCTAGAAAACCTAAATCTTTGATAAAAACTTTACACAATCTGCAGGTGCATGAATCACCATTCCACTGCTTTATTCTCCTTTTGGGAGCGAGGACCATAAAAGGCAGCCTCTATACTGAATATTTTCTGTACCATATGTTGTTGTTCTTACTTTCGGCAGCTGCAAATGACAATCATTGCGCAGACTATAATAGCTGCGTTTTTGTGCAAAAATATCTTTCATAAAAGTTGGGTTGAGGTTGTTCTTTGTTTTGAAAATTTCTATCATAAGCAACTGCAGATTGCGTTGATGGGTGGTTACAGAACTATTTACACTGTTTTCAAAATCTTGTCCACTATCTTTGCATACAATTCGCAATGCTCTTTCGCGAATTTTGTTTACTTTAGAATTGATCGTCCTGTCATGAAACATCCATACAAGTGGACAGTAATTGAATTGAGATTTGATGAATGCATCCATCAGAATTTTCAATTTGACAGGGTCCGTATAATTAGA
>REGM01000007.1:694040-813334 GCA_004194415.1 Aurelia aurita
TTACTGCGTCCATACCCTCTCGCCTCCCCTCTCGGGGATATTACAAGCAATAGATAAGCAGTGATCGAATTAGCTATTCTGCGAAAGGTTCGAGGTCGAGGGACATTCTTGTACGTTCTGTAGAAGTCGATTTTTCTCAAAGAATGTACACAATATTGAAACTCACGCCAATTACTCGAACTTTTTGAATTAAATTCGACTCCCTGTTTCTGGAAAGCTACATTGGCTAGTCTGGTCTCATATGGTCCTTGCAGAAAAATCGGCTAAAAACGACTCATCCAGAATTCTTTCTCTGCTCCTGCATCGGTATAGTGCTCTAGGATTATGCCAGATGATGATTCTCTGCAATATTGATTAAATGTGAAATTGAAAAACACACACTCTAATTTTTTCCTGATGGCATAAATCCTTAGGCTTGCGATTAATTTTGTGAAACTAGACACTCTTTTAAGCATCTTTCCTGCGTGAGACAAACCTGTTAACAAACGTTGAACTATTTTTGCAGGTCAATTGCTTATCTTTCAACCCCTACAGTGAATTCATTCTGGCTACTGGTTCAGCTGATAAGGTGAGTAAGATTTATTGAAAGCGTTTCTTGGAATCACTAAGTTTTTTTTCAGCGTGGAGGAAAAAACAGAGAAGCATAAAATCCACATCGAGTTATTTGTTGTAGCCATGCTTTGGTATTTATTTTTATTATGAATTAATTTTTTTGATGAGAATTATTCTATTTTGCAGACCGTCGCACTTTGGGATTTACGAAACTTGAAGCTGAAATTACATTCATTCGAATCGCATAAAGACGAAATCTTCCAGGTAACGAATTTTTTCGATCCCATTTACGATTTAGTTTATTTAATTGTCATTTATTCTCATAACACAGTAAAGTTTATTTGAGACTTGTGTAATATCGTTGCTTTAAACTGCTCGTAATTTTATAGACCAGAAATTTATTCTTCTTTCAAACCTGTTCCTGATTAAGTAACTTGTTCTGGTTCCTATGTTCGATAGCTCTTCTAAAAATCCTCCAATGATGATAACCATCCTTGCGCACCCAGGTTGATGCAAATCAACAGTGCTGACAACCTAGGCCCTCTTGGGATCTGGTTAGATCTTGAGAGTCTGAGGAGAATTGTAATTTGAAAGTAGTTACCTCTTGTAGGTCTAACAACATCGACAGCTTGTCGTACGTCCTTGAGAGTCGGAATTTGAGAAGGTATACCATCCAAAAGTGCATGATTAAGTTCTCGTTTGAATTATTGATTATAAACCATTTTATTGCAAATTTGGGAGTTATTTTCAGCTTTGTTTATTCAAATCTCTGCTTGCAGGTACAATGGTCTCCCCATAATGAAACTATCTTGGCTTCAAGTGGCACAGACAGAAGATTGCATGTTTGGGACTTAAGGTACTCTCATCTCTACTCCTCTCCTACCTTAACACCGTACTCCATTTTATTATATTTAAAATTCTAGTTGCCAAGCGAAGAACTTATTGATATAAAAGATGATGACCTTTTCCAGAAATTGATCGGATCTTTATAGCTCTGACGGCACAATTTTCCTTCTGCTGGAATAAACTGTTGGTCGCCTCTCGGATTTCTTTGGTAATGCAATAGCGAATTTGGAGTAGTTATTCTTCACAATGCTGGAATATAAAAATGAGGAAAGAAAATAAAGTTTACTAACTTTCTACAGACATCAACTAAGGAAAGAGGTAAGGAAGAAGAATGGCACAGGAATTTTAGGGGAAAATAATGGATTCTTGTGAAAAATATTTACCCCTGAGAATCTTATTAATTTTTCAAAAATTTCAAGGCCACCTGGTAGACAGCTAACATTGACAAAGTATTTGAGCTGTTGTGGTATTTTTAGAGTGTAATTATATTATTTGGGTCTTTTTTTCACAGTAAAATTGGTGAAGAGCAAAGTCCAGAAGATGCGGAAGACGGTCCTCCAGAACTCTTGGTACAAATTTCACTTAATTATTTTGTTAACCTCCTCCTGTATTCATTGCATACCAGTTTTCAAACTTCAACAACCCAAATCTTTAAAACAACTTCATGCAATGGGCCATACGGACAGGCTGTAATAGACTTAAGTTCCCAATTGCGATTGTTTTCCGCTGCAATTCTCCAATGATGATAACCATCCTTGCGCACCCAGGTTGATGTAAATCAACAGTGCTGACAACCTAGGCCCTCTTGGGATCTGGTTAGATCCTGAGAGTCTGAGGAGGATTGTAGTTAGCAAATAGTTGCCTCTCATAGGCCTAACAACATCGATAGCTTGTTGTACGTCCTTGAGAGCCGGAATTTGAGAAGGTATACCACCCACTGAACGCGTAAAGAAAATGAGCCATCTTTGTTTTTTCTTGACATTAAAGTTGCGTGATGGATATAAAAGTGGTTTTAGAGTTCTTATAATCGAAGATACTTGCCTTTGTTCCAACGAAGAGACAATAGGCACTCGTGTGTCGTTCCTTAGTTTGTTTAAAGGCTACTATACTTCTTATATTCGTCATTTAACTTTAATCTTACATTTGTTTTATCTTCTACTAGTTCATCCACGGTGGCCACACTGCTAAGATCTCAGATTTCGCATGGAATCCTAATGAACCATGGGCGCTATGCAGCGTCTCTGAAGATAACATCATGCAAGTCTGGCAAATGGTAAATATCGTTCTGGGTATTATATATTTTGCTCGTGTAATACATGGTTTGGCGGGCTTGATTTTTCCAACATCGTTCGAAGTTTGCTTTCCTTAGATACTTACATAGCTTTGTATTGATTTTGATGCTTGTTTCGACCAAACGTCATGAAATTCGCGAAGTAATATGCCCGTGAAATGCCGTTTGCGTTGAGAACTATGCCAAATGATGAACATCTGCAATATTGATCAAGTTTGAAATGAAATTGAAAAACTCACACTCTAATTTTTTACTGATGGCATAGTTCCGAAGCAATTTTTGTAAAATAATGTTACATTAGGGAGCTTAAAAAAGCTGAAATTATGCTCGACGAAGGGGCTTTGGGGGGGGGGTACCAGAACCCGCAAACCCGCATCAAAATTTTCAAAAACCCGAAAACCCGGAAGCAAAAATACACAAAACCCTGAAGCTGTACTTTTGGACGAAAAGTTCGAATTTTTGCCAGTATTTGTCGATTATTTCCAACGTTTTCGCTTTCAGCGACTCTTCCTCGTTGTTTCAGCACCCAGAAGCCAGTTATTCGATCTCAATCAAATACACAAACCATTTGACTTGAAAAACCCGAAAAGCTGCGGATTTCTAGATAGAAAACCCGAAATCTGAGCGGAAAAATAGGCTAAACCCGCAACCCCTGAAGCATCTCAAAACCCGTAACCCACACGTTTAAAACACACAGCCCGAAACCCGAGGGCTGAAATTGGCCAAACCCGTGAAACCCTAAAGCCTCCCTGTTATTTCATATTTCAATATTTATCTAAGGGAGGGTAGCCCTTCTACACAGGTGTTGGTTTTCAAGGGGCCCTCCCATAAAATACAAATGCAATTAAAACTAAATTACAATAACCTAAATCTTAAAACTATTACAAAAACCAAAATGCTGAAAACTATTTTCAAAATTTACAATTAAAATAAAGATAATAGATCATCATCAGCCTACAAAGTTTGCTTGAGAGAGCTTAGGGAGGATGCCTGCTTTGACTCAGCGAAAGGCTATTCCACAACTCTGCTCCTCTGTAAGAAAATCATTTTTGGAAATATCCTCGATATATCCATGTTCTGCCTCATAACAATAATGCAATCTTATTGATTTTTCAAAATTTCATCTTCCAATTCCAACGAAAATATTGAGAATGTTTACAACAAATATTGAGAATGTTTATAGGGATGATATTTCAAATTAATGTGTGTTATCAGTCATTAATGTGTGTTATTAGCATGTGGGTCCATAGTCCTTGGTGGCGTCGCTACCAAGCTGCTGACTTCCTTGCACCTTTGGTATAATCCACAAATTCTATAGATTCTTGTTGTGTTGTCACTAAATAGTAAATACCAACTGGTATGGCAGGTTTCGTTCTAAAAGACGTTAAGATTATTTAAACTATTTCTTTATTTCATTAGGCCGAAAACATCTACAACGACGAAGAGATTGAAACGCCAGCATCAGAACTTGAACCAGCGACAACATCCGCGCAAACCACGACTTAGGCCAACTAACTTAAAGAGACTGTTTTTAACCTCTGAGATTCAGAAGTTTGCTACTGTACCGATATTCTCATGGACATAACCAGGTGAACGAGCATTGGCCTTTAAGATCAGACAAGGACTGGTAACTCATATTAGAAATTTCTGGGAATTCTTCGATAGTAGATAGGTAGCCGTTGAACTATAATAGACAGCAATCAAATGTATAGTATTGTTAACATTAAATTTTTGCAAATGCTTTAATTGTGTATCTTTATATTGAATTGCCTTCATAGCCGTACACAGCTCAAAATATTTAGTGGGGCAAAAAGGGAAAATTTCCTCAAATCTGATCAAAATTACAGCAAATGTTATTGTTCCCTTGGGATTTTTAGGGGGCAACTGCCCCTGCTGCCCCTATGCTGTGTACGGCCCTGATTGCCTTGATCAAATGATCAAAGGAGGATGATTTATGGTGAAAGCGTTATCCATGTTTGGTAATTTGGTAAGTTAGTTGTGAGAGTTAAAAAGTTCCTATTTTTGACCAGATACAGAGTTCACTGCTTCTTCGGCTTTACGTTTCCATGGTACTTTTCTATTTTCCTGGGGTACTGTCGTCCATCTGCTCTTAAAAGGTCTTTAAAATCCCGCAGCCTTTTTCCAAAGGTGGAAAATTCCTCGAGCAAAAAACTAAATTTTTCGCAAGAGCGATTCTGCCAGAAAGTTGAATGGATTTCTACTTTTGAGATACGTCGCTTTTCCGCAAGCCAATGAGATGGCTCGAAAGTGTTGTTACGAAAGGAATTTTCCGATGCAAAGGATTTATTGCAAAAAAGTGAAATAGTTTAGTCGTTTCAGCTACACAGCTATAATACCTTCAGTGAGTTATACGCAAAGTGATTTTCTCCTCTGCGAAGGAAGTTGCCCCTCTTTCATAACGAGATTGTTCCTAGAAAAAATTTATTTCGATAATGGCTGCCGAACACGAGACCGGTGAAACTGGCAAGAAGATTGGAAAATTCAAAGCTGGTTCTTATATTGGTGGAGTCACGGTGGTATCTTTATTCGCTGGTTTTGGACTAACTCTTGGAAGGGTGAAAAGAAAGAATCCAACAGAATTTGGCGAATTAGGAGGGAATAAATTAGCATTGAAAGCACTAGGATATGGGACACTTCTCAGTTTGACTGGATGTGGACTGCTTGTGCTGGCTGTAAAATGGGCTTTAGGCGTGAAAAATGTGAGTTACCTTGGGTTAGCTAATGAGCTAAATGATTGATGTATAAAATTATTTATTAGTGAGGCTGTAATTTAGTAAAGAAAGTGTCAAACCATATCTAGCAGAATTTGCTAAATGAAAAACACAAAATGCCAAAAAGCCAAAAAGGGCTGGAAAATTTGGCAGGTTTAACTGAAATTTTTGACGAAGCATTGTTATGGAGAACAACAGGTACAGAGCCATACAAAGAACATTAACTGTCACTAAGATCCCATACAACATTGTTTCTTAATCATTCATCAACTTTTCTGAAAATTTCTTGCACGCTGCAACAGTCTTTATCAAAGATGGGTGCAATTATCTGACCATGCACAAGATCAGGAGTTGTTTTTTGAAATTCAATTGCTAACTCAAAATTAGAACCCAAAAAAGAACTGTGCTCTCTTCAAACTCAAACTTAAATGGCTGCCAAAATTCCCCCACAAATTTAGTGGTGCAGGATTGATAACATGATACAATGTATTATTTTATCAATCCTGCACCTCTAAATTTGTGGGGGTGTTATGGCAGCCATTTAAGTCATATTTATATCCTATATTGATTCTCTTCATTTGCTGTCTCTTTGTCAAAAGTTTGTCTGAACATTCTAATTTTTTTCCCTTCGCTTTCAATAGATACAAGAGTTTTCAATGATGATGAAGGGAAATTTACCCACAAAAGATGGTGAGTTTGTACAGAAGTTTGAATCATGGAGACTTCCAAGGACTTCTTCCCCTGATGATGAAAAAGAATGGGATAAAGCAATGTCTGAGTAGCTGTTGTGTTGCAAGCCATAGCCATGAAAGAGTGGAGCCAATCATCTCTTGGATTGCGAGAAAGATGTGCTCAGGATATAAAAATGGCAGATTCAGGTCAGAGAGTTCATGTTGCATTGGTTCAGAACCAGTATGGAAAACTGAATTTTCATTAACCGGACATGTGTGCCAATAAACAAAATAACAGAAAATAAGTGCTCTGTCTTAGAGACATGTCCGGCACACAGGCCTTTCTTTCCATATGGGCTTTAGAACCATGTGTGTTGACAGGACTTTGTAAAAAGAGTTTTTGATTGTGAAAAATATCCAGACTTTCTAAACTAAGCTTGTTGTAGATAACTATACAGAAATGCAAAACTGGCAAGAACTACAAAAATTTGTTTAAAGTTATGTGCAACATTTTACGCTGTAGAATCAGATGCTGACTCAACAAAAGGTTATTTGACAAAAAAGAGATTTGCCTTATATTTTGGTCACAGACAGAGTTTTAAATTCCATCTGCCATGCAAACCATATTTTTGAGTAATGTGAAAGGAAGAAGAATTTGTGCAAAAACGTTTTTGGCAGGTTACACGTTTTATCCTGACTTTGTTTGCTTGTATCATGCAGAAGAGTTTGTACAGAAAAGCGTTCGGGTGTATTTACACAACTGCATTATCATAACTACCATACTGGTACAGTATGTAACAACTTTAGCATTTCCATGTCATATTATAATTTATTAACTAATAAACAGAGTATGCTGCTTACCCATGATGTCCCTTTCATTACTTCACTCGCTAAATATGCTTCAATTTGAATTTGAAATTTGAATAACAACAGCCCAGACCATGTGCTTGAAAATAATTCCCAAGAATTCTTACAAATTTTGAAGCATTAATTGGATTTTGTAAGAAATTTTGAGAGGTATTGAAACATTTGCTGAATTTTCTTGTTCAAATTTTGTGGCATCAAAATTAATGTTGAATATTAATGATGAAGTCAAACCAGATTTGGAGTTCTCTTTTGGAAATTCCAGATTGCATCACAGCAAGAGTTGGGAGGCTGAAAACCTTGCTGTACCCCCATGGTGTGTCCAGTTGGCACTACATAGTTTCGGGATTAGTTTCATTTGGAACTAAATTGATACATTTAGGCCTTGCATTTACATGGGACCCTCTTGGATTGTCCCAAACAGGACTTCTAGCATTACCAAAATAAGAACAGTTCCACCAAGCAATTCCAATCAGTTCGATATGGATGGGTTCCAACAGTTCCTGTGTAAATGCGGCTTTTTTACATACAGCTCAAAGAAAGAACAGTTCTATGCTACAGACGTTTAACAAGCTCTCGATGAAAGAAACCTCTCTTTTACCATGCTATGAAGTGTTTTTCTCAGCAGTAGCATCCCCTTCAACAACATCCTCTTGTTCTTTCTCTATATAGGCAGGAAATGAGTATTTTTCCAATTTCTTTAATTTGCCTTCATAGCTTAATTCGTTTTCTATTTCAATCAGTCTATTTGAAGCTTGAATGCTTTCTTCGTGTACCAAAGCTCCCAATGCAATAAATGTTGCTCCAACTGCGGTTGCCTGGAGGAAAAGTAACAAGTATCGGTACAAGTGAATCGAAACTTAATAAACACTGGCCAAACCGTCTAAAGATATTCAAGGAGAGAAGTCGACTAAACGTTCGAAAAAATTTCTTCTCGCAAAGAATCGTGAACTCTTGGNCAACAACATCCTCTTGTTCTTTCTCTATATAGGCAGGAAATGAGTATTTTTCCAATTTCTTTAATTTGCCTTCATAGCTTAATTCGTTTTCTATTTCAATCAGTCTATTTGAAGCTTGAATGCTTTCTTCGTGTACCAAAGCTCCCAATGCAATAAATGTTGCTCCAACTGCGGTTGCCTGGAGGAAAAGTAACAAGTATCGGTACAAGTGAATCGAAACTTAATAAACACTGGCCAAACCGTCTAAAGATATTCAAGGAGAGAAGTCGACTAAACGTTCGAAAAAATTTCTTCTCGCAAAGAATCGTGAACTCTTGGAACAATCTACCAAGTGAAGTAGTAAACTGCTCCTGTGTCGAACAATTCAAAAAAACCTACGACCGCTACAACTTTGCCGAAAAGTATGAATATTAGTTGTTTTAGGACACAAACCACACAGGGTTTTATAGGCCATTGGCCTTCTATTCCCTTTTCACATTATATTATATTATTTTATTATACACCAGCAAACATCGTTTGATTGGGATTGCTTGAGAAAAAATTGGGATTGCTTGCCAAGCAAACTGTGTTGTCCGTTTGGCCACGTCGCAAAACATTGCTTGAAAACATTTTTAACATTGCCCAACATTTGGAATTTGCTTGCCAAGCAATGTTTTCCCGTTCGGCCACATCGCGAAAACTTACTTGGCAAGCAAATCTGAAATATTTGCTCGTTTGGCCAGTGCTTTGAATTATACTCCTCTCAAGAGCATCTAACATTTCAATAGCATAGAATGAGGTAAACGAAGTTGGATTAGAACGGCCTATCAGCGAGTTAAAAAGCCAGGTATTTTCACTGGGCTTGTATTTTTTCAGGAAAAATACACATCAGATACCATTAGGACCAGCTCTGAATTTGACATATACTCATTACATAAGTCTCAGTATCGCTCATTGAATTGGATGGTTATCGCCCAATGAGAGAAAATAAAAAATTAGATTAAAAATATTGAACGAATACAAGCAATCACGTCGTAAGTCTAAATTTGACAGAATCTTCATATGATTCACGGATGCGAGCATATAAAGCACAGACAAGACTCCCGCTCTTTTTTAGAGCAACAGCAAAGTTTACTTAAAAAGTTTTAAGAATCTTTGCAAGTATTTTCTATGGAATTTGTAATGCTGCTGCCAAACTTACCACATCAGATATTAGAGGAAATGTACATCCTTGTGTGGTAGTAAGTTTCGTTAGAATTCCAAAACCATTTTCTGAAAGAAAGTAAGCAAAACAAATGAGAATTTAAGTCAGGAAGACCCTGAATTTTGAGAGAAAAACAGAAAGTTTATATCGCTAGGAATATGCCCGAGATTTAATTTTTAAGTGTTTGAAACTAAACATGAAATAACACAAGAATTTTGCTTAATTTTTTATTTCGACCGTCAGAAAACACGGCGTACAGTTATTCACAGATAACACTTTTATCATTGTTTCACGAATCTAGGAAGAACTTCAAGAGAATCATAAGTAAGCACGAATATGATTAAGCCACACTGCTAATTTTAAAAAGCTTCATTTTACGAAGATGCAAACATAAGTTCATCTTTCGAGAACTACTTTCAAAGGTTGCAGGAATGCCAGGTGGCGGAGCCACGGGGGGGAATGGGGGGGGCAAGTCCCCCCACTTTTCTCTAAGGTCGGTTTTCCAATTCGTCTAAATTCGTTGAGAAAATATCTAAGGAGGGGTTAAGTAGTTATCTCTAGAGTTTGATAGACAAATAAGGGTGTTTCCTGAGGGTAAAAAGGGCGTTTCCTGAGTATAGAAAGGGCGTGGCCCTGAAAATTTTTCCTGGGGCTACGCCCCCAGACCCTTATCTTCCTCTGTCCCCTCCACTTTTTTGCGGCTGGCGCCGCCGGAATCTGACATAATTAGAGATATGGCATTACTATTTAGACCTCAAGCTGTAAAACATCACAATTGCTGTGTAACAAGATCGGTTGTTTTAATTTCTGCAAAAGAATTACCTTGTAGTTGTGAAGACAACTTTGCTAACTCTGTCAAATTGCTGAAATAATTCCCAACTCTAATAACAGCTCCATTACACAACTGATCCTCCATTGTGTCTTCGATGTTGTCAATGTTTTCTTCAAACAACAAATCTCCAAAGCAAAAACATTTTTCACTGAGTTGCTTATTCAGTTGGCAGCATCCATCAGTATCCTAATTGTGGAGAAAAACTTGGTTAGACGCAATAGTAAAGCTTGAAACCGGACATGTGTGCCAATAAACAAAATAACAGAAAATAAGTGCTCTGTGTTAGTGACATGTCCGGCACACAGGCCTTTCTTTCCATATGGGCGTTAGAACCATGTGTGTTGACAGGACTTTGTAAAAAGAGTTTTTGATTGTGAAAAATATCCAGACTTTCTAAACTAAGCTTGTTGTAGATAACTATACAGAAATGCAAAACTGGCAAGAACTACAAAATTTGTTTAAAGGTATGTGCAACATTTTACGCTGTAGAATCAGATGCTGACTCAATAAAAGGTTATTTGATAAAAAAGAGATTTGCCTTATATTTTGGTCACAGACAGAGTTTTAAATTCCATCTGCCATGCAAACCATATTTTTGAGTAATGTGAAAGGAAGAAGAATTTGTGCAAAAACGTTTTTGGCAGGTTACACGTTTTATCCTGACTTTGTTTGCTTGTATCATGCAGAAGAGTTTGTACAGAAAAGCGTTTGGGTGTATTTACACAACTGCATTATCATAACTACCATACTGGTACAGTATGTAACAACTTTAGCATTTCCATGTCATATTATAATTTATTAACTAATAAACAGAGTATGTTGCTTACCCATGATGTCCCTTTCATTACTTCACTCGCTAAATATGCTTCAATTTGAATTTGAAATTTGAATAAAAACAGCCCAGACCAATTGTGCATTAGCTTGAAAATAGTTCTCAAGGATTCTTACAAATTTTGAAGCATTAGTTGGATTTTGTAAGAAATTTTGAGAGGTATTGAAACACTTGCTGAATTTTCTTGTTCAAATTTTGTGGCATCAAAATTAATGTTGAATATTAATGATGAAGTCAAACCAGATTTGGAGTTCTCTTTTGGAAATTCCAGATTGCATCACAGCAAGAGTTGGGAGGCTGAAAACCTTGCTGCACCCCCATGGTGTATCCAGTTGGCACTACATAGTTTCGGGATTAGTTTCATTTGGAACGAAATGGATACATTTAGGCCTTGCATTTACATGGACCCTTTTGGATTGTCCCAAACAGAACTGCTAGCATTACCAAAATAAGAACAGTTCCAAGCAATTCCAATCAGTTCGATATGGATGGGTTCCAACAGTTCCTATGCAAATGCTGCCTTTTTACATGCAGCTCAAAGAAAGAAAAGTTCTATGCTACAGACGTTTAACAAGCTCTCGATGAAAGAAACCTCTCTTTTACCATGCTATGAAGTGTTTTTCTCAGCAGTAGCATCCCCTTCAAGAACTTCCTCTTGTTCTTTCTCTATATAGGCAGGAAATGAGTATTTTTCCAATTTCTTTAATTTGCCTTCATAGCTTAATTCGTTTTCTATTTCAATCAGTCTATTTGAAGCTTGAATGCTTTCTTCGTGTACCAAAGCTCCCAATGCAATAAATGTTGCTCCAACTGCGGTTGCCTGGAGGAAAAGTAACAAGTATCGGTACAAGTGAATCGAAACTTAATAAACACTGGCCAAACCGTCTAAAGATATTCAAGGAGAGAAGTCGACTAAACGTTCGAAAAAATTTCTTNCAAGAACTTCCTCTTGTTCTTTCTCTATATAGGCAGGAAATGAGTATTTTTCCAATTTCTTTAATTTGCCTTCATAGCTTAATTCGTTTTCTATTTCAATCAGTCTATTTGAAGCTTGAATGCTTTCTTCGTGTACCAAAGCTCCCAATGCAATAAATGTTGCTCCAACTGCGGTTGCCTGGAGGAAAAGTAACAAGTATCGGTACAAGTGAATCGAAACTTAATAAACACTGGCCAAACCGTCTAAAGATATTCAAGGAGAGAAGTCGACTAAACGTTCGAAAAAATTTCTTCTCGCAAAGAATTGTGAACTCTTGGAACAATCTACCAAGTGAAGTAGTAAACTGCTCCTGTGTCGAACAATTCAAAAAAACCTACGACCGCTACAACTTTGCCGAAAAGTATGAATATTAGTTGTTGTAGGACACAAACCACACAGGGTTTTATAGGCCATTGCCATTGGCCTTCTATTCCCTTTTCACATTATATTATATTATTTTATTATACACCAGCAAACATCGTTTGATTGGGATTGCTTGAGAAAAAATTGGGATTGCTTGCCAAGCAAACTGTGTTGTCCGTTTGGCCACGTCACAAAACATTGCTTGAAAACATTTTTTAACATTGCCCAACATTTGGAATTTGTTTGCCAAGCAATGTTTTCCCATTTGACCACATCGTGGAAAAATTTGCTGGCAAGCAAATCTGAAATGTTTACTCGTTTGGCCAGTGCTCCTCTCAAGGGCATCTAACATTTCAATAGCATAGAATGAGGTAAACGAAGTTAGATTAGAACGGCCTATCAGCGAGTTAAAAAGCCAGGTATTTTCATTGGGCTTGTATTTTTTCAGGAAAAATACACATCAGATACCATTAGGACCAGCTCTGAATTTGACATATACTCATTACATAAGTCTCAGTATCGCTCATTGAATTGGATGGTTATCGCCCAATGAGAGAAAATAAAAAATTAGATTAAAAATATTGAACGAATACAAGCAATCACGTCGTAGGTCTAAATTTGACAGAATCTTCATATACGCATGCGAGCATATAAAGCACAGACAAGACTCCCGCTCTTTTTTAGAGCAACAGCAAAGTTTACTTAAAAAGTTTTAAGAATCTTTGCAAGTATTTTCTATGGAATTTGTAATGCTGCTGCCAAACTTACCACATCAGATATTAGAGGAAATGTACATCCTTGTGTGGTAGTAAGTTTCGTTAGAATTCCAAAACCATTTTCTGAAAGAAAGTAAACAAAACAAATGAGAATTTAAATCAGGAAGACACTGAATTTTGAGAGAGAAACAGAAACTTTATATCGCTAGGAATATGCCCGAGATGTAATTTTTAAGTGTTTGAAACTAAACATGAAATAACACAAGAATTTTGCTTAATTTTTTATTTCGACCGTCAGAAAACACGGCGTACAGTTATTCACAGATAACACTTTTATCATTGTTTCACGAATCTAGGAAGAACGTCAAGAGAATCATAAGTAAGCACGAATATGATTAAGCCACACTGCTAATTTTTAAAGAGCTTCATTTTACGAAGATGCAAACATGAGTTCATCTTTCGAGAACTACTTTCAAAGGTTGCAGGAATGCCAGTGGCGGAGCCACGGGGGGGAATGGGGGGGGGGGGCAAGTCCCCTCACTTTTCTCTAAGGTCGGTTTTCCAATTCGTCTAAATTCGTTGAGAAAATATCTAAGGAGGGGTTAAGTAGTTATCTCTAGAGTTTGATAGACAAATAAGGGTGTGTCCTGAGGGTAAAAAGGGCGTTTCCTGAGTATAAAAAGGGCGTGGCCCTGAAATTTTTTCCTGGGGCTACGCCCCCAGACCCTTATCTTCCTCTGTCCCCTCCACTTTTTTGCGGCTGGCGCCGCCGGAATCTCACATAATTAGAGATATGGCATTATTATTTAGAGTTCAAGCTGTAAAACATCACAATTGCTGTGTAACAAGATCGGTTGTTTTAATTTCTGCAAAAGAATTACCTTGTAGTTGTGAAGACAACTTTGCTAACTCTGTCAAATTGCTGAAATAATTCCCAACTCTAATAACAGCTCCATTACACAACTGATCCTCCATTGTGTCTTCGATGTTGTCAATGTTTTCTTCAAACAACAAATCTCCAAAGCAAAAACATTTTTCACTGAGTTGCTTATTCAGTTGGCAGCATCCATCAGTATCCTAATTGTGGAGAAAAACTTGGTTAGACGCAATAGTAAAGCTTGAAATTTACACAATGATCCACATTACGTTTACGTTAATTTTTACCAATGAGAAGCATTTTGATCTTCAGCACGTAGCTTATTTCGTGGATCATTGTGTAAATGTTTGAAATACTGCCTGAATCTTGTTTCGCACATTATTTCTTTTAGAACGCTGCAAATGTTTTAGCTTCACTTCCAAAGCTTCACTCGAATTCACTGACCTTGTTCGTATGGTATGTTCTAAAAAATTTGAAACTAGGCTGGAACCTCTTTGGAACCATTTTCACATATTTTTAACAGTTTGGGTGCAGGTAAAATGCTGTGGTTTTGAAGTAACCTACAATTTTGACTTTCTTATGCAATGTTATCGTAGCAATTACTCATCAGATTTATTAAAGCAAGGTCTCAAATATAAGTTGAAGCATTTTCTATTAAAAAACATCAGAATCATGCAAACTAAAAGCATAGCTCCTCCACAGCAGCCGTGCAAACGGAGTACAATTTTTTGAGACATCCTGTATATTTCTTATATCATTGACATGATATGAAATGAATGATATGATATCTCATATGAGTTTAAGCGACATCTTACCTTGTGAGACATTCCATCGATAATACCAATAATCGGGAATCTCTCAACGAAATCGGAATACATTGCAATCATATCTTCGGTTGTCTTATGACTCCCAGTTGATACCTCGTACTTTTTCTTGTCCTGTCAAGAAATATAAAGATAAGTTCGACAGAATGATAAAATTGTAGTAGACTCAGTTTTTCATAACACCTAGAGACCTAATTGCTTATGGATCCCCGTCAATTGTATAAAGGAACATCTTTCGTCGTTCCAGCTCTACAAGGCCCTACAGCTTTACAGAATAGCGAAAATTGTTATTGATAGCAGATTTAATCGAATCAAGAAATTATCATCGATAGTCAACTTTTTCATTGACAGTGTGACCAAAAAATTGTCCTTAGCTTGGGCTAAATCGATTAAAAGCTGCTGAAAATGACACTCACTTTTATTTTGAAATATTTACCCTGCCCAAATTAAGACCTCTCCACTTATTAAGTTTTCAAATTTTTCCCCAACGCTTCAGTTACTAAGACCACCCCTTCTTTTTGGCACTGGACAGTATTTTTCCAAATTTTGTGCCTTGTGCTTCTAAAAATTGTGATGATCTTTGCTGTCAGTCCTAATGAAAGCTAAATTTAGTAATACAGCAATGAAATAATTACCTCGTCATAGAAAAGAGATGCCCCAATGTCTAAGATCAAGTCGACATCTTGCTCCAAATCAACGTCCGCTGCAATACAAGCATTCGTCAAGAACTCGAATACTTGTTCCATCTTTTCCAAAGTTGGAGAGAATGAGCCATCACTAGTCACTAACTTTCCATTCACCTGAAATAAAATTGCAGAAGTATGCAAATTTTACAGATAAAAACTAATATACCAAAGTCTGTCTCACATTAGATGTCAGGCGAAAGTATCCGTGACTATTAACGACAGTGGCGGCACCAGCCGCCAACGACTGGGGAGGATTTATGGACATGGGGGCCGGGGGTCAAGCCCCGGGAAAATTTTCAGGACCACGCCCTTTTTATCCTTGGGAAGCGCCGTTTTTATTTCTAAGAAACGCCATTATTTGTCCTTAAAATTCAGGATCTAACTACCTAACCCCTCCTTCGACAGTTTCTCTACGGATTTGGACGAATTGGAAAACCGACTTTGGGGAGAAGTGGGGGGGGGACGAGTCCCCCCAGTCCCCCCCCCGTGGCGCCGCCATTGATTAACGAGTAACAACTATTAACGCTTATTTGACTGGACTTATTTGACTGGATATTAAACTAAGTTCGTACGATCTTAATAAATATAAAGAAGAATCATACCGCAGGCTTTTCACGAAGAAGAATGGCCAGTTCTCGATGAATTGCAGAGATCTTTCGGAATCCCTGAAACGAAATGTGATTTAATAAAACGACTCAATCGAGCGGTTTTTGATACTTAAGATGGAGGGACCAACCTTGTAAAAATGCTCGTATCTTTAGTCGAGTTGTTGCTTGCAAACGAACCTATGGACATCCTTTCCTTTGTTGCAAGTACTCTCATTTGAATTGGCTGTTAAATAGAGGCCACAAATTTGATAGAACTGGCGAATTGTTGGGTCCTTTTTCCAAAACTCAGCAACAATCCTAGTGTTACCTGCAAAACTAGGGAATAACTGTCTTTATCTGACGTTTACAACTGAAAGTAAACTACATGATCATACATCACTGATTACAAACCATTTTCCTCAGTACTGTTGATAATTTAGTAACTCTCTGCTAGGCAAGAGAGAATGTCTCTTTGCCTTACACATATTTTTGTAACAAACCAAGAATTTGAGCCAGTACAGAAAGTCTCTTAAAATTATCAGATTTTTGAGTACTCAGAGTTTCTTACGAGTTCCTTAACAATCTTCGTGTCTACTTCCTGTGCCCTCGTGAACATTTCAAAATGAAATTTTTTGAAGCCTTTTCAATGTTTAGACATTGCAAAAGTACCTTCCGAGTGATATGATACAGGCAAAGAAGTGAAATAAAGTAAAAATATGCTTAGGATTTCCTTGACTAGAATAAATAGTTTCTTAAATATTTTTTCCCAGTTCTGACGTTTCTTAGTTTTTAGGCTATTTGAGAGCTGATTTTTTTATAAAGAGTTTATTATAAAAGAAAATACGTGTACCTCAAGTAAACTGGATTGGGGTTTTGGAACAAGATAGATTCCTTTCATCATGTTCAATTTTCCGGGACTGTCAATTCCACATTTCATCACAGAAACCATCGGAGTTGGTAGTACTATATCAACCATTCCCTGAAAAAGGTAAGAAGTCGTTTTGCAAATCTTTAGTGATGTAAAAGAACCAAAAGTAGCATTCAGAAGTGTTTTGAAGAATTTAAGTGTATTCCATGAATAACATTTGTATGGAAAGGCATTTTCTTTATGTTGGCTTTAAACAGCAAGAGATCACAGATAGATCCCTGTTGGACTTCAACAAATACTACAAGGTAAGAACTGACGCCCCAGAAGCCAAACAGAAATAACATTGCAAATTAGAGTAAGGTGGGGGCACAATTGGTGATATTGGGACAAAATGGATCATTGATAAATTTGTAGATTTCACAGTTATCATGCTTTAGTTGAAGAAAATTAGTCTCTATCATGAGCAAGACAATTTTATTAATTCAAAAAGCTACAACTTTTGGACGGACCCATTTTGCCACACTCCACCCCATGGAAAGGAATGTTTTGAATATGCATTGGCTTTAAGCAGCAAGAGACCACAGATAGATCCCTGTTGGACTTCAACAAATTCTACGAGGTACGGTCGTTCTAGAAGAAACAAAAGAAATAACATTGAAAATTACCTCAGTATTATATGATTTGTGAAGACTTTCATAAAGAGAAAGATGCTGTATTTCTGAAGACAATTTTGCCGTCAAGATTGACAGGTATAACTCAGCATGGTTGATATTTGTCTTGCGCATGCAATCTGGACATAGACTTTTAGTTGCTTGCTCTTCTGAGATTGTTACTTGTGACTCTTTTGGGACTTTTTCTTGCTGCTCTTTTGGAACTGTTTCTTGCTGATCTTCGGATTCAGGTATCTTTGTGTTTGACTCAGTGGCAACTCTTTCCTTTAAGATTTCATCACAATAAAACCTAAGGTGAAATTTGATAAAAATAACATTTTTGAATTTTGTGAAACATATGTCGATTGCTAAAGATCATCATTCCAAGATCTGAACGTAATTTAAAGGCTGGTAGTTTCAACATGAGATCATCGTTTCATGAATCTATTGACGTTATATTACTCGCATTGCTTCAAAATCTTTTGCTGGCGAAGGAAAGGTGAAATGTTTCAAAAAAACGTTTATAATTTTAGAATTGCTTTTCCCTGAAATACTGCTTACTTAGCAGTTACCTTTGATATGTTTTAAAAAAAGGTTTTGTCTGTTGAGGTCTCTTTGAGGTAAGGTTTTTTCAGAGAAATTAGTGTAGAAGGTAGGGGGCAAAAACTATGAAAAATTGTTTATTTAAAATAATGACCTGAGCTAAATGACGCGGCCTATAAATAGGACAAAAAAGCTACGCATACCATTGCTTCTTTGGCTGTGCTTTATTAATGCACATGCCGAGATTACCAAATTTAGTAACTCTTCTTTCGACCTATGTGATCGCATATTTTAACTCTGGTCATTCACTTTAAGATCTGTCTTTGAGTTTTTTCAATGTATTCCATAGGCCCAGTCAACAATTTGTATGTTGCTGTCAAACATTGATACTTCAATAATATATGTTTGGTGCGTGTGGTACCATCAAAATTAATGACAATATAAGGTATATGCTCCATGTAAGCATCTTCTAATGTCCCGAACCTTCACTATAGCGTCTATAAGTTACCCTTTTGTCTGTATTCATATATATTGTGGCATACAGCGTATGAATATAATGCACACAGCGTATATGGTGTATATGGCGTATATGGCGTATATGATGTATATAGTGAATATGGTGAAAATGGCGTATATGGTATATTATAACTTAATGATCAAAGTACCACAAAAGAGCGTAGATATAAAAAACAAAATGTTTCGAGCATATACTCGTTATCAAGTCGAAACAACGAGTATCTGTTCGAAACGTCGTGTTTTTTACATCTACGCTATTTTATGGTACTTTTGTCATTTATTTATTATATTGATATTTCAATTTGCAAACCAGTAACTCAGGCCAGGTCGGAAACTCGGGCGACTCGGGCGAATATTTATCACTGCAAAAATGATGTTTGATAATATTATTTAGACCTCTTCCTTTGCCATAGAAGTCACAAATATCCTTTGCTTTTCAAAGTAAGGTCCTTTCTAGAATTTGCCCGAGTTGCCCAAGTTTTCATTTTTCTTATAGGGCCAGAACGAAAACTCGGGCGACTCGGGCAAATTCTAGAAAGGACCATATTTTGAATGGCAAAGGATATTTTTGTGACTTCTATGGCAAAGAAAGGTCTAAATAATACTATCAAACATCATTTTTGCAGTGATGAATATTCGCCTGAGTTGCCCGACTTTACGACCTGGCCCAGTAACTCACCTAATTCTTGCATCCATGTCTTCTTGGTTTCCCATTTCCCATCCAACAATCTGTTTGGAAACAGCTTTTATATCANACTCGGGCGACTCGGGCAAATTCTAGAAAGGACCATATTTTGAATGGCAAAGGATATTTTTGTGACTTCTATGGCAAAGAAAGGTCTAAATAATACTATCAAACATCATTTTTGCAGTGATGAATATTCGCCTGAGTTGCCCGACTTTACGACCTGGCCCAGTAACTCACCTAATTCTTGCATCCATGTCTTCTTGGTTTCCCATTTCCCATCCAACAATCTGTTTGGAAACAGCTTTTATATCATTGTGAGCCTCCTCGAAGTCAACTATATTTGGTTTGGGCAGTATTGCTTCATTTTGAACCGCTGTCACTGATACTCGAGTTGCAGTTGACTTTTTGTTCCCTTTGCCAGTTGTAGGCTTTGCCTTTATTTTTGGTACATCAACTTTAGGGCCATCATCAAAGAAGTTGGGCATCTCATGGACAAACTATAAATATACAATAAAAAAATTTGAAAGCTATAACAGGGAACCTGGTTTTATATGGAATTTGATAGGATATTGGAAAACTTGATTACTTCACTACATTTGGTTTAGAGCTCAAACCTCAGCAGTTGCTTTGGGGTTGGTCAAACAGTTGACGTTTGTCATCAAACATGGTTGTTAAATGCAGGACCACTGTTGACTCACGTGCTTATCAAAACAGGAAGCACACACTGATTGTTGATTTGTTACCTCTACTTTAGAGGCTGTTAGAGGGTTGTCCCCAAATACATGAGCACCTTCAAAAGGGTCATTCTTATTCATGGTTTTAACCACAACAAATTATTGTTACCTTTTCTAGACCATTAATTTTGCAGAAAACTGATCCTTTGAATGTTGTGTAGCCTCTATTGCTAAGCTGTTCATTGAATTCTACCTGTAACATGAATGTACTGAAATGAAATGTGATATATATTCAGTGGTACAACAAAACATTTTGTGATAGTTATAGAAGTCATCAGACGAATCGTAACGGCTTCTCTTAATTTGGTGGGGTAAAAAGGTCCATCTTCCCCTGCTCTCGCCCATTTAGCCCAACTCCCCCTGTATCTTAAAGAATAAATTATTATTATTATTGTTATGTAAGATACCAGGAATTAACAATGACCTCAAAAATTAATTTACTGACCTTGGTGATCACTGGTGCCAGTGACTGCTTTGCAAAGAACTCTGCCTGTAAATGAAAAATAAATAGAATTACAAAACTGAGATTTTAATATCGCTAAAAATGATACTTATTTATTAAATTTTTGTGTGAAATGAAACACATTTTAAATTATTTTTTCAATTCTAAAATAATAAATAAATAAATAAATAGTGAGTTCATATTTAATTTGACTTTATAGTTTCACGCAAGTTCTCATCTTTAAAGATGAAATTTCATTCAGCTGAAATAATTTCTGACCTCACCTGCATTATCAAAGTGGTTTGCACTTTAATCTTAGATAAACAACTAAATAAAGTGAAAATGTGCACTTTGATGCGAAATGAATTAGGCACGACGTTTCGAGCATATAATAGGCTAGCTCGTATCAATAAGTCTTAATGTTTTAGGCCAATAATAAATAAACAGCCAAACCCCCGCTTGTTCAATAAGTATATTTCAGTCTACGTACTGATAAATTTTCCATCCAAAAATCGGTATAAAATTCAACCACAGGAAATATTAAAAGTGTGTCCGCTAAAGTGCAAACTAGCCAATAAATTTCCTAATTTCTTTTTTGACATGATTAATGTTTACCCACCATGTACCCATAAATATCCTCAGGATCTTCAAGAAACATCGTATTCAAAAGGTTCTCCAGACATTTGGGAACACCTTTTTCATTATAATATTTCACTGCTTGTCTTTTCGTCTCCAATGTTGGCTTGAAATGTACAGATTTTGGAGGCTTCGTTCCGTCCGCCATTTTGAAACCAAGCTGTTACCATGGTATCGTGTGTCCAGCCTCTTTTTGGTAGATGCCTCGTAATGAGTTGCAGTGTGCGCATGCTTAGTAGTGATTAGGATGCTGCTGGCCAAAAATTTGCGATTCGCGGATTCCGTTTGATGTAAAATATCGTGGGGAAGAAAAGATCATGGCGAGAAGGTTTCAGAGTCACTCGTAAATCACCTCAATTTGGAGCTGTTATATGCTTCTATGCCCAAACATTTATACCCTGCAATGGTTTCATAACCCAAGACTACAAGTAGAAGAACTTTACGCCGAATGGTACAATCATATCGACCGATAATGCCTCAACGAAATTGGGAAATTTTTCCGGGCCGAAACAAGTTTTACTGTGATGGGCGGATTATTATGTCGAGGAATAACTTTGTTTTCTTGCTCACAGTGATGCTGATCGTCGTCACAAACGGACTATTTTTTGCATTCGAGTAAGTGAGAATTTGATATGTTATTTTGTATGTTTACTAACTCAATATTTTGGTGTTGTTTGCTTGTTTTATACGGGCAGGTCGACGGATGGAAGCTGCTGTTTTGCCGCGGCTTCACAGGTGTCAATAAGGCCTAAACGCGCTGATGACGCTGATTGGAAAATAGAATCAAAATGGAAGGATTGACTGCGGGTCAAGATGGATTCGTGATTTCTCGAAATTTTTCAGGAAATCTGCCACCTAAAAGAAAATCTTACGTGGCTATTTAATTCTTTCGCAAAATAATCCCATCATCGTTTCTACCAGTCAACAAACGACACACAAAATTTTTTGAAGCGATCCCATCATATCATATTTAAAGAAAGATATGGAATGAAACAAAGAAAGCCTAGGATATAACTGGATTATAATGTGTACTTATGCAGTCAAGAGAGCCTTCTATTTGTGGTGGAGCCCAAGGGGCATATAAATATGCAATACATGTACACATGTGAGATTTTAAAACAAACTATTTTGAAGGATTTTAATTGGATTTTTATTGAAAAGAAAAGAAAAGTATTTTTCCAAAATGAAAAAAGTATTTGTGGACTTTACATACATCAGTTGCAGGATGAATTTTATAATGTTAAAAAGCAGTGAGAATTTTTGCACCCACAAATACCCAGAGAGTCAAAATCAGCTGAGCAGGTGACACAAAAATTTCAAAAGAATTTCCCTGTATGGAAATATGGACTTGACAAGTCATCTTGAAAGAACGAAAGGACGACATGTCCCAAACAGCTCCTCATTGATTATTCTCAAGACATGTGTGACCTTGGTGAGACTGCCCCCCGAAAAGCAGTCATTTTGGACTGACAAGGCTACCCTGTTTAAAATAGTAAAAATGAATGAACCTTGCTTGATCAGATGCTTGTAACAGGCCCCAGCCGCAAGCAATTCAAAATCTTCATTACCAATTGTCAAAAGTGAAAAAAATGCTGCTTGCCAAACAAAAAAATCATCCGTCTATCCAACTGTGAGTTGTTGGAAATAAGTCATCCTTTCTTTTCTTTCAAGACGACTTTTGCAAGTCTGATGGAAGTACAACCTCATTCATAAAGACTGAATGCTGTACGAAAAAACAAAAATGAAAAAAATGGAGTCTGAGAAGGCCTGTTTGTGTCATCACTTGATAAAAGGCCATTCTTTAGAAATACCATGAATCCTTAGAAATACTTTAGAAATACCAAAGGTCTTATGTTTAAAATGAATTGTTGGATGGGGCTTATTCAATGAAGGAGGCTTGTTATATAGTACGGTAGATAACTGATGACATACTGCTATTCTAGCTGATAAAGGTATGGAAAAAATTAAAAAACAGTTCGATTTGGAACTAGAATTCACAGGAAATGATAGATGAAACATGTAGCATTAAAATATAACAACAATAAACATGGTAAGCAGACAAATAGTGTATATATATTTATGTAAAGTCACTTTTTTGTGGAATTCAAATATCCCCCATGGGGGGGGGCTTATTTAAGAGGGTTTCTTTGTTGTTAAAGCGTGTTGTGAGATGAGGGCTTATTCAAAGGTAGGGGCTTATTTGAGGATTCACGGTACAGAGGCAAACATCGTCAGAGACAATCAAGGCAGAAGTATCTGAAAACATTGTTTATGACCAGGTGTGCATGATCTCTGTACACAATTTTAAACAAATGGTTTGAAGTGAAATGTTCTAAAGCTGATTGACCAGAACAATGCAAAATTAAAGTTTTTTAGTATTCCTATGAAAGCAGATGTCTCATTCTTATTGTAAACAGACACCTGCGAGTTGATCAAATGCCTGCATATTTTCCTTGATCAAAGTTTTGTCAAGAACTCCAAATCAATTTACTCAAAGCATGAACCTCCATTGGAGTAGGTCTGAGAATTAGAGACTTTTTGCAAAAGATCTTTGGCAAATTATTGATTTCCAGACTGTAAAGTGTAATATTGTATTTCATAAATGAAAGCTGTTCTGTAAATGAGTTATAAGGGTGGTTCCCCCATTTGCCACTAGCTGATGTTAACAATAATTCAATTATGTATGCTTTAAGAGCATGTAGAAGAACTGAAGCAACACTTTCCGGACCATACCCCAGAGGTCAAGAAAGTGTGGGGGTATGGGAGCACTTTCCAGGAAATCTTTCCATTTTTCCTATCAGAGGAACATTTTTGCAACTTGGTTTATTGAATGGTAAGGACAATTTTCAGGTTGCGCATGTATTTATGCATGAAAACCTGCACTGGACATGAATCTAAATGTGCCCATCTTTGTGGGTTGTGTGTTTCATTTTTAGCAGCTTATCTAAAATTCTACATATCTTCTCTTTGAACATGAATAGAAAATCAGACAATTTCTAGAAATTTTAGCACTGGTTTCTGCAGTTCTGATGCATACTCATAAATTTTCTTTATTTTTTTTCAGCTGCCCATTTCTATACAAAGAGTTGTCCCCTGCTATTCCCATCATTGCAGCATGGCTTTTCATTTTTGTCATGGCAACACTCCTCAAGACAGCCTTCATGGATCCAGGAATAATTCCCAGGGCATCCATTGAAGAGGCAACTTATATTGAAAAGCAACTAGGTAATTCTATTAATTTCTTAGGAGCTAACCAAATTGATCAGCTGTTTACAACCAAATTTACTTTGTTATTGCAAGTTTTTCACCAAAAGTTTTTTCATTTTTCAATGAAATATTTCTGTACTGCAAGAAATAGCTAAATCTTATATATATACTTATAAAAGAAAATAATTATTTTTAAAGATATGTACTTGAGGAAACTTCAAAGACCCTATTTATTAATATTTTCTATTTTAAATATTTTGTAGAAAGCCCAGTGCAAGAACCTGGAGTATACAGACCTCCACCAAGGACTATAGAGACAGAAGTTAAAGGACAACCTATCAAATTGAAGTATTGTTTTACTTGCAAAATCTTCAGACCCCCAAGAGCATCACATTGTAGTATGTGTGATAATTGTGTTGGTAAGTGAGCAATGATTTCACACAGTTTGAACATATTTTCTAGCGAGTCTCAGCGANATCTTATATATATACTTATAAAAGAAAATAATTATTTTTAAAGATATGTACTTGAGGAAACTTCAAAGACCCTATTTATTAATATTTTCTATTTTAAATATTTTGTAGAAAGCCCAGTGCAAGAACCTGGAGTATACAGACCTCCACCAAGGACTATAGAGACAGAAGTTAAAGGACAACCTATCAAATTGAAGTATTGTTTTACTTGCAAAATCTTCAGACCCCCAAGAGCATCACATTGTAGTATGTGTGATAATTGTGTTGGTAAGTGAGCAATGATTTCACACAGTTTGAACATATTTTCTAGCGAGTCTCAGCGACTATTGTTTTTTTTATTCCATTAAAAATTTTACAAGACGTATTACTAATTACTCTACCTACAAATTACTCTACAAAACACTACAAGGACGATACCACAGGGAGCAATAGACTATGACAACCCCGGGGCCATTACATGCAAAAAGATAACAACAACTGGGTGGATCAGGACAAATGCACCACCCACCCGCAAAGCCGTACCCAAAGGATCACCCAACCGATTTGCATGATTAAAAGATAGATGATTCTGACCTTACAGAATCAAGTCCAGGCCCAGTCAAGGCCTGAAGATGGGTTAAACCGAATCGGCTGAGTGGCCCCCACGCCACGACTCCACGAACAAGCGACACACCCCATGACCCACCCATTACATACAACTGCACGCAATTACTACTACAGAGATAAAATTAAGGAAACGGGACTTTACGACAAGAGACTTTACGAAACGGACTTGGTGGTTGAGTGAGGTATAACTAAATCTAAAGTGATCTTAATCGAATCGACCAGATTTATGGATGTATTGTAGAGTCAACTCGAGTAAATTTCTGTTGAGGTCATTGGGAAGGTCTTTATCACCATATAGTAAAAGTTGCGTCAAAACCTCGTTTGAAAGATTAACATATCCAAATGGTCGTAGTAATGCATGAACTCCAGCGAGAAGATTTCGACGTTGAACGTCAAAGGAAGGGCAAAGCAACAAAAGTGCTCAGTATTCNTTTTCTTTATTTTTTTTCAGCTGCCATTTTCTATACAAAGAGTTGTCCCCTGCTATTCCCATCATTGCAGCATGGCTTTTCATTTTTGTCATGGCAACACTCCTCAAGACAGCCTTCATGGATCCAGGAATAATTCCCAGGGCATCCATTGAAGAGGCAACTTATATTGAAAAGCAACTAGGTAATTCTATTAATTTCTTAGGAGCTAACCAAATTGATCAGCTGTTTACAACCAAATTTACTTTGTTATTGCAAGTTTTTCACCAAAAGTTTTTTCATTTTTCAATGAAATATTTCTGTACTGCAAGGAATAGCTGAATCTCACATACTTATAAAAGAAAATAATTATTTTTAAAGATATGTACTTGAGGAAACTTCAAAGACCCTAGTTATTAATATTTCTATTTTAATTATTTTGTAGAAAGCCCAGTGCAAGAACCTGGAGTATACAGACCTCCACCAAGGACTATAGAGACAGAAGTTAAAGGACAACCTATCAAATTGAAGTATTGTTTTACTTGCAAAATCTTCAGACCCCCAAGAGCATCACATTGTAGTATGTGTGATAATTGTGTTGGTAAGTGAGCAATGATTTCACACAGTTTGAACATATTTTCTAGCGAGTCTCAGCAACTATGTTGAAAATAAGTGTAACTTTGAACACACAACTCATGAATTTTGTCTCACATTAGCTGTCAGGTGAAAATGTCCGCAATGAAAACAATTGAAAGCTTTCTCTTGAGTAATTTTGCGTTATTGCAAATCTCACCTGACATCTAAATGTGAGACAGACTTTATACACCAAGACCATGAGAAAAATCATTTTAAGGTGCTTAGAATTCTAAAAACAACAAGGTACAATTCCATTTATTAATTCTAAATTCAAGCAAAACTAAAGACATGCCTGAGCTGGGGAATACATACATACATACATACATACATACGTACATAGCAGGTTAAAAGGTCTGGCAGCTCAAAGGAACTGATGTGGACCTGCTATAACTAAAAACCAAAGGAAGTAATTATTATATCATGATTAAAAGATCAAAGTTTAAAGTTGTTTAATAGTATTTAAAATCTTTTTCTTTGTTTAAAAAACCAGTTAATCCTTTTTGGAAAGTAAAGTCATTTATTGTCTGACGCACAGTTTTTAATTTTGTTTTGAAAGTTTGTGTATTTTCTGCATCCTTAACTTGGTCTGGGATAGAATTCCAAATCATTGCCGCCTTGTATGTGAAACTATTTCTCCCAGTCTTTGTATTATATCTTTTCACATCAAACTGCATTTTAATTCTTGTTCTCTGTTTTTCTGGGTCATTCTTAGTAACAATTTTACAGCAGCTTTGAATATAAGTGCTTGTAGAAAGTTGTGCTATATAAGGCAATTATATACTTGTCCTTGCTTTACTTTACAAGTTGGAAAATTACTGTCACAAAAATTTGCATTGTTTGCAATCACAGTTCTTTTCTGCAATCCAATCAGATGTCTGAAAAATTTCACTGCCCAAGGATTTTCTCCTGGTGGAAATCAGGCTTAAATTATTTGATAGAGAATTCCATGTATGTTATCAAGATAAGTTAAGGCAATGGATTATCAGGGCAGGAGGCTGTATTCATTGGGGAGATGTATAAATAGATTGAGATAGTTTGCATAAAGACAGAGGAAGATTAAAGATAGTGTTTGCTAACCAAATTATATACTTTTCTTTTTTAGAGAGATTTGACCATCACTGTCCATGGGTAAGAATTTTTTTATATATTTGATAATTGTGTGTTTCTCTCGCTAGTAATCTATCTGTGCTTCGTGGAAAATCCACCTAAAATTTCCCCAGCCTACCATCAGAGCTATATCACATCTAACTACTGAATCAAATTTTTATATATTGGAAAGATTTTCCTCAGTGTACAGTTTAGTCCAACCTTTTGAGAAGTTACATGGGCAGTTTGAGCTATATGACTACCTTCCTAAGAACCAGTTTCAAAAATCCGTCATTGATTTGTCAGTGTAAAATTATTGCGGTCTTTCTTCAGTCAATTTTTTGTAAGGTACAACAAAAAGTAAATTGGACATTAACTTAGAAATTTGTTTTTTGTGTGTGTTTAAAATGAAAGCTGAAAAATACTGAAGAGAAATGAAACTAAAAATTTCCCTCTTCCAAAATTGTGCTCCTTCTCAAAAATTGATTTGTTTTCTTTGTAGGTTGGTAATTGTGTTGGAAAGAGAAATTATCGATATTTCTACTTATTTCTGGTGTCACTGTCGCTGTTATGTGTGTATATATTTGCATGTGTCATTGCACACCTTGTTTTCCGTAAGTAGTAATTTTAACTCTTCTACATCCTTTGCTTTCTCCGTTTAATGAACCAGTTTCAGTTTCAGTTTAATTGACAAATATACCTAAGAATACAATATACATCACCTAACTTAAAAAAAAAATTAATATGCATACATGATACACACTACAATAAAATGAAAAAATTAACAAGGTTAAAAATTACAAGACAAGAGATGTACTTGGATATATTTGTCTAAGGAGGAGCTCTCTAATAGATAAACTAATCGAGAGAGAGCCCCCCCCCCCAAATAAAAAGACTAAAACTAAACAATATATATTTTTTTTAAAGAAAACACAAAACCAGAATAGCCTCCAATGAACAACCTGACATGCATAAAGAAAGACAAAAACAAAGCAATTTTCCTCTGCGCAATGAGTAATTAAAGACCATATCCATTGACAAGGAATTCCTTCAGTTTTGATTTGAAGATCCTAAAAGAAACTGACATCTTGAACCTTTTTACCAAATAGAAAACGAGATTTTAATAATTGGTTCTTTCTGGCAAATAGTGGAAAATTGAATTCAGTCTCAACTTTAAACTTCGAATTAGAAAGATTTACCAGATTGAACCAATCGTTCCAAACCTGAAAATCTGATAAAAGTAAAAAGGTTTATTATAGAACTGTACACTATTGATATTTTTTGCAGGAGGTTATCACAGCCAAGGCTGTTTATATGAACGATTTGGATAGAATGCATACACTTTGAAGTAATTTAAACTAAAAGATGCATCTCCTTTTTTAAACTTTGAACCGTCCAATCCCTCTAGGGATGCAAAAATTATGATTAATAGCTCTTACACTATCTCTACCCATCCGAAACAAAACAAATGGAGCAGGTTTTAAATTTTTTCTCTATTGTGTAATTACTTTATATCCCACTCTTCCATCTGATTCCAAATTACACCCTTGTTTAGGAGAGCGATTCCGCGTAAAATTTTAGTAGGTTTCAGCTTTTGAGCCGAGGGGCATTTCACTCTTTCGAAAAAGCGTACGAGATTTTTTCAAAACGAAGGAGTTTCAATGATTTTTGATAGATTTGTTTAAACGAAAGAATTTTTGCCAAAAATGTAAGAGAGTTTTTGGGATTGAAATGCCCCTCATTTTGAGCAGTATCGCAAGGCAATCAGACGTCCAGAAAATATTGCCACACAGCAAGGGTGAGTTTTGTGAAACAGAAGATTCAGTGCTCCGACATGACAAAGCATTTTGTGGTTCTAAAGAATAGATTTCACACCTTAACACAGCTAACCTAATGTTTTGCTCTCTCTGTTTATTTTGATTCGATTGAGTGCATTCAGAGGCGTAAAATTATTTTCTTTACAACAGTAAATCGCTTTGAAATATCACAAAACTTAGTCTTTTGTTTGACAAAATTCACCCTTGTTTTGCACCATGCAGAGTTTTCTGTGGCTTCAGTAGAGTTTTTATACAGCTTCCGAGGGTTGTTGATGTGTTAGGAGCCTAAACATGGCTTTAAAACTATTAAGCATTAACTCTATTGATGTTTTTCTGTGAAACAATGTTACAAAATCTCTTCTTTTTTCATTTTAGTAAGTAAGAAGTCGAGTTCATTTCTTGATGCTCTGCAGGAAACGCCAGCAAGATATCCTTTTCTGAAAAATGTGCAAGCTTATTTGCTTGATCCTCGGCGGGAGAGTGAAATTGTTGAATTAATTTAGTGGTTTTTAGCAATTTGTTCGTCATGATTTCGTCATGATTCTTGTTTTTCTAAGTACCCTAAGCGGGGAGTATTAAAATGCATCTGGTGAAGCTTTATTCACGTTATCACATGTTTTTTAGAAGACCCTTTAGGTGTCCTCGTGCCAGATCTATTCAGTTAAGTCAGCTGTTTGTTCAGTTTAAAAATGATATCATTAGCCGAGATGTAGGCGAACAGATCCTATCCAACGAAAAAGAGTATCCGTTCCAATTTGAACAATACTTGATTAATTCCCGCCAGAAATTTCTAAGCTGTTCTCGGGGGTTTACTCATTTAAGGCTGATTTCCAGTCAGTGGAATTTTCCGAGCGGGTGGAATTTTACACAATCAAAAGTCATTCAACCTTAAATTCCTATTCAATTGCAAAGCGACATTTTCAGTCGTAAACAAAATAATTTCCGCCCGCTCGGAAATTTCCACTGACTGGAAACTGGCCTTTAAGCTTGGTTCACGCTAGAGTAGAAAACGCATTAGAAATCCAACAGAAATGCGACCGAGAAAAGAGTTAAAATTATTATTGCCTCAATTGGAGATATTGTTGTTGCTTTGATAAGAAACATGTTTTGTCGTTAACAATTCCTTGACTTATATCTACTGCCCTAGTGGCTGTTGTGTGTTTCTTCTCAGTCTGGTCTGTCATTGGATTGGCTGGATTCCATACGTATTTAGTCACTTCAAATTTAACCACTAATGAAGATGTACGTATTATTTGAAATTAACTTTTTTCTCTCACAAGTATGCAGAACAAAATTATCCGTTATTTCATATTAGACTGTTTTAGCAACAATATGCGGACTTCTTTGAAAACACGAATGTTTATTTTTGCAGCGTCCCAATTTCCCGGCTTTATTCCTGCCAGAAAGCTGCTCAACGTGATGCAAANTCGTTAACAATTCCTTGACTTATATCTACTGCCCTAGTGGCTGTTGTGTGTTTCTTCTCAGTCTGGTCTGTCATTGGATTGGCTGGATTCCATACGTATTTAGTCACTTCAAATTTAACCACTAATGAAGATGTACGTATTATTTGAAATTAACTTTTTTCTCTCACAAGTATGCAGAACAAAATTATCCGTTATTTCATATTAGACTGTTTTAGCAACAATATGCGGACTTCTTTGAAAACACGAATGTTTATTTTTGTAGCGTCCCAATTTCCCGGCTTTATTCCTGCCAGAAAGCTGCTCAACGTGATGCAAACTCATCGAAAGCGTTTCCATTTGTTATGAATGTTCGCACATAAGTTTTCTGCTTCCCTTCTCGACGTTCTGTTTTGCATTGCAGCCTGATTGTCAATTTCATCCTGATTGTCAAGATCTATCTGATTGTCAATTTCAAAATATAACGTACGCGGAGTCTCTGGAGAAACACAAAAGTTTTGAAGTTGATTCCGCTTTGTCATTTATTTCCTCGAACAAAATAAGTTTGCTGGCTTCTTCTTGAGTCGTGTCTTCTTGCTAAAACAGCTTATTATCCAGTCAGGAAGCCGGCAGAGATTCGGCTTTTAAGTTGATATGCCACAAGGTTCATGTCTTGACCCTCAGCTGTTTCTCATCTACATCAATGATCTGCAACTTGCTCTTTTGTCCATGTATGCTGCATCCTTTAAATAGTAATATTTGATTCGAAGCCAATACTAATACAGGATTTGTGCAAATTGATGCTCCTCAATTTCGCACGGCTCAAAGGCATAATTACCAGTATAGGATAGGCCTTTTCTGGATGGTTCACTTCAAAACAGTATGCAAATATTTTAACAAGCCTTTTTATATTTTGTAATGACTTGTATTTTATGACTAAAACTGAATTGAAAACACAACGGCGGATTAATTCATGTTGGAACTTTGTTTGTTATTGGACCTTACACATGCTGTGAGTAGGGTCTGATGTGAAGCTTTTTCAACACGCTTCAGTGCCTTGCTGTTTTGCAAAGCAGTTTTGATGATAGAACTCCCAGTTTTTTTATCTTACGGAGGCCTTTTGCTGAAAGTTTTGTCGATAAGTCGTTGATTTGGTTTTAAAAAGTTTCAAACAAAATTTTTCAGATTAAAGGAACGTGGGCAGCAAAGCGAGGTGAATCTAACGAGAATCCTTATAGTGCGGGATCAGCTTCAGGAAATTGTTTAGAAATTATTTGTGGTCCTGTGAAGCCAAGGTAAGAATACGGTTTCAGCTAATACATATTTACTTTCTGGTTTTATGTCCTAGAGTTATGAAGAATAGTAATTTGTTCTTTGTTTAGTTGCAGCTGTTTCACATGACCGTTAGTACAAATCTTCCGAACTTCGTTTAACTGCTTCCATCGTGATGCCAGAATAATTTCACATATTTTATTTTGCCAAAGGACAACGATGGGTGGTCTGAAGGGCGGCTAATTTCAAATATGTACGAAATTTTGTTTCATATACCGGGTGACCCAATAAAAAGTAAAACTTTTTGAAAAATCATCAAAATTTGATTATATTACCAATCACGAAAATTTCTTTACTTGCATTTGTGTCAAAGACCAAATTAGATTTAGCCACATTACAAAGTCTTGAAATAGCTTTGAATTTTTGTCAGTGTGTGCTTTTACAAACTACCTGGTTTTGAAGCATACTGCCCAATCATAAGAAATGATTATCAAATTGAGTTTTTATCCTGCACCACCACTCAAATTGGTTGTTTGTGTCCGTGAAAAAGCTCTTGTATCATCTAGGACTCGAACTTTCATATAAAAATTGCAAGGTATTTCTTTTTGGCTAAAACACAATATTTTGTAGAGTACTATTGCTCAAAACATGGTTTTTAATGCTGCAATTTCATCATTGCTATCCTGAACAAATAAAATAACGATCATCTATTAAATTTATTTGGTCTTTGATGCAAATGCACCAAAAGAAAATTTAAAGATCGGTAATACAATCAAATTTTAGTGATTTTTTAAAAAGTTTTACTTTTTATTGGGTCACCCGGTAGTGTACGATCAAAGAAGAGGTGCAGCAACGTAAGAAAGCATTCGTCAATTTGATCTTTTGCGCATTTTTGTTTTGTTTTCTCAGTGTGTTGTGCTGAGTAGTTTCGCCCACTAGGGCGTCTTCAGGGCAAGTGATTAATTTTTTGTTTTGTTTCTAGTTTTTGGGAATTTTGCTTTCGTGTTTGACAATGCTTCCATTTGATGACGAGATTTCATCAAACTACTACTTGTGAGAGATCCCTTTGAAAAAGTGTGGTTGACTAACGACAGAGTTCTTACTGGTAAAAGTAGTCGTAAGGGAGCCATTGGATATACTTTTAAAAATAAAGTTTTTGCTAGTCTCAAGGAAACCATTTTTGAATATTCTTTATGGTTTCTGTAGCTTGGCGCACTTGAATGACAAAGAGATCCCTTCAGCATGTGGGCACATTTTTGCAGTCTTGATTTATACACGGCAACAGATCGCTGTGTTATTTTCAAACAGCTGGTTTTTGAACGCTGTTGCTTATTTTGGTGACTATCCTATCGATAAAATATTTCTCAATAGCTATTCGACAAAAAATGATATAATTTGACATTTCTTTTTATGCAGTTTATTACGACGGAGAGAGATCGTTATTCCTGACTTGGAAGCTCAAGATACATATGGTGCAACTAAAAGCGAGGTTTGATAACATTTTTTTACTTCGATTTAGACACTTCACGACCGTATTCTCACTTTAATCCTCAAGTTGTGCTTCGGGTTTTTAGCATGGAATTCCGCAACTATTTGAAAGCAACTTGGCAAGCCTTTTGCTGTAATCCAGGATTGAGAAATTAGGAGGAGTTTTTATGTTCTATAACTTTGTCGTTTTATCGAGTACAGAATGGGGGTCCATTTTTCTTATGTATTAATTCGAGCAGAAGATATCATTTTTCCCAAGAGGAGATCGCTTTTCTTACTTCTTGAATGAGATTCTAGCATATCAGAGTAGCAATTTAGGAACATTCTTTCTAATAAAGTATATGCCAAACAGTTTTTGCATAGCTTAGCGTTGCACTTTCACAATGGAAATAATGAAAATCCCAACAGGACCGTGAAATTTGGTGTCCGCTATACCCTCCTATTGAAGGAGTTTTTAAAGCAAAACCATTAATAATTGACAAATATCAATTTTGCATTGAATTTCTGCACAGGTTCTCTCCGCTCTTTTTAAGAACTGGGGACGACTGCCCTTTAGCGGACCAGATTTATGTCATATCTCTCAGTAACGAATTTGACCAAATACCCTACTAACTTACTAACCCTAACTAAACCCGACCTTACCCTAAAACCTACCTTACCCTAACCCTAACTAAACCCTACCTTACCCTAAAACCTACCTTACCCTAACTAAACTCTACCTTACCCCAACTAAGCCCTACCTTACCCTAACTAAACCCTACCTTACCCTAACTAACCCTACCTTACCCTAACTAACCCTACCTTACCCTAACTAACCCTGAAATCTGTGAATGAGACGGGTCCGGACTATTTGGGACCGGACGGACGTAGAACCGTAGACTTCTACTGATCAGTTTGTTTTCTGGCTAGGTTAGGGCGTATCCTTCGCCCGTTAATGGCATCAAGAATGAGACGAACAACGCTAACGCTAATAGTTCTCAAGAACCCGAAGAGGAAGAGACGATAAGAAAAGTTGTACGCGAAGAAATAGACGATGAATCAATGTCAAGGGACGCACAAAAAGATGATTGTAAACAAAGCCTCCTTCACAATAAAGACTCTCTGAAAGATGATTGCGAACGAGGCTTGCTGAAGCTAAGTAGTGTATGATTATTTATATGATTTTTATATGTTGGATAACGTGTCTCGTTGCATGTTTCGACAGAAGGCGATTAGCAAATCAAACCGGACACTTGTACAAAGTGTTTTTAACAGAATCAAGCTAGGCTTTGTACGAGAATTCTTTATTTATCTGTGTTCTTTTGAGTTGATTGATGCCATCTCGGAATGTTGGGACTCATGACCTTGCTCGGAAAGAAACTGGCCATATTTAGGCCCTGATACCATCTCGGAATGTTGGGAGCCCTAGCTTTACTTGGAAAAAACTGGCCATATCTAGGCCCACAGTTTGCGTTTTTTGTCACGAAAATCGTATATAATGAATATCATTGGTGATTCGTACTTTTATTTGAACGAAGTTAGTTGAGGAGCTGTTGGAGATTACAAACTGGTTTCTTGGTCTGAAAGCATGAAATTTTCGAGTCTCAGTACACAGTATTTAAAACGAGCTTGGAATTTTGAATGTCGACAGAGAGACAACTGCACCTGTTATATCGCTTGATTAATGTACATTGTATTCGCGAAATGTTATAAAGAGGGCTCCTCGTGCACAAACTTTGTGAAACCTTGTTAAGTATACGAAAGAATGTACAAAGAGACTGATCACAGCAACTTCATGCGCTACGATAAGGACCTCTTAATCATTCATAGGAAGATAAAAATGTCCGTTTTATGAAGCCAGTCATCATTCAATATTCGACAGCTTTTATATCCTGGATACGAGAGCCAAATAGCCAAATATTTGAAAAATAATAAGAATAAAAATAGTCGTTGTTTACTTTCTTCTTTCTCAGTTGTCATTTTAAAACCTGTATTAGTTTATCTTTTGCTCTTATAAAATGACATCCCATTTTTGTCTATTCTTTTTTTCTTATTAATTTTTTAAATAGCTGGCTATTTGGCTGTTGTACACAAGATACAATTTTAATCGTGCCCAAATCATTTTCCCATACCCGTGACAAACATCAGTCGAAAGCTAACAACTGTAAGCATCTTAATCGATTTTATCCTAGAATATGTATTTGTTGCATCGACTAAATTTAATGACGTTGCGGAGTTTAGAAGAGTTTAACAAACTTGTATTGTAACATGCATGCATCCGTACTATGATCTGTAGTAGGAAATGGTAGTATTATTGTAATTACCAATTAGGTATATGCTGTATGTCTTACAATTAGAAGATGTTCGTGTTTTTTTGTAGTGAACGTAAGGAGCTAGCGGGTTGGTCGTAGACTTCAGACTTATTACATTGAGTCCTAGTAATCGCTACCACCCACCCACCCTACTCGCTCATACTAAGCCATGAGCCATGAGTCATACTAAGCCATGAGCGATTACTAGGACTCAACGTAATAAGTCTACGCAGACTTAGGGTTGAGCTCCATTTTAGCCCTAGGGGGGACACTCGGTACATGCACATACCAGGAGGTAAGTCCGATATTTCTCGGTCAGATTATTGCTAAAAGTGATATTCTTGGGTCTAAATGAACTGAAGATATGGCCATGATATTTTTTGGCATCAAATATAATTATAGTGATATTTCTGGGTTCTTTAAAGGCAATCCGGGTCTCAATTTTGCATCATTTCAGGATATTTTACGTTCGTTTATTGGTGTTAAGTATAAAATGAGTTGATATTTTTGGGTTGCAATGAGGCTGAGCTGATATTTTCGGGTTGCCTGAAAATTTCTTGGACTGACCCCCCCTCCGTATGTTTATGTGCTGAGTGTCCCCCCTGGGATTCTAACCACTCGTAAAATTCATGCAGTTGAGCGTAGTAATATGAAAAGAACTCAGGAAAGTAGGGACTCGATTGATAAGAAGTGAAAAGAGCGGAAAATTCAGACAAGAAATTGCCTCACTAATATGTATGGCGATAATATTTGGGGTTTCACAGACTCTCTTTTGTCGACAATTCAAATGGCTTGTCATTTCAGTGTTTCAGAACCACTATTTTTTTCCGCTCATGAAAAACCGCTCATAAGAAACTGTAGTAGCCTCTTCCAGAAATTAAGAAACTCAACCAGAAGCGATCAGAGGTCAATTCGAAGATAGTATTACCAACCCAAATAATACTGAAAGTATGATTTTTGTTTATGATTTGGTTCTTTCTTGTAAGTCTAGGTTCAAAAATCGGACCCTCGTGAATTTTGATAAATTGAAATTCAGTCACGAAGAGTTCAGAAACTTTACAAGAAACTTTTACTACAGGGTGTCTCAAAAAAGTTGTTCGACGTTTGACTAAATATTAAAAAATAACGGTATAATGAACGTGCTCCAGAAAAAGATCATCATTCCCTAAGATCTTAAATTAATTTTAGATGCCAGAATCTTGGAAATCCACTGAATATTCACGGAGCTACGAGCTCTTGGAGTTCAAGTTTGTGCGAAAGCTGAAACCAGAAGCTTCTCCATAGCATTTGTAGTGAATGTAGCATGGGGCAGTCGTTTGTTTTGTTTCTCTTTTATTTCAGAGCAAACCAAATGGGATTTGGAAAGGATTTTCGATAACCAAAATACTCTCAAACATGAATTCAAGCGTATGGATGCTTTAAGGAATTCTATTGAGCAAAGTTTGAAAAACCAAATTTTGACAATGGTTACAATAATTACACTACTTTCGAAATCCTATTTGGTTCGCTTTGATATTAACGAGAGGTATGGCATTGGATAACCTTCCTTTACATCGATTTTGGAATTTTTTACATAATAAGTCGCTTTTGGGTCTCTGGTTTTAACTTTCGCACAAACTTGATCTTCTCAGCGGATTTGCAAGATTCTTGTTTCTAAAATTAATTTAAGATCTTAGAAATAGGGGTATCTCAACATGGAGCTTGTTCATTTTATCGTTATTTTTCAATATTTAATCAAACGTTGAACAATTTTTTTGGGGCACCCTGTATAAGAATTGAACCATCAGTCTGTACGTTGCAAATCTCAGTAGCTTCGCTTGCTTTGCCTCAAATAAGATGAGGTGTCCAAATGTTTAATTGAACGTTTTAGAATTTTAAAAGTAATGATTTTGATATTGTTTCATTTACAGTCGCTCACCAACTTCAAATTGTTGACATGTCTCTTGTCGTCTGCTCTTATTATGTCCTTCGTGTACTTCATGCCTTGCCAAACCAGGCAATATTCTTGGCCAACATATGAAATTTCGTCATTGTTGCCCAGGTATCATCTAGTGTGGCAACGGTATTGCCCGGCAGAACCATAAAGGCTTTTCTTGCCGAGAAATTTTTCAGAAAAATTACACGTATTGCCGAATTGTTTTCCTTGTCAAACGTTGGTCTTGACAAAGCCAAAGTTTTTAAATTGATGGGAAAAATGCTTGCTGTCAAGCACTTCTGATGGTTCTTTTCAGTGCCAAAAGAAAATTCCAAGACAGGATATGGTAAACTAGTTCTACGATGCTCAATGTTAAGAAACTTTTTATAGCTAAATTTGCAGCTTGTTTTATGGAAGAAACTTTTCTTCTTGAATAAAATCCGTAACAATCGACGAGATTTTTGAGCGCAATAGAACCATTTTTCTGATAAGAAACGTTTCTGTAAACTTTCACTAGAAAAAAGCCAAACACTGTAGCATATGGATTAGATACAATATCCTACAGATGTCAAGAAGTATGGAACTCCATCCCCACAGAAATCACCTCAACTGCAAATATAAACATTTTTAAAGCAAATAGTAAAAACCTGTCATCAATTTCTTGCTTGTGCCGCATCTGCAAACCATTTATAGCACAGGTGGGCTATATAAAATAACAACAGGAAATCTAATGTGCATTTACGCATTTCAGTTACTCTTTTAGCATTACTGTTACTTCTAGTATTACTGTTACTGTTACTTTTAGTATTACTGTTATTAAATTGTTGTTTGTAAATAGTTTAGATTGTTGGTTTTAATTAGCTTTTAATATAGCTATCATGTAGTATTTACCAACTTAAAAGAAAGTGGATAAATAAAAAAATAAAAAAGGCATAGGAACTACACTAAAAATTGCACTAAAAATAAGAACTAATCGAGAAACTTTACTTTACGGTACTAAAACTGGGAGATTTCCTTTTAGAAGTTTTTTTATTTCCGTGTGAAGTACTGATCAAATTTATTCATTGAAAATCGGGTGATCAAAAGTAAAACGTATTTGCGGAAGAAGGAAAGAAATGACGATATTTTTGTTTTCAATATTCTCAAAATTGTTGCGCATATTTTCATTTTGGTATGCTCCTCCGCTGTTCTTTGCGCATGCTCATTTGGATTCTATGCATTGAAAGGCGTGAAGTGCCTGGATTGGAAAAGGGTGTCAAAAATCGAAGCTGCAATCCTTCAAATTCATCAGTATTAAGCACAGATTTCGGTGGATGATGATTGAATTACCAGTTCATCGAGTAAGCTGTATTCTAACACGAAGACGTTGATATTGTGCAAGATATACACGCCGAAGTAAGAGCAGTATTTTGGCCTAAGGAAACAGGAACGCAATTTTTGGCCTAAGATCTGAGAGGAGTTGCCGCACTTTTGCAAGCCAAACCACTGACTAAAAGATACAATCATTGATTGTTTATGACCTCGTAGCTTGGGTAAAGACTTGAAGTATGAAATGAAGACTTCATTTTTGCTGTAAAGTAACGAATTCGGACTAAACTGTATAAAACTGAGAGAGGCTGAGAGCTGAGCTGAGTTGTGGAGCAGTCAGTTGCTGTTTCCCTCTTGAAGAAGGATCTTGAGTACGGACGATGTGTATTTGCTTGTATTCGTAGTGGCAACACACCGAGAGAGAAAACATGGCGCAATTTAATTCTGGTGAGTATGTGGCCGGCAATGAATGGAGATGAATGGTTGATTTTGAAGCAGATAACAAAAATATCAACACTTTCCATAAACAATGTCATAGTTGCCTGCAAATGTTAAAGTTGAGTCAGAAATATGAAGGTATATTGCTAGGCAAACATAAAATTGAATTACACATATTCCAATTTTGTGCCAACATAAGCCTGGGCGTGCCAGTCAGCCAGTAACAAATTGCGTTGGTGCAGGTACGCAATTCCAATGAAAGAAATACGATAGATTGCAGCTCAGTCTTGTGCGCAAAATTTAGCCAAATTTCATAGATTTTTGGTGGGCCAAAAAGTTCTGGTAATGGTCCCAGGTGCATTTTTCATGCAAACTTAAGTATTTTTTTAGTAATAGTATTATGGGCTTATCCAAGTTTCTGATGAAAAACAAGCAGGTCAAATCTAGGCTGCTGAGCTTGCACCTTTCCAATGAGGAAATCACATGTGTAGCAGTCAAATAATGAGGTTGAACTGATAAAAAAGGTACACTTTCAATTTCAAGCCCAAAAAAAATTGGAAAGTTTTCACACCCCCCAAAAAAACAATTCAGATTTTGTTGACCCCAAAAAAAAAAATGAAATAAACATTCATAGCAAATTTGTCATACCCAAAAAAATAACTCACATTTTGAGCAACCTGAAACAATAACAGATGGTCAATTTTCACACCCAGAAATAACATGAGCATCCTTGTCCAAAAGTTTACAAGTGCCCCCAGGGAGATGTACCATATTTGAAATAATAATAATAAAGTCAAGAAAAACAAAAACTTTTCAGTGAAATATTTTGATCTTATGTAGATCTTCTTCAGTCACAATGAATGTAAATTACAAGGATTTACTATAACGATAAGGGAAAGAATTATAAATTCGATTAAGAGTTATTAAAATGTCCATGGAATTCCTGCTTCTATTAATGTGGCGTAGATTGCTAATAACGAATTATTTCTTTCCCTTATCGTTATAGTAAATCCTTGTAATTTACACTCATTGTGACTGAAGAAGATCTACATCAGATCGAAATATTTCACTGAAAAGTTCTTGTTTTTCTTGACTTTATTATACTAAACAACCAAGACGAATCAATCTTTACTTGCAATTATGATAATAATAATAATAACACAAATCTTTTTACAGGATTAAACACTTCAACATATACTGCTGTTATCAATGTGTGTCCTGATTAACGTAAAAAGAAAGTAAAACTACAAAAACCCTATAAAAGCATGCATAGATTATGAAGAATTTACAGCAATTGTATTAATATCATATAGTACATTTTAAGATAAAAAGCTTTAGGTAAGATGTTTCTTAAGATGCTGATAAGAATTCTATTTTTAGGTGCACCGATTGAAATTAGAAAGAAAGCTGTGTAGTTCACACAAGCATGCATTATGAAACATTTTGGGCCTCACAGGTTATTTTTCTTATCACTTATAAAAATTTCCGTTATCAGCTTGACAAAAAATGAAAATAAGTTGGTTCACAGGGTCCCTGTTCAGAAAAATGAAACAATCGAATAATTCATTTTATTTCACGTTAAAGAATGAAAGGGGAAACTTGTATTATTGAGGTTTATCTGTCTGTCTATTGAAGGTCAACCTTCTCTTGTCATTTGATTCAATAATACAGGAAAATCATATCTGAGCACTTTGTTAACCAAAAGACATTGAGGGCCAATGGAGGTTAAGATTGAAAATGTTTTTCATAATGGCTTATCTTTATTAATGGAAACCACAAGTCTTACCATGACTTTCCTTTTGGCGGTGACCTTCATATCACTCCAGACATCATATGATCTACAGAAGGCCATTTCTTGGAATATTTGTCTGGCAATAGACAATAACGCTGAAGATGGTTGCTCCAAAGACTATATTGTGTTTTGCTGCAAAGCATGCTGGTAAAAAGCTCCCTGACGACTACCTAACAACGTAAAAATTTCAGTCTGCAAACAAGCTAGCTTGAATTTGAATTGGCCTTGAACTCGAATACAACATGGTTCGAAAGGAAACCTTTCCAAAGCAGAAAAAGTAAAGTTTTGATCGAATCGAAAGATTCACGTTCAAATTACAAGATTTTCCTATTTGTTTTCATTGATTACTTGTTCCAAAATTTACTACAGCTAGCTAGTCGAAACGGCAGACCAAGATTTTTATGTTGTTATGTGGTCGTCAGGGAGCTTTTTACCTGCATGCTTTGCGCGGCCGCCATCTTTAGCCTTGTTGTCTATTCATGAATAGTTTCTTTCTCTTGTAGATAAGTTTGAAATCATAAATTAAGTAGCTACTGAAGTGGAATAGCCTCAAAACACAAAATTTTGTTCTATCATAAAATGTGTAACCTGTTATTGATGTAAATTTAACATGTGAGAGTGCATGTGTAAGACCTATGATGCTATGATAGACTGATGATAAATTGTAATGCAGTGTGGATCCTATCAGCTATTCCTCATTGGTATATGGTGGAAGTATTACAGGATTTTTGTCACTGCGGAAACCTGATAAAATTAACTTTGCGTAATATATTTCTGGATGAAATATCATTTGATGAAACCTTAGTGTTATTTTGCTGTAACTTTGTTCTGTCTCAAAATTTGTGTCATACAAAACATTTTGCAACGCATTTGACCACTTCAAAACTTTGACCACTTCAACACAGTAATTCTTGACAAAGCATTCCTGTATATAGAGCTTTTCTCAGCTACTAAATGCTACCTGGTGTTACAATTTTTGTTGTGTATATATTGACAGATTAAGATGATTCTTCATTTCTGAAATGCAAAATTTGTGTGACAAGGATTTCTTAGACAGATTATAAAACTTCAAGAGGTGATGTTTGAAGGTGTTGTGGCGCAGCGGTGTGATCCTCTGACTTAGCAGCCAGAACAGTCAGGGGACAGGGTTCAATCCCAGTACGAGCCCCACCACTTGAGCATCATGACAAGGGGTCACAGACTCGATTTGGTCTTCTCTACTTCTGCGATCCCAGGGCTTGGCGCTAAAAACCACAACTTTACCTTCACCTTTAGTTTGAATACGGTGATGTTTTGTTTGAATACGTTTTAAAGTATTTTGAGCTAAACTGCTGGTCAATAAACAGGCAAAATTACTTGTCTAAGTAACCCTGACTTTTCTAAACAGTAGACTTTCTCCAAGGTACTTTTTATCATTCCACAAAAATTGCTGGTACATAGAATTTGCTTTTGGTAAAGAGCAGATTTTAATAACACAGTACGAAGGTCCACAATCCCCTAGGTCTCACCAAACATATAAGCTTAGTGGTGCCTAGGTCTTTGAAATCTGCCAAGGGTCTAAGATGATTCTAGTAATTAATGTACTTGCAGAATAGAATGATGAAACCTGACTAAATATTGTGTTGTTTCTATGGTTAATGGATTTGTTTGCCTAGGAATCTCCACTGATTTGTTCCTTCTTCTGGTTGCAGAACAAACATTAAAGAGCTATCCCAGCGAATTGTCTAATTGACTTACTATATTTCACTGTCCATACAGTAGTTTGTTGATTGATTAAAGCTTCACAAGTAAATATAGGAGCTTGCTTTTTTCTCCCAAATTATATCTGATAATGTTTGAGGATGAGTAAAGATGAAAAATATCCATTTAGACAGTATAGTTCTTTCATAACTATACAACCTTTTCTGTCATGAGAATTCTTGAGAATTCATAAAACATCTTGTGAACTGTTAAGAATTCTTCCAAATTTTCAGAAGCTAAGCTTCATAAAGTTAACTGCACTGTGTGCAGTTCAATATGAGGATAGAATATATTTTATTTTTAAAAATTTTGATGACTTATTGAAAATTCTTATTAATTCTTAAGAATTCTTAAGAATTCAAGGGTGTTAAGTTACGAAAGAAGTGAACTGTATTTTGTTGCTCTACACAAATGTACAAGCTGTTATTTACATGAACAGTGCTTTTTAATTTATTAGCAATGAAATTGTAAGATGATCTGTTTATTATTAGCAGATTATTATAACAATGAGTTTCAAAGAAACAGTTTCAGTTTCTTGTCCTAGAAAGTCCTTGTTAAGTTGATGGTTTTTGTTACGATTTGTAAGAACCATGGAAACTGTATGTGCACTTCTGTTCTGTTCAGACATTGATTAGAATATAAGTAGTTTGACCACCATGGCTGCTTTGTTTAGTTTACTTTAGAGCTGATGAATTTTGAAAATGGATTATTAACTCAACAGGTCTCTTGCGCAGGTCTATTGAAAATAATAAATTTATGATTGTAAAGAATGTTACAAAATAATGCTAATTAATTCTCACAAATTCTTAAGAATTTTTACAAACAAGTCCTACAAATTTGTGGATGTCAAGTTACAAAGGAAACTGTACTTAGTTCATTTTTTCCAAACTCATCCTAAAAAGTTCTGTACGCTTTGGCGTTGATAAATATATTTCAAATGGACATATAAATTGATGTAATTGCATTGAATTTCTATACTGTTTAATTGCTTAAACATTGAGGTTCAACTTGAAAAAAGTTTATTGAAATCGGACGACTATGACTGGAGAAGTAAAAAGTTGAAATATTTGGTTTAGGCCCATTTAAAAAGTGAATCACTGGAAATGTAAACAAAAACAATGCCTAACAATATTGGTCAACTTCAAATTGCAATTTCTCCGCACTCGTTGGTCCGATTTCCATACAAAGTTTAGTTCTAAATATTTCAAAGTATATATCCTCTCTATGGTAGATTTAAAAGTTTTTGTATTTGCAAGGTTTTGTATTTTAGAATTTTTCCCATGATTTTCACAGTCTGGATCACAGTGCTTTTGTTTCCATATCAAGTAAAAACTTCTTTCCTATCATTATAAGATCATGAATTATTCACATCCCAAGAAAATTTGGGGAATCGAGACCATCTTGTGGAACGCCGTTTTGTAGAGAAGGTTTCTCCTTATGAATTAAATATCACTCGTTTGACAATGAGATCTAGGACATGCAACTGCAAATGACATCTTGACTGACAAAACAGTTGGTATTTATCTATTTTAACAGGTTTAAATCTTCTAGATTTACAAAACATCAAGTGATCCGAGAAATGAAACTGAAGTCATTTATTTGGAAGTTTAGCTTAGGAGTGAAATCAAAAATATGCTAAAAGGCCTGAGCTTGTGTACAGTTTTACTCAGCAGTGCTATATACAGCTGACAGTCAGTGTTTCGAGATATTCAATAAAATGTTTACTTTTTACTGCCCTCGTTCTTCAAGTCTATTATTCAGTTGATCTTTATTTGATCTCTTATTATAGCTATGTGGGTGATTTCCCCAGAAGAAAAATCAAAGACAGAAGTTATCTTCAACAGTTTGAAACCAAATAATGGAAAATTATCAGGTATTTAACAGAAAATTGTTTTCTTTATTGAGGATATCCTAATGAAGAAGGTTCCATTTTTATTCAGTTCCCCTCTTCCCAAACTCCAGTGCTTTAAAAGCACTTGAAAGGAGTAGGTGTGCATATAATTTAGTGTGCTAAATCTTCTCTTTTTTTGCATCTGAATCTCTTTACCATATAATTTGGAGGTACATATCCTATTTGATATCCTCATATCCTGTTTCAATATTCCTACATATTTCCAGCCTTTTTATTGGCAGACATTTTGCATTGTTTTCAGCATGCAGTTTGTAGTAAAGAGTAGGGTGAAGTAACTATAGCAACAAATTTCTAGGTGAAATTGAGGCAAATCAATTCAATTTAGTTACTTTGCGAAGATGCCAAATAACTGCAGAGCAGCCATGTAAACATTTAGGAAAGTTATTAAATTCTTAGTGAAGTTTTTGTGCGTTTTCATTTCATTGTCATTTGTTTTCACCGTATCTAGCCTGTATGAAACAGTACTGCCAAGCTTGGCAGTATTATGGCCATGCTTTTGCCATACTACTGCTAAGGTAGAAGTAATTTAAGAGTACAACAACAGTACATGATTCATCGTACTGCTACCTGAATCTTGTACCGCTTAAGTTCTGTTTATTGTACTGCTAAAGTACTGCGAATTGGAGCTAGCATATTTCGATGGAAATTACTGTTTGGTTATCCTACTGTTGGAGAACTCCTAAACAATTAAAAAGTATGGCCATAATACTGCTAAATGATGGCCTGACTGTTTCGTACAGGAGGAATGTGACGTCATGTTGCTCTACTCTACTTCTACCTTTGATTGAGCACAACCTCTATGTGCGACTTCCACTTGGTTGTTGATGTTACAGGCATAAACTTCTCATTGTTCTTTTGCAGGAGAGCAAGCAAAGAAGTACTTGATGCTATCAAACCTTCCATCACCTGTTCTTGGCCTTATTTGGTAAGCATAAGATATCATTTATGGGATTATGATGAAATATTATTTTGCTTTGTAGGAAGGTTTCATGAATCGCTGCTCAGTAACAACATTAGTGCAATCAGCGTATCTTGGGTGTCTTTCTGTGTGGGGGGTTTTGGGGTCTCGCAGGCATGGCTTGGCATCCATCTGGATGAGCTGTGTGGAATTACCCACGGCTGTTGTTTAGTTGTATATTAGGTGTTCAGGGGGCCACTTAAAAATCAGCATTGCTGAAGGGCCACCTTCACTAAAAATTTGAAAATGAAAATTTGAAAATAAAAATGAATCAATTCTCTCTTGGGAGGATTTTGAATATCAACATATGATGCTCTTTTTACAAAGGTGATATAATTCAGCTGCTTGAGCTCTAATAAGCCCCTCGTTTTTTCAGCCAGCATGCATGAAGAGCAACAGCCCAAAACCAGATCCCTGTGGAACAATATACCTTTTAGCTATTCTACAAAAAAGTCTGGATCAAGCGATATTTTTATTCATTTTTATACAAAAGGTTCGATTGAGCACTGTCATGCACGTTCGAAAATTTGTCAGATTCTACAAAAATTTGTATGAAAAGAGCGCTTCATCCTGACTCTTCTGCAGAATATCTATAAAAGGTCTATTGCCATTTTAGTGTGATTATGTATTTATGTTCATTTTTTCATTTTCAGGCAATTAGCAGACATTGACAAGGATGGCAAGATGACCCAACAAGAATTCACCATTGCGGTTCATTTAATCCAAGCCAAATGCAGAGGAATTGAAGTACCCAGAGTTCTGCCACACAGCCTTAAATCATCCTCAACACCAAATCAATCAGTGTTTGGTTCATCAGCAAATGTTACCCCTGCCCCTATGTTAACCCCCATGAACAATGGAGCTATTGGCACTCCAATGATTTCTTCAGGAGGGTTCTCAGGAATGGCCCCTGGAGGTATGTTAGCCCCAATGTCATATGGGGCTACCCTTGGAGCTCCACAGGCCATGTCATCGTCGTTTACAACCCAAGGTAGCCAGTCTGGTTTTGGCAGTGGATTCTCTGGATTTTCAAATCAAGGCAACCCTCCTGGCTTTCATACTGGTATGACAGGCAGCAGCACATTTCCGCGCAATTTACATCAAACTCAACCCGGCACCCCATTCTCAAGTGGGATGAGCTCATTAGATTCTCTAGGGCTTATCTCAAATTCAGCATGGAATAAGCCAGCACCGGATACTTCCTTTCAACAGAAGCCTGTTGTCAATAGAGCGGCTACTTTACCAGCTCATGGTGTAGCCCCTGCTTCCATGTCATCACTCAGTGGATTACAATTTGGACCATCAACTCCCGCACAGCCAGTCAGTATGGGTGGTATCATGGGAAAGAGTGACCCAGCAAAGGTAGCATCTGGGACAATACCACCAGCCAATAGATTGAAATATACTCAGATGTTCAAAGCGGCTGATCATGAAAAGAATGGCTTTATCAAAGGTAGGATGTATACCATTTTGTTACAATCAAAATTTGCATTCATTTAACCGGTGCTTAATTTGTTGATTAGTAATTTACCCATTAAAAGTGCTGCTAACGGTAAGTAATGCCATGCAAAGGCTGTTATATTGGGAAGTTGTAATGCAGATCGGAGAACGGAAAAAAAACGAAGATCGATTGGTGAATGAGAAGGAGAAGAGATAAAAAAACTGTTTCTATTGATAAAAGCGAAACGAAAAACTTGTTCTATTAAACAGTGTCTTTAACTTTGGAAAATGTAACAAAAAACATTTACAGTTAGCTTTACTGATCATCAAATTGGTGAAAAGTTTGCCTTGCAAAAGTTTTTTTGTGTAGAAATATTTGGTCTTCTTATTCAAGTTTCTTGCAACGCTTTGTTCTGACGTGTTACCAACAAAAATCTTCACTATAAAGTTTGTTGCTTTCTGACGCAGTTTTCTAATTCATGAAATTCACATCATTTGAAAGAACTCACTGCTGAGTTTCTGTTTAGCTAAAGAAGCATAAAGGAGATAAGATTTTCATACTTTGATACCAGCTTCTTGACTATTTTCTAGGTGAACAAGCCAGGCAATTGTTGATTCAGTCAAGTGTAGCTCCAGACAAGCTTGCAAAAATATGGTGAGTGTATAAGTGTTCCCATTATCATTTTTTTATCAGAGCACAGGATTTTAGAGAATCATCTAAAATCGTTCGATGTTGTGGAGGCTAGTGTTCAATCTCTATAGTTTTAAACAGGGGAAAAAGAACGAGGGTGCGTCATAAGAAGGGCATATGAGTGGAATAGTGCTAGTCGCATAACTCAAAGAAACAACTATTTTCAAGATTTCGTTACGAAACTTTATTTTATTTTCATCGCTTTGTTTCTTCTGATAAACAGAAAGAATCGTGGAAAGAATGACGAAGACTTCCCCCCAAACGCCTTGGAGAGCGAGTCTCTCTTTTATATGGGTCATAGGACATCTTTTTGGGTGCATTTTGGGCAATTAGTTCTTTAATTTTCACCGTAAATTTAAAACCAACCGATTTGTAGAGCTCAATTTACCATTTGTTAAAGCCCCGCGGCAGCCATTTACCAGAAAAATATTGCTCTCCCCATTCCCTTTTTCTAAATGTCAAAATAGTCTATTGTCCCAAGTATCTATCTTTTAATATCCGTCTTCTGCAACATGCAGTTCTTTTTTAATGTGACTTACCTCACGATATTGATCATTTCGCACATGCAGCAAATGACAAATGAGCCATAGTATGACGACTTCAAGTTGTTCTAAGACTGCATTCACACGATGCCGGCACATTTCGAAAACGGTGAAAAATGTTACGGATAACATGTTCACACGAAAACGGCACATTTTTTGCCGGCACAATTTGAAAACGTCAGATTTTGAAAACGCAGCTCTAACCGGCACATTTTGAATACTTTGTCGTGTGAACACTCGAAAACGATGAAAACGGAACATTTTTCACCGTTTTCAAATTGTGCCGGCATCGTGTGAACGTAGTCTAAACCCTCGATTCATTTCACTAAGAGCTCACTTCGATGATCTTAATCTCCCCGCAGGGATTTATCTGATCTGATATAGAAATGGTAATCTAGATGTAGATGAGTCATGATCGCAATGCATCTCTAACTGATCTTGCTAAATCCTTGCTAAATCTTGCGGAGAATGNTTGAAAACGCAGCTCTAACCGGCACATTTTGAATACTTTGTCGTGTGAACACTCGAAAACGATGAAAACGGAACATTTTTCACCGTTTTCAAATTGTGCCGGCATCGTGTGAACGTAGTCTAAACCCTCGATTCATTTCACTAAGAGCTCACTTCGATGATCTTAATCTCCCCGCAGGGATTTATCTGATCTGATATAGAAATGGTAATCTAGATGTAGATGAGTCATGATCGCAATGCATCTCTAACTGATCTTGCTAAATCCTTGCTAAATCTTGCGGAGAATGAAGAAACAAATTGATTCTTTTTCTTCCTGAAATCACCTAAATCTGCGAAATAACGTATTTGTTATATTGAGTGCTTAACTGAATAATCCGAACCTTTCCTTACAGGGATTTATCGGATATCAACAAAGATGGTAATCTAGATTTAGATGAGTTTGTAATCGCAATGCATCTAATTGATCTTGCCAAATCCGGGCAGCCGATTCCTGCAACCTTGCCACCAGAATTGATTCCTCCTACGAAGAAATTTATTGAACCTGAACCACTTGTTCCTGAAGCAGCAGACGCCAGGAAAAGATCAGAAAGTGTGTCAAGCTTGGGAAAATATGAACAATGTAAGTGTTGATATAAGTAGGCCTAAGCCCTAAAATCCTTGATCAAATCTGTCGACAATTTAAGCTGACGATACTAAGAGCTTGATGACAAAGGGCTGAAAATGCGTCCCTACAGTTTAAAGGTCTGGAGTAGGCTGTTTATCTACACAACAAGTTGCCTTGACAATAAGAAAGCCCAATGGAGTTTGACAGGGGTGGTTGTGGGTTATAAGTCTTGAAAAATTTGATCAAGCATTTTAAGCCTGTTTTGAAGGATTCTGCGATGGAACATTGCCATAAGATCGCTTTTTACTTGAGAAAGATATGACCGATTCAGACCAACTACCGGGGGGAAAAAACAGTTTCAGAAAAAACAATCCCCGTTTGAAAGGCCACTGCTCCCTGGATATCGAGGCAATAATATTGGTAAATATATTGTTTAATAGTGGACATGTTCAAATAAATTCTAAATTTTACCTGACTGAAATCGGCCACTCCGTTCTGAAATTGTGGGAGATTTTCTCAAGAAAGCCCCTCAAAGAAACCCTCAAAAACGGCATAAAATCATGACCAAATTTTCGTCATATTTCTGCCTTAATAGCAATGACTTGTACATGCTTTAGCACGTTTTAGCTCTTTGGGAGGATGAAAATTTCATCCCTGGGCACATAACCATATTCTCGGAGATTTTATCCTCCCAAGAGGATGACATTTGCTAAAGTATGTGCAAGGCAAGTCATTGCTGAAGGGCAGAAATATTTGGAAAATTTGCTCGTGATTTTAGGCCTGTTTTGAAGGTTTCTTGAAGCGGCTTTCTCCAGAAAATCGCTCATAATTTCAGAACAGAGTGGCCGATTTCTGTCAGGTAGATTTTAAATTATATTTGAACATGTCAGCCATTAAATAATGTATTTGTCAATATTATCGTTTTGACATCCAGGGAGCAGTGGCTTTTCAAATGGGGATTGTTTTTTCTGACTCACCCGGTATATTGTTGGGCCTGATTGACTTGTTAGCTCCACAGTGATTGGCAGTTTGAAGAAATATGACGTAAATTGAGAAAACGGCATTGACACATCAATGTTTAAGAACCAGGAGCTAGTTTTTTAGACACAAATTTGGGGGAAATTTATGTTTCTTATATCAATTGATTTCTCTTCCAGTTACATTTGAAGACAGGCGAAAAGAAAATTACGAGAAAGGAAGAATGGAACTGGACAGGCGAAGAAAAGAGATTCAAGAAAGAATACAAAAGGAAAAGGTAGTCAATGATTTTAGCAGCGGAGGCTTTTCTTTACTAATATTACATATCATCAATGTCATCTGTTAAAGACCCTCTGCTAACCATGATGCTTTGCGTGCTGCGCATGAGAAAAAAATACAACACCGGCCTAGCATCAGAGACTTTCAGATAATCTGAAAGTCCATTTGCAGTGCATTCTGGGACAGCAACGGCGTGCAAAGCCACATGGTTAGCAGAGGGTCTTTAAGGATTATGGAAATGATGTATCAGTTCTCAATATTTCCCGTCGTGGTCCCAATATTTTGCCGTCGAAATACTTCCTGGGTTGGCAGGGATGATACTCCTTGGTGGACACTTCGTGGACTGTTAAAGAGAGGTTTTAGGTTCAGTCTCGGCTTATATTATAAATTAAATCATGGCCATGCCTATCTTACTTCGCTTCTGCTTTCAGAGTACGCTAGTAGTTTCATTGACAATTTTCGTCTGTCGTGATTTCTGTTATTTCACATTTTCGTTTAAATTTCAATCATCAGGAAGAAAGGGAAAGAAAGGAGAGAGAAGAAGAAGAAAGAAAACGCAAGATAAGGTAAGGCCATCAGTTTTATTTATGAGGCAATTTTGAGTTGAATTGGAATCAATATTTTTGATTTTTGAGAATGTTGCACTACAATTTGTATTAATGTTTTCAGGGAAGAAGCGGAAAGACGGAAACTGCAACATGTTGAAAATGAGAGACGGCAAAGAGAAGAAATGGAGAAAGAACAAGAAGCAATGAGAAAGAAAATGGCGGAACAAAGACTCGTAAGTTTTTCACGTGCAATTATAAAAAAGTATGGGAAAATTGGAAAGTTTGTAGCTCAACAGTCGTTCTGCACGGGAGTGGATGTTGCATAAGACATTATTCTGTTAAAAATTACTCAACCGCAAGTGCAAAATCTTCAGTGATATGAATCATTAAATCGCCTTGCTTTTCATGAAAGCAGATTTTAGGAAAGCAACATTTTGGGTGAATAATTCCCAAGCTAGATGACCAATGCATTCTATATATTTTGCTTTGTATTTTATTCTGTTTTTATTGGTTTGATTGGATTTCAGTCTTCGGGAATCGATGCTGATATAGACAATTAAGATGTTGTGATATTTTGAAAAGACATTGGCATAGGATTCCATAGACATTTTGAAAAGACATTGGCATAGGATTCCATAGACATTTTGAAAAGACATTGGCATAGGATTCCATTGACATTTTGAAAAGACATTGGCATAGGATTCCATTGACATTTTGAAAAGACACTGGCATAGGATCCCATTGACATTTTGAAAAGACATTGGCATAGGATTCCATAGACATTTTGAAAAGACATTGGCGTAGGATTCCATTGATATTTTGAAAAGACATTGGCGCAGGATTCCATTGATATTTTGAAAAGACATTGGCGTAGGATTCCATTGACATTTTGAAANTCCATTGACATTTTGAAAATATACTGGCATAAGATTCCATTGACATTTTGAAAAGACATTGGCATAGGATTCCATTGACATTTTGAAAAGACATTGGCGTAGGATTCCATTGACATTTTGAAAAGACATTGGCATAGGATTCCATTGACATTTTGAAAAGACATTGGCGTAGGATTCCATTGACATTTTGAAAAGACATTGGTATAAGATTCCTATATCATTCCTTTTTTCCTTGATGGTTTGGAATTGGCAGTTCTGATGAGGATTTTCATGTTTTCTTAAAAAATTCATTTTGTTGGGCTTTTTGACTTTTTGTAATTCCTTTTATTTTGACTTCAGGCAGCACAACTTGAGATGGAGAGGCAACGGCAAAGAGAATGGGAACAACGACGAAAAGAGGAGTTATTGAATCAAAAGGGTATGGAAGAAGACATAGTTGCTGGATTGAAATTGAGACTGGAGAAACTGAAAGGGGAACTGACGCAAGAGGTTAGATTTCAATCAAACTTAACCCTTAATAAACACTACTGACGAAGGGCACAGCCCGATACGTTTAGTGTTTATTTTCTATGGCGTTTTGAGTATTTACAGTTAGAAATTAACGATTTTATTGCTAAACTTAACCCTTCACTGGTGACGGTATTCTAAATGAATTCGCTAAACGAAGGCGTCTTTCAATAAAGATTTGAGTCTATTTTGTTCTCCAAAGGTCATTTTTGCGAAATTTGTGATGGTTGAAAATTTTGCTCATCGAAATTAAGGGTATATTTCCAGTAGTATACCGGGTGAGTCAGAAAGAACGTGGGGTGTTTGCCAAATTTATTGATACAGTTTAATTTGTAAATTCGTTTCTTTAAAGTTTATTGCATAGAAGAAAAGCTAACTTAGACATAAAAATTTGTTTGGTCGAAATCGGTCTTTCCATTCCAGAATTACGAGCGATTTTAGTAAAATGGTGTTTCGCAAGATTGCTAAAATAGGCCTTAAATTAGATTCATATTCATGCACGTGTGAACTTCTAAACCATGACAATCATATTGTTTCTCTACCAAAAGATTGAAACAACGCATACATTATGTTAGAGGACAAAAGGAAAAACTAATGTTACTTATGTTGTATCCCTTAGGGACTAGTCAATTAAATTGTCATTGTTAGCAAGCCGAAAGTTCTTTTACTAGCGATACTTTTCACCAAAATGGCTATATCACAAAATCGCAAATAAATCAGGAAAGAAGTGACCGATTTTAACAAAATACATTTCTATAACTAATTCAATCTTTCTTCTGCCGCATAAAATATCAACACTCCCGATTTGACTTGTTTCCCACCAGAATATGGCTTGTTAAACGTCCCACGCTTTTTCTGACTCACCCGGTAGAACCCCGGGTGGAACAGTAAAGATTGCTGCGTATTTCCAGTAGTCTAGAAGAACAGGTGAACAATTTTTCCAGAAGAACAGTGCCATTTTCGATCTTGTAATGGAGCATCCCATTGGAAATTTGGGAACAAAACATGTTTGATATTTTTGGAAGAAATTAGAATTATGCGAAGCATATTGACCCCTGGTTTGCTACCTTACGGATATTAGTTGCTACTTTGACCATGAGTTGCTACTTTGATACCTGGTTTGCTACTTTGACCATGAGTTGCTACTTTGACCCCTGGTTTGCTACCTTACGGATAGTTGTGGTCAAAATTCATGAACAATTAAGTCGAAATACTTTTTGTTGAGACTGGAAAATTTAGCCAAAAACTCTTTACTGAAATTTTTCCACAAAAACATTTTCGAAGTGGTTGAAACCAAGATTTTGATCACATCAGAGCAATAACGCGGATATATATAACTTTGTTTGCAGTTATCTTGAGCTTCTTACTGTAACAAAATTTGATAGTTATTGCAACGTGAAGGTTAATTTTTGGAGGCACAAAATATATAAGAGAGGATATTTGAGATTACGTATGACGATTGTTTTTGTTTTCCTTTAGACAACAAAACGGGATGTCATACATGAGACCCTTCAAGCGAAAAAGATTATTTTCAATGACATGTTGGCTTCTATCTCACAAATGAACAAATCAAAAGATTTTGGTGTTTCGCAAATCAGTCAATTTAAAAATGATATCCAGGTGAGATGTAATCCTCGTTGTGATTTGCTAATTCTTGAGAATATCTCAGTCTTTTTATTCTAACCAGATTTAGTGTAGCACATGCATACAACAGTCAGATTTAAATCTAACCTCTTGCGTCTTCCATCCACATCAAAGTTTTGTCTACATAAACCTTCATAAATAGCTAACCTGCTTTACGTTTTTTTCTTCCTTTACTTCAGCTCAGTCCCTCTTTGCCATTGTTTCACTCTTGTTCCTCAGGACTTTACTATTACTTCTCCACTATCTCTTCTGCAACATTGTCGTTAAGTTCCATTTCTTGCGTCATTTTTTATTTAATCATTGTCAATGGAAAAGGCCCAAAAATTATCAAATTTCTATCATCGGTTTTCCTTTGCAGCTCATTGACGGATACGCGCTTACTAACTTTAGTTGCAGGTTACGAATCTCGCATCATCTTCAGCTATTGATAGATTCTTCTTTGGAGTTTATAGTAGCGTGATGGTCACTGCTAGGCCAGCTTTGAATTTTTAGGAGGTTAGCAAGATGTCAGGGCCTAGATGTATCGCTGTTCGTCCAGCTCAAGGTTCTACAATTTGGACGATTTTTAGTGTGACCTGCCAACCCTACTTTTTATTGTCGATTTTTATCTCCCATTAAATATTTTATTTTTCTGTTTCAGAGAATGAGACTGCTGGTAGCTCAATTGAAAGAAGAAAGAGAAAGGTTGAACCACGAAATCAACAAACGAGACTCAACAACAACAAGTAAGGCCTTTTTGTGCCACACACGTTTGTTGTTTGTAGTGAATGTGACAATCTCAGGCCTCTCAAGCCGATATTCCACTTTAGAAAATTTGTGCGAAATGGGGAATAGTTCTCAAGAAGGCGAGCTATGGCCACGGAAAGAACCATTCAAATTGGTGGCCTTCTCGTCACTTGATTGACTTGACGAGAAATATTTCGCAATTTGCAAAGTGGATTATCAGCTTTACTGTCCTTGTTGTTGTTGTTGTTGTTGTTGGTGTTGTTGTTGTTGTCCTTGTCCTTGTTGTGTCCTTGCCTCCCCCCTAACAACCTATTATTCCTTTAAAATAAGTTCCTAAAACAGCTTCCNTCTCAAGCCGATATTCCACTTTAGAAAATTTGTGCGAAATGGGGAATAGTTCTCAAGAAGGCGAGCTATGGCCACGGAAAGAACCATTCAAATTGGTGGCCTTCTCATCACGTGATCGACTTGACGAGAAATATTTCGCAATTTGCAAAGTGGATTATCAGCTTTACTGTCCTTGTTGTTGTTGATGTTGTTGGTGTTGTTGTTGTTGTTGTTGTCCTTGTTGTGTCCTTGCCTCCCCCTAACAACCTATTATTCCTTTACAATAAGTTCCTAAAACAGCTTCCAATTAGCTCCATGATAACGTTTTTTTAAAGACCCATTGCTAACCATGATCCTTTGCGCGCCGAATGAAAAGCAAAACAACTAGAATTTAGATTAGAAACAACTTTCATATCATGTGAAGGTCGACTTTTAAGCCGCAAAGGATCATGGTTAGCTATGGGTCTTTAAGTGCTTATTGCTTCCTAACGAGCGTTGCAAACTGTTTGTATTTTTTTCCGCAACCGATGTATATGCATGCATATGCAATAGACCATTTTGACATTTAGAAAAAGGGTCTGGGGAGAGCAATATTTTTCTGGTAAATGGCGGACACAAATCTTGTAAATGGCTGCCACAGCGCTTTAACGAATGATAAAGTGAACTCATATTTTGGAGCTATTGATAGATTCCATATCTATTTGATTGATAGAATTTCAAAGAAAACTCGAAAATTTACGATATGTACAACGGTATCATTCGAACGCAACCAGTAAAACCTAACATAAATATATTAAAACAATCTTTAACAACGATATGAACAACTTTCTTAACAATAAGCACAGCAAAACGTGCAGCAACTTTTGATTAAAAACAACAATCTCTGTTTGGTCAATCCCTAAAGCAAACCATTCTTCTCCACCATTTTATTCTAGGCTCGCTGATCCTCATTTTCAGTTTATTTTCTTCTTGATCGATATATTTATTAAGAAGGTCAACTTGCTCTTCCGCATATTCAAGCTTGCCTTTCAACTTCTCATTTCGTCTCGCATATTTCAGTTTATCTTCGTTAATTTCAGCAATGCGAACGAGCAACAAATCGACATGGTTTTCTATTAAAACTGAATCCCGTGTCATCGTTTCGACTTTTGTTGCGAGCTCTTCTTTTTCTTTATTTAAATCCAGTGTGAATTCTTTAAATTGAGCAAGTTTTTCTTCCGTTTGCTTTAACGCAGCTTTCACTATTTCATTTTGTTGCCTCAGTTCGTTCTTACTTTCATTGAAATTTGCAACCGTCAACATGAGTTGTTCATTTACCTTCTTCTCATTTCTATGGAAGCACTCGAACACAGATTTCTCAATCCTACATTGCCTTAACTTCTTTTTATCGTCCAGATTCTTCCTTCGTACTTTCATAAACATCTTACCAAGCTTACAACATCTGCGTTTCAAATCTTCGATGTTTTTCTTGTTGATTTTATCTTCTCTGATCAACGAAGCGATTCTTTGTTTCATTCTTCTTTTTTGCTCCTCTGTCTTTCGCGAACGTTTGAGGATCTTCTTGTAGGAATTCTCCTGGATCACATATTTCGACATTTCTTGCTTTTTTTCTTCCGCTGCACCGCAAGATGAGCATTCTTCATCATCAGATATCTTAGTTTCTCCTTTCATATCGTCCTGAGCCTCGAAGCTAAATTTCTCTTCCTGCAGTCCGCTTTGACTGTCTCCTAAGTATCTTGTTTCATCTTCGCCTGCCTTGATTTTAACAACATTTTTCTTCAGTGATTCACATTCTTCATTCTTCTCTCGAATTATCCCCATCAGCTTTTCACAACAACGTAACAATTCTCCGTTATCACGGTGACATTCCACGAGCGATGATTTCAGCTCTCGATTTTCCGCCTTTGTTGCAATCAGCTCTACTTGTAACTGCTCATTCACCGATTTGTACCATATCGGCCATGAGTGGGGCACGAGTTGCATCTTGTTGTTCGGTGATGTCTGCGATTGGCCTGTGGAACGAAATAATCTAATTAGTTGTTTCCAATGCATGATAGCAATAGACAATCTGCAGGCAGTTCTTTAGTCTGTTGATTGGAGAAAAATCTTCCGTAATGTAGATCAAACGAAATATACTGATTCACGGAGTGGTAAAAATCAGATCCTTTGATGATAACCAATTAGGTTAGGCCTTAATTAGCTGTAAATTAGCTATCTTTATTTTAGCCTACTATAAATAAATAGATGATGATGATGATGAGGTCAAGAGCTGACTGAACAAGTGAAAACATTTTCAAATCACATATTCTAAAGTGACTCAAGTATTCACAAGACATTCCTGTAAAGCCCCTTTATTTGTAGCAGGAAATGGGAAACGAGTTGTAGCAGGAAACAGAAGAAAACGAATTTACTGTTTGGATACCAAAAGATTTCTTTTCATAGCTAAACGATTGAAGTTTGTGGGGTTAAGTTTTAATTACTGTCATAGAAGAAGAACCTTAGTTACTGTGAATTTTATGAAGAATCGGGCGTGGAGAACGGCTGGAAAACCGCTTCAAGCCCATAATCAAATCTTGAAACCTTACATGTTAAAAGTCGTCAATTATATCGTCAAGCATGATTCAAAATGAAAACCGAAGAATATATTATATTATTTAATTAGTTCTTGTTCATTTCCAATTCAACGAGTTTCTAAAAAATTGGACGAATTAAAGACTCCCACATCAGCTTGCTGTTGTGGCGCAGTGGTGTAATCCTCTGACTTTGCAGCCAGAACAGTCAGGTGGACAGGGTTCGATCCGAGGTAGAGCCCTACTACTTGAGCGTCATGACAAGGGGTCGCGGACTCGATTAGGTCTTCTCTACTTCTGCGATCCCAGCGCTTGGCGCTAAAAACCGCAACTTCACCTTCACCTTGCATAACATTTTGAAAGTTTGCAACGATTTTTGGCCGGTCAATCTCGTAAGATCGAAAGATGCTATTTAGTTATCTTCTTTCAAACTCACATTCAATGCTTTCTTCATCCATTTTTTGTATTTCTTCTTTTAAATCTTCAATTTCATTTCTTTCTTCGTCTTTGTTAACAAGAAAATCGTGTTCAGCGATTTCAGTACCACTGTCAGCGTCCTTGATCTCAAGAACGGTCTCGTTGATTCTTGATTCGTCCATTTTTCACAACTACTTGTAAACAGAGCTATGTGGCTGTAGACGTAGTGTAATTTAACTGTACAAAGGTGACTGTAAACAGCGATGAAAACTAGCAAATAGCTAACGACTTATCAAAACTAGTACAACACGTCTGAAGCGTTCACTAGCGAGATTAAACCTGTTGATTAATCTTTGCGCAATCGCTTAAATACGATTTTAAGAGCAATCAAACAATCTGACGTAAAAATCAAATTACAGACCGAAACGTCACAATCAATCGCCGCTTTAGCCAATCAAATCAAAGCGATCAGGTCACGAGCAGAGACGTCATAATTTGGCTGACAATAGCCAATCAAATGAGAGATGGAGATGTCATGTGAACTAGATGCGTGACCTAGCAATGAAGGCTTTTCGTTAGTTCCAAGAATTGAGGCCCCACCCTATTTCTATTTTAAACTACCGCACCGGTAGTTGACTCATTGAAATGGTTTGTTTTTGTGGAAGATTGTGCAATCTGTCAACCGTGCGATTCTCCGCTAACTTGTAGTAAGGTTGATAAGCTGCACCGCAACACGTAGACATGTCGAGAAGACTTCTAGTGATGCAAAACATGAGGGTGCTTTGAAGAGCGAAACTAAGATAGAACGTGCTGAAAGCGTTTCGGTTGAAGAGGGTCATTTTTCTTTTTCAGTTCTTTCTTTATGGTAGCCCCTTCAACCATTGAAAATATTTGTCAGGGGGTCGTGAAAAAGTACATCACAAATTAGATATCATTAAGACCAATATTTGTATGTCGTTAAGTGGTCGTCAGGGAGCTTTTTACCAACATGCTTTGCGTAGCCGCCACCTTTAGCGTTCTTGTCTTTTAACGCTCCAAAGTGCAGAAATTGAAAGGTTTCAGCTGTCTTAAAAATAGATCAGGTTCCAAAGATAGCTATTTGATAACGTGAATGTTTTTCCCTGTTTAGAGCTAAATAGACAGTAATGCATTAAGTCATTGACTTGTGATCTTACTAACGAAAACATTTTTATTATTGAAGGTGAAGCCCTTGGCGGTGTGAGAGCAAGTATACAACAGACGAAATCGAACATCCCAAGGTTAAAAAGCAATATTATATCAGTCGAGGCAGAGACTGACAATGTGCTAAAAGAAAATGATTTCAACACCAGGCAAATACCGGTATGTAATAGACCATTTCGCAATTTGCAGAAAGGGATTGAGGAGAGCGCGGCCAATTCTGCCAGCCTTGGCAACAAGTAGAATTCTGCCAGCCTTGGCCTAGACTTTCTACTTGTTGCCAATTCTGCCAGCCTTGGCAACANTTACTAACGAAAACATTTTTATTATTGAAGGTGAAGCCCTTGGCGGTGTGAGAGCAAGTATACAACAGACGAAATCGAACATCCCAAGGTTAAAAAGCAATATTATATCAGTCGAGGCAGAGACTGACAATGTGCTAAAAGAAAATGATTTCAACACCAGGCAAATACCGGTATGTAATAGACCATTTCGCAATTTGCAGAAAGGGATTGAGGAGAGCGCGGCCAATTCTGCCAGCCTTGGCAACAAGTAGAATTCTGCCAGCCTTGGCCTAGACTTTCTACTTGTTGCCAATTCTGCCAGCCTTGGCAACAAGTAGAATTCTGCCAGCCTTGGCCTAGACTTTCTACTTGTTGCCAAGGCTGGCAGAATTGGCCGCGCTCTCCTCAATCCCTTTCTGCAAATTGCGAAATGGTCTATTTTGTATTTCTACTAGGTTGGGTTTCCCAGAATTATTTACACTTGCTGATTTTTGACTGGCTCTTTTAATTTATTTTATTTGGCCGTAATATCACGCTTAGCCTAGATATCTTGTCATTTGATTGTTTTATAATACGATTCGGTACAAACCCTTTGGTAGACATTTTCTGGAAATGTAGCTCTTAATTTGAGAATTTTTTTGAGGACATCGTTTGATGTTTAGTCTTTTCATTTAGTGTTGAATTTTACAGAGCGCGCTTTTAATTCAACTGAATTATGTAACACAGTGGAATTACTCAAAAAAGTACCTAAAATAAAAGAATTTCAAACAAAATTGAAATTACCTGAAAGCGCATACTTAGAGCTGTTGGAAATAAGATAAAGTTGAAAGCGTTCTCACCATTTTGAGATGAGATATGTGCAGTTAAAAAATGCTATTTATGCAGTTCTACTCCGCAAAAGTTACAACCTTGATACAACGGTCATTACTCCTGCGTCGATACTGTTGACGCTTCGGTCGACGGTTGAGATTTCGAGAAGACTGTTTGGGGCCTGGGAACGAGGTTGCAAAAGTTATGCAAACAAACATCCAGATTAGGCCCAACTTCAAAAATCAATAGCTTGTTCGTCTATTGTTCGTCTATTGTTCGTCTATTGTTCGTCTATTGTTCGTCTATTGTTCGTCTATTGACCAATTTAGATTTTTTGTTGAACGTAAACGAACTGTGTTGTGCGTGTAACAAAGATGGCATGGAATCAATTTTCTTGTCAAAACCTCGTTTCTTTGCCAGTTCTTCCCAATGTCGCTGTTCTAGATTTAACTTTGTGATTCTTCAAATGAGGAATTTTCTGTTTCTCCTTTCAGACTGTCAAAGCAGCTTTGCAGATCAAAATTGAGGAAAACAATCGTCATAAGCAATCACAAGAACTAAAGAAACGAGAATATGCCACTGCCAAACAGAGAATTGAAGACGAGGCTAGGAGGCTTGATGCTATTAATAGAAGGAAGAGAGAGGAAGAGGACAGACTTAGGAAAGAGGCTGAGGCGAAACGATCGAGAGAAGAAATGATCAGAAAACAAAAGGAAGCTGAAAGAAGAAAACAGAAAGAAAAGGAACAACATGGTCAGTGATGGTCCTTTATTTTGAATAATGTACTTTATTTTGAATAATGATCATTCAAGAGCCAATCGAATCGTTGATGAACAGAATTAATAAAATCTTGCTAAACCTTTCGATTTTGTCCTCATTGATAGCTAGCTCTAACAGACAGTTACAAACAGTTGCAGTAGGGGCTAATTAGAATGGGAAATTAGTTTTTCATTTTGTGTTTTAAAGTTTATGAACAGTACAACCTATACTGTGCAAAAACCATACAAATGACTTGCTTTGAGTGTGCAGAACTTATAACAATCTCCTTTCAACTTTTAGTATAATTTTCACAAAAAAGGTCAGAAAATTTCCGTCCAGAATTTTATCCAAAGGTTCATCCAAGTAGTGGTTCTAGTATGCGAGCTTGTATTGTAATTTTAGGAGATGGAGACAACATTTTGTTAATTTTGCAAGGGCTTTCTGGGGTTTGCAAAGATTGAAACTGATCAAGTCTTTTCTATTTCACAGCTATGAGACTCGAACAACAACGCCAGGAAGAGTCGCTGCGTCAAAAACAACAAGCATTTGCGTCCGAGAAGAATGCTCAAATGGAGAAGGCAAAAAAGATAACTGCGGAAGCGCTCAAGAAACAACAAGAGATAAAAAAACAGAAAAATGCTTTGCCTGCAACTGCATTACCACCATCAGCAATTCAAGATCTTTTTACTGCATCATCTGTCAAGGCAGATATCTCAAAAGGTATTAATCGAAACTTTTCAGATTGGATACGTATCCGTTTGCCCTAAATTCTTTTGCATTTGACGGTCAGTTTATCGCTCAAAAGTGTCGTGTAAGTGTAGGTGTAACTGCAAGTGTCGTGGAATTTTAGACAGGACAAAGCAACATCTTCAAAGATTTTGTTAAAGTTGCCAAAATTGATTCCTCCAAGTGCTTGAAATCTTAAAACATGTTCACATAATGTTGACCAAGAAATCAGTTTATTGGTTTTTACCTGGAGTCTTTGCGGTAGAATCCATAAAGTATCCGACTATTTTTCGCAAATCAATCTTTTCCTAATCAATACAGATTTTTATTCTTTAATGAGGATTTCCTTTTGAAAATTTCTTGCAAACTTTTATTTCTACAGCGATGCTATTTTCTGTCACAAATTGATTCGTGCTTTTTCACTACATTATAGAATTTCCTGTTCTTCCGATTCCCCCACCAAAGAAAGGAGGTCGACCCGTAGCCCCACCAAGACCTAAGACACGACCTGTTGTGGCGTCAACAGACAAGATCAAGATAGCACCTCCGCCAGTTACCAAGAAAGAGGAACCGGCTGGGTTCGGAAATTGGGATTTGCTTGCTGAATTGGACCAGAGTATGAAAAAACCGGAAGATGATATGATGGCGCAATTGAAGCAAAAAACGGAGGAGCAAGAACGAAAAAGACAAGCTGAAGAAGAAAAGGAACGACAGGTATTGTCTTTAGCGACTAGGCGACTACAAAATTATTTCACGAGCAATAACGTGCTGAGGTCTATTAAACCCAAGTTAAATATGGAGTATTTTGATATTTTAATATTATTATATTATTGGTACCGGCTACAAAAATATAATGAATGTTTCATTTCTCAACCAAACAATCGCCACCTTTTCCTAGTCCACGTGTTGTAGGATACGACAAAATGTTTGACTGGACTTTACGTGGAAAATTGGAGTCTCAAAATGGGGCATAATCATTCTTTTGCGTAGATATGTAATGGTGCCCGAGTTAATTCCAATCAATCTCTTTGTTGTACCGGGTGAGTCAATAAAAACAATCCCCGTTTGAAAGGCCACTGCTCCCTGGATATCAAGGTGATGATATTGGCAAATAAATTATTTAATGGTGGACGTGTTCAAATCGATTTTAAAATTTACCTGATTGAAATAGGCCACTCCGGTGTGAAATTATGAGAGATTTTCTTGAGAAAGCCCCTTCAAGAAACCTTCAAAACAGACCCAAAATCACGACCAAATTTTCCTGCCTTACAGCTTTGACTTTAACACGTTTTTCATATGTTATCATTGCCATTGCCTCGATTAAACGTGACTGGAAAAGGGGTTGATTTTCTAACGTTGGCTGAGAAGTGAAGGATTCAACATATGGTTAGAGCATGATCGTCAGAAGTTAACGGTTGCTCTGAATGGCCAAGTAACAAAGCAGAAATTATCTTGGTGGGTGGAATAGAGTAACTTCAACTTTTTTTATTAAATGCTTGGATTGTTCGCCTCTAAAAAATTCTTGGGGGTGTTTTGTGAATCTTCAGGTGTTTGTGAGTCAAGCTAAGAAAAAGTTTCATACTTTTATCATTATAGGAAGAAGCAAGGAAGCGTCAAGAGGAAGAAGAGCAAAGGAAGAAGGAAGCTGCGCGGAAGAAATTGATGGAAGATAAAAGGAAGAAAGAGGAAGAACTGCAGCGGAAAAAGGAAGGAGAGAAACGGAAAGGAGAAACGGAGAGACGGCGATGGGAAGAAGAGGTGAAACGGAAAGAGCAGGAGAAGTTAGACAAAGAAAAGAGAAGGCAAGAAGAAGAAAGGAAGAGAGGAGAAGTAGAAAGAAAGCGATGGGAAGAGGAGGTGGCGAAGAGGCAAAGGGAAGAGGAAGAAGAGAAGAAGGTAAAGGAAAAGCAGGATATTAAGAAGAAAGTGGAAGAATTGCAAAGATTAAAGAAAATGAAAAAGGTAAGTAGGTTGCATTGATTCTACTCCAAAGACAGGTCAATATTCGTTGCAGATTTTGACGTTGCCAGACATTTCTTCCCCACTTTCTTGTTTAGTTTTTATTTGCTTCATCCCATCATGGTGTAGGGCATGTCAAAATAATACCCATGACTCAAAGGATTGTGGGCCAAACCAGTTGCAAGTTTACCATAAATTGCCTTGGATGGCAATCTTTTTTTGCGTTTTAAAAATAGTGTATTTAATCTTCCAGGTGATTAAAAAATGTCCCCCTGTTCGAAAAATCATTGCAGCAAATTTACTTTCGCTGTGAACGTCAAAATTGATTTTTCTAACAGCTACAAGATTGAAGTATTTTGTGTCTTTATTTGGTAATTTTCAAAGTAGTAGTCCCATAGTAAAGTCGAATGACTCATAAAATTAGTTTTGCAGAACATCCAGACAATGGCGTAAAAAGCATGATCAAAGGCATCTCAAAATAAAAGAAATACAACTTGTCAGTTTTACTATTTTCGATACTCCTTTCTTCAGAGCAATGAATAAGATATTAATGTCAGGTTCCATCTCAGCTTCTTTTTCATTTATTATCATTTTATTAGAAAGATCAATTTCTATGATTATAGCGCAACCACGTTTGCTGCAATGATTTTTCAAACAGGGGACATTTTTTGAGTCACCGGGTAGACTTGTTTACAGCAAGTGGAAGAGACTTACTGTCAGAGATCCCAACGAAGCTAAGGAAATAGATAGAGTTGGTGTAATGTTAGGAGAGAAGATCAAGTTTGCTTATTCTTCTTATACCCCATTCACACTGACAATTTAAACCAGCTTTAACTAAACCAGGTTAAATTTCAACCAATCAAAGGCATTCGATTTGCTGGATTCACCAATTAAAACGCAACATTCGCTATCCTGGTTTAGTTTAAGCTGGCTTAATTTGTCAGTGTGAATGGGGTATTAGTTTTTGACAGATTATAAAAGGCAGAACAATGTGACGAAAATGTGTTCTATTCTACGTAGAAAATAAAGCAACTATGTTTTTATTTACAGCAACAACAAGAACAACAAATCGAGCCTCAGAAAGCAGTTGAAGTGCAATCAGAATATGAAGCGCCCACTGCAGGTAGCTTGTTTATTATTATATTTGATGCACTGATTAAATGGTACGGAACTAATTTTAAAGTTATTTCTCTGCAACAGTTGTCGTATCAAAACGGTAGATGAGATCCGAGAGGGAAGAACTTAGTCTTGAATATAAAATAGTCTACTTATTTGAAGTAAGCCGTGGTACATGAATAGACTGATTACATCAAAGCCTAAAATCTAGTATTGTTTTGCCTTGGAGCAACTTGTTTCAGAATTAGTTTTATTTAGCTGCAGGTTGATAGCCAATTAATTTCGAATCAATAGCGCTCCTTTGTAGCAAAAACATGGACTGAAATCCCTTAATGGCATTCTTTTATATGAGAATCGATTTGGAAGGATAAAAAGCTCAATTTTTTAATATTTTGATGATGATTCCTCATAGAATCTTTAAGACTTCGTGTTTTGTCACGTTTGTATTTTTTACGTAAACTTCTTTGTTGATATTCTTTGATTTTTTCTGCAGCACCAACTTCGTCAAAACCAAAGCCGCGATACAAGACACTCTTTCCATTCGAAGCGCGACATCCTGATGAGTTATCTTTAGTAGAAGGCGATATTGTTCAGGTATGTCTATTGACAGATGAACGATCAGAATTTTGTTAGAAGTAACTTGGGGAGTACGAAAGTTATGTAAATTCCTGTTGTAAAATCGTGTGAAGCTTTATTGTAGACCACAACGAATGCCTTTCTCTGTGTCCTAGTGGTTTTGAGCTGATAAAAAAGTGCGTCTGAGAGTTGAGCAAGGGGCTCGTGTAATGAGTCTCCATTACTGAAAGCAAGGACTGGCACAACTTTTTTACGTCGCATTTCTGTTGGAATGTTGACGCCCATTCAATGCAAGGTTAAAAAGTACAAGTAGGAACAATATCTTCACTACACACTTAAAAGAATAGTGAGATGGCTTGCTGTTTTTCTTCATTGTGACTATTTGCTGTATGTTTTTGACAAGAGTCTTGAATACCTTTGTCCATTGCAACTTCTTTAGCTTGGATACTTGTTTTGAAATTTAGCCCGAGTGTTTTCAATTCACTTCAATTAAAACTTTGTTTATAAGAAATACTAAATACAACGTATAACTTATACGACTCAGAAAAAGCAAAGCTTATCTAGCTTATCTTCATGCTTTCTGTAGTAAGGGTGTTTGTTTGTATTCCCTCTTAGGTGGATGAAGGTGCCGCTAACGCGCCTCCAGGCTGGCTGAGAGGAACACGTGGCGGCAAAAGTGGTCTATTTCCTGAAAATTACGCAGAGAAACTTCCAAAAGACACATTTTCAGATTACGTAGATTTAGACAAAAATGCAGCAATCCCTCAGAATTCACCGCGTCTGCAAAACACCGCTCAAGTCGCACCAAAATTCCAGAAACCCACAATCCACGTTAAACCACAAACCCCTCAGAACGCAGAAGTACCACAGGAAAGTCAACCTGCCCAGAAGAAAACAGCTCTAGTTCCGAAGAATATAACATTACAGAAACCTATGGAGAGCTCAGCACCTGTACCTATACCAAAACCTGCTGCGCTAAAACCCAGAAAAGGATCCTTGCTAGAATCGGTAGTGGAACACGAGAGAACGTCATCTTTTGGGAGCTCAGATGGAACAGATTCTTCGAGCCAACATGGAAGTGTCACTTCTTCTAATCAACAGGGGAGTACAACACAAGGGTCTGTTAAAAGCATGGCTAGTTCTTTTGACAAGAGGGACTGTTACGAAAATGTACAGCCGCCGGTTTCGATTGAGGTTTGTTGAAAGTAGGCTTAATTTTGAACTGCTCAGCTGTTTAATGGGAGCTTCACAATGCGTATTGTTGATATCTGAGATTGTTCAGAATCTTCTGGGAAATGACGGGTAGATATGGGGTAAAATTGGGCTCAAAGCCGTTGGAACCGTCCTACCAAACCCATAGTGATAATTAGTTGCTACAATGGGCTCAAATACCATATAATCACATTTCGCCATTTTCGCTCTGGAGAGCAGAATTTCTCCATATTTCACTTCTCCATATTCGCTGTCTCCGCGCCAATGCGTCTCACCAAACCTGGGGAATATTAATTTAACAGCCTAAACTTTATCGTAAATAGCCTGTCAGCTTTACCCAGTTTACCCATTTGTACCCTCAGTAGACTATATCTTTTGTTGTCTTTCAACTTGGTTTTCATTTAAATAGATTAGAATTAATTAAAATTATGTTATATGCAGTTTTTTAACTTCGTAACTTAGTAAAATTGTGTTGATTCGCGACTCTTTCACTCCGGAGGGTCATATAGCATTGTGAAATACAGTTTTCAACTACATTTTCGAGGTGCAAGACCATTCGACTGCTAAACTAGAATTTCAAGTAATTGGAGGTGCAACAAGAAATTAAATCAATAAATTAGCATCTCGGTTCTTCGACGCGAGTGGTCAGGAAAATTTTTAATCCGTATTGTGTACATTTCTAAATTTTACCTCGAGTCTAAGTGTACTGGTCTACATACCTTTAAAAGAAATAATTTTCTTCATCTTCAGGGTCCATCAGGGACAGAAACAGCGGTCAAAGCCCCTGAAGGGCTACAAGCAGTTGCCCTGTATCCGTATAGAGGCAAGAAGGACGATCACTTATCATTTAATAAGAATGACCAAATTATTGTTCAAGAGCAGCAGGATATGTGGTGGTATGGAGAATGTAATGGAAAGGTATACATTTGCACTTCTTGTTTTTCGCTATGTTTTGGTTTTCTTTCCCCTTTCGCGTCTCACGTGACTTCAATTTTCCTTTACTGACATTTCTTTTCATCCCTTTTGTTGCAAACTCCTTTTCTTCCTTTCTTTCCCTCTTCTCCCCTCCCTCCCCCTTCCCTCTTTCTCTCGTTTTCCTAGAAATACAGAATTTTATTTCCTTCGATAATCTTATTCTCCCTGCGAGATTTCTTGGTGAATTCGCGTATGTTTTCCAGCACTGTTGTCTGGCCGTAGTTGCCTATTTCCTATCCTGGCTAGAGAAGATCCCATGGTTCAAATCAACGGCGTTAGGTGACTTCAGTAGAGGCGAGTGCCCCCTTCTGCAGTGACGAACCTTCTGTTTGATTTTCTACCTTGATTGCGACAAGAATAGTTATTTTAGGGCTTTTTTTCTAGATTGTAAAGAAGTGCTTAATTTATGATGTCATTCACGTCTAAAATCTACGTTTTCTAATAACAAATATTCGAAAAAATCTGCATTCCTTTGGTTGCTTTTCGACCGCCTTTAATCCTCCCAAATGTTTCCCCCCATAAGATAATACCTTTAAACAAAGACTTTAACTTGCTGCAAAAACCTAATTTTATTTTGTGTCTCCTTGCAGACTGGTTGGTTCCCAAAGTCGTATGTGAAAATTATTGGAACTGTGAGATCCCCCATGTAAGCACCATGCATCATCGTTTATGTGTTCTGTCTCAGACAAGAAATTTATGTGCATTGACCAACATGCATGAGCTAAATATTCAGCAAAAATGCCATCTAAAATTACTTGTTACAACTGCAAAAAAGGCTGGAAACTTGACCGAATTCATATAACTTTTCCAGATGCCATCTGGGAAACAGACCGCCTGTCTTGACACACTTAGTACTTTGAGAACATTTCGTGACGTCGATTTTTCCCATCTGTAAGTAACAAAACCGAGAACTTCAGTAGCACTCCTTTCCCATTTAAATTTATTGAACATCATCGGTCTTATCATGTTATTTGGACAGTGAAATAGACTAAAGTTTATGTGCGGCAAAGGCGTTTCTTGAAACTGCTGAATCTTTTAAGTAGGGCTTTGTTTCAATATGTATAAAGTTTAACAGTCGTAGATGTCTGTATTTTAATCAGCAAAGAAGATGATGACAACGATTAAGTGAGATCAGAAACTTAATTCAGCAAGTTGTTTCACTAAAACATCAGTTTATCCAACAGCTGGATGATGTAGTTAGAACAAGCTTCTTTTGTATACCAGTTACATGCCGGCATTTGAATTTAACGATGCTAACTTGCTACTCTCTTAATTGCAGTATTCCAGATGATGCCTGTGATGCCAGTAGTGTCGCATCTTCTACCTCATCAGTTACAACGGAGCATTCTGGTGGAGAGCAAAATGTTGTTGCAGGTAATTACTAAAAATGATATATTATATGATACTATGTAACTGCACGTGTAGAATCTGTTAGTGGTACAGAGACATGAAAATGACCTTGAGAACAGAACCATTTAGGCAAACTGCTGAACGTTTTACTAAACTATGGTAACATTACGGTGAACCACGAACCGCAAGCGTAGCCTAGGAGTAGAATGCTCCCTTTGTAAGCGGAAGGTGGTGGGTTCAAATTCCAGCTGATTCATACCAGGAGTTTTAAAATGGTACTCAGACCTCTCTGCTTAGCACTCAGCATCAAGAGCTAAACTCAATACATGTCGTAGTTTCGCTCTTTGACTGAACTGATAACGCTACAACTAAAAGCCTCACTGCAGCGACAACAACAACAGCAATTCAGTTCAATGAGATGAGCGTAAGTTGAGGGCCTTATGCAGTGAGGCTAATCAAGAGCTGGACTGAGGGTGATTCTTCAGACTAGGTATAGGAGTCGTGCCCACCCCTCCCTCCCTTCGGGTAGCATCGAACGAAAGAGGAGCCTTCGGGTTGCCTCCGACTACGATAAACCTACCTATTAAACGTTTCCGTTTTATCACACTGGTGGAAGCATGACACGTTTTGTAGCAGTAGGAAGATGTGAAGCGAATTTTTAGATGGCTTTGTTGCGTAATAAGCCAGTCAAAAACAACTTACACTAGATTGGTACTGTATTTGAAATGCAAATCAACGTTGGCCAGTAGTGTCGAGAAACAAGGTGGCTCAGACTCAAATTCTCACTATATGCAAATAATCCCTGAACATTAAAGGACAATGCTAAATAAGGAAATTTCTTCAGACATCTTAGCTTTTTTAATACAACTGACGCATTGTTTGTGTCCTGTAATTATCGTACAAGGTTTTTTGGTATTCCTTCCTTGCTACTGAAGTACGTCTCAAAATAGATATAAGGCGCGAAAGGCCGCGAATAGAAGAATTAACAAGTTTTGCACGAGTAGTTTTGTTTTATCTCAGATCTCACCTAAATTCAATTTTAAAACGGACTTTAAGTAGCAATATCTTTATATTCAGCTAAATACGCCCTCAGACCAACTTTACAAGTCTTGGAAACAGCGATTGCTCGTATAACCACGCCTTTCTTGTTTTGGTGAATCTTAAGCCTTTTATACTTTGTTTTTCCTAATTCTTCTAACACTAATCAACGCCGACAATCCAGTTTTAATCCAAGTTAGGAATTTAATCCAAGTCCTATACAGCAATCAAATAGAGAACCTCATGCAATATTTATTCCACGTGCTGTTTGAAGGCAGCTTGCTCGATTCCAGATAATTCACGATGTTGAAAATAAGCTGCATCATACCAGAAGCGTTTTGCTTGGCGCTGACCAGATAAGGCACGCGTTTCATGATGCATAAGCCTTATTTGGACACGCGAGTCTTGCTTGGTAGCTCAAAGAAGACGCTTCAAAAGTTTGACTTCAGTTTCAATGCAGTTACCCCCTAGAGGAACCATAGGGCCCGGTGATAAACAATGTGAAGGAACATATTTGTAGGGGGTTAAGTCTTTAAAACTTTACTTCAGCTTAACGTTAATGTACTTGAAAATTGTCTTTGCGCATGAGGTTTCTGCCTGACGAAACCCCCTTGGGAAGCAACGAGTTGTACTTGATTGAACTATTAAACAACAGTTGCACCGGCATAAATTGGGTTGCTCTGGTTTGAATTTTCTGCCATCGACATTTATCTTGCGAATCAGCTCTTTTGTGTCACGAAACACCCGTGCAACGGAACGAGTTGCAGTGCATTTAGCTGTAAAACAGCAGCTTCACCGGGTGTAAAAGGCTTATTAAATTGAGCTCATTTCCCTCTGTTCTTTTTCAGAATGTGTTGCTCTGTTTGATTACGCTGGGATCGACGGCGACTTGAATTTTAACGAAGGTGACGTTATTAAAATTACGAAAAAGGAGGGAGATTGGTGGGAAGGAATGATAAGAGGAGAAACTGGCTTCTTCCCTGCTAATTATGTGACAGTCAAAGAACAACAAGAGGTAGGATTGTTCTTTTTTATTGTTTTATTCTATTATTTTAGAATTCAAAGCCTTGAAATTGCAATGACTCCAAACGTGACAAAGGCCTTTTTCTGAATCCGATTTTTCGGAGTAATGTTGAAGTGACCAAGAACCATCCCAAAAGAAAATGCCTTCAACTAAGCATTGATCAAAGATTTCTTCAAATATCTCAGGAAATTTCAGGAAAACAGGAGGTAAGATTGTTCGTATTTTAATTGTTTTATGATTTTATTTCTTTATTTATATTTCAAAACCGTGAATTTGCAATGAGTCTAAACTTGACAAAAATATCGATGCATCATGAAGACCAATATAACTGAGTTCTATATCATTTGCTAAAAATCCAATCTCAAGAACAGAATGACAATTTTGATGCGAGGAAGCTTTAAATGAGATCCATTTCATCCGCATGAATTTTTTTGTATCAGCCGGGGTGGTTTTAAGAATAGAGCTGGTGCTTTTTTCTATTTTTGTGCGAGCTGGAAAGAAGTCATATTACACAATTCTGAAATTCAGCATTAGGTCACTTTAGCTTGCAGTGTAATAAAGCTATCTTTAAAAGACATGGACACCTCGAAATACAAACTTTTATGTTCTTTTAGACGACCAAGAAACCGGAGGTTGCAACTGTCATTTCTGTATTCATCGCATCTGACGCAAGGGAGATATCGCTCTCTCCTGGCCAGTTGATTCATGTATTAAAGAAAGACAACGGGGGCTGGTGGCAAGGAGAACTCCAGGTTTGTTAGCTTGTTTGTATTTTTTTTTTTACTTTTAAACACTGGTCAAAATACTGTTTGTGTTCAAAGTAATCCTTTTAGAAGTCATAATATATCAATTTCGTTGGACTCTGAAACTCACGAATTCTTGCAGCAAAATTTTTTTAAAAGAGCAATGTAAAATCTTCAGCACTGCCGAGAATGTATCTGTATTTGTAGAATGTAAACGGAGACATTTTGCATTCCTTTGTATAGGCTGTTGATTACAATGGCCTACAAACTCGCGCTTGGTGCCTTTTTGACAGCTACTAACAAAAGGCTTTGTTTTTAAAAGGGGATTAACATTTCTATGGGATTAACAACATCGTTTTGCTGGAGCAGTGTGAACATCTATCGTATTCATAGCGTATTCATTTGAAAACGGAGCAATGTGAACGGGCAGCGTTTTCATCAACAAAAACGAATAGAAATGAAAACGGAGCAGTGTGAACGTAGCCTAGATCTTTCAATATTCTTTTGTTCCAAGTCTTTCTTGTAAGCCGCTATCTCTCCTATTTATCGACACATCCATTCATTATTCAACAGATCCAAAAATAGTAGTTTTTACCTTGTAATGAAATTCGATTTGCAATCTTATTGGGAACTTTTTAATGTCTTGTGCGAAAGGCGATCAACGATAAATAATTTATATGGTCCACCTGGTAACGGATNGTCTATCGTAATCATAGCGTATTCATTTGAAAACGGAGCAATGTGAACGGGCAGCGTTTTCATCAACAAAAATGAATAGAAATGAAAACGGAGCAGTGTGATCGTAGCCTAGATCTTTCAATATTCTTTTGTTCCAAGTCTTTCTTCTAGGCCGCTATCTCTCCTATTTATTGACACATCCATTCATTATTCAACAGATCCAGAAATAGTAGTTTTTACCTTGTAATGAAATTCGATTTGCAATCTTATTGGGAACTTTTTAATGTCTTGTGCGAAAGGCGATCAACCATTAATAATTTATATGGTCCACCTGGTAACGGATATTTAATTGTGGTCATCTCCAAGTTTTATCTGATCAAGGCAGCTGTTTCTAAGGATTATAATTATACTAATATGATCTGTTAACAGTTTTTTAGCCGACTTTGCTCTTTACTTTGTTTTATGAAGGTTTTAAAGAAATGCTTTCTAGCTATTTATTGACCGGCACTTCCATGTGACGTGAATGTTGTAGTGACCTTAGCAGAATGAAATGGGGTGTAATTCGTCCTTCTTAAGTCTGTCCTGCAGAGCTGTACAATTAGGATACTGGAGATCTGAGAGACCTGACGCTCTTCTTCCTATCTGTTTACCGCAATTGGCAAGTCTTCGATCTGCAGTCCTCTGTAGATACTTTTGTTCCTTGGAACACAAGCTATGATAACAAACAAACGCTAAACTTGCCTGAATAATAACAAAGGAAATATGATTGCAGGGAGCAAAAGATTTTCTCCTTTTGTAATGTGCCTGGGACTGTAATGTTTGTAATGTGCCTGCCTTTTGTAATGTTTCTGTAATGTGCCTGGGATTTAGGTCCCTGGGTTCCCGGGATTTGTGACGGCATATAAATCTGCTTCGCCCTACATTCGCGTGGACCTGTCATAACTAAGGCTCCGTTTCGTTGAAAATTCTTTTTTTTTCTTTTTTATTATGCGCAGTTTTTAATTGAAAATAATAAATGCTGAAGCATTTAGTCAGCCAGACATTTATTGATCTAGCTGTCATTTGTCAATCAATCTATCAATCAATCAAACAATCACATCATCAGTCAGTAGTGTTTGTTTCCAGTGATGCGGATGGAACGGTATAGTCATTTTGATTATAGATTCTCAAGAAATTCATTTTGCTTTGCTTTGCCTCATGCAAGAAAATCATGTCGTTATCTTATTATGAGCTTGACTAGCTCTTACGATTAATCTAAATTTTTCAAAAAATGTCTAAACTGTAGACCTGAAGACTCAAAGAGCAGACTNCCCGGGATTTGTGACGGCATATAAATCTGCTTCGCCCTACATTCGCGTGGACCTGTCATAACTAAGGCTCCGTTTCGTTGAAAATTCTTTTTTTTTCTTTTTTATTATGCGCAGTTTTTAATTGAAAATAATAAATGCTGAAGCATTTAGTCAGCCAGACATTTATTGATCTAGCTGTCATTTGTCAATCAATCTATCAATCAATCAAACAATCACATCATCAGTCAGTAGTGTTTGTTTCCAGTGATGCGGATGGAACGGTATAGTCATTTTGATTATAGATTCTCAAGAAATTCATTTTGCTTTGCTTTGCCTCATGCAAGAAAATCATGTCGTTATCTTATTATGAGCTTGACTAGCTCTTACGATTAATCTAAATTTTTCAAAAAATGTCTAAACTGTAGACCTGAAGACTCAAAGAGCAGACTTCAATTACTAGGCAAGGAGAGTGATATATTCCTCGCAATTAACACACAACTGTGAATCCAAATTTAACGACTCAGTTCTGTGGTCTAAAGGGGATCTAAAGGCCTCGGTCGGCAGCTTTTGGTCCCGGCTCTATCTGTCTCAGCTTGCTTTACATCTCTAAATCCTTATCTACCCATGATATGAAATCCCAAGGATTCTCGAAGACGTACTAATTACTTTTTAGGCTCGTGGTAAGAAACGCCAAGTGGGTTGGTTTCCCGCAAATCATGTGAAGTCATTAGTAAAAGCAGTTGAATCTACGAAGCCTGCTGAACAAGCTATTGTAGCTGATGTTGATGATGACATTTATGCTGTACCGCAGAAACGAGAGAATCCCGCAGGTATTGTCTACCCTGGAATTGTATTTAGAACCTTTCATGATTTATAACAGTGGGGTTATGCCAAGGACAAATCCCGCAGGTATTGTCTACCCTGGAATTGTATTTAGAACCTTTCATGATTTATAACAGTGGGGTTATGCCAAGGACATCTTTTGTGTTCTTTGCTGTCGTCACTCAAAAGGCCATCTTCTATAGAATATTTCTATTATGCAGATTTGGAAACTGATATCTTTCATTTCATTTCCTTTTATTGCCATTTAATTGTGAATTCTACATTTAGTACATAAAACTTACCAAATATATATCTTAAAAAACAACTTAAGTAACACTTTACGGTAAACATTCAAGTTCTCGAAACCTTTGAAATTTCAACAAAAATGAAAACATGAATACTCTTATAGCCAAGGATTCCTTTTGTGTTTTGACTACGAGGCTTTCCCATAATTGTGCACATACAAGAGAACAATTTGCTGGTCCGTTTGAGAAAGTTTTCATTGATATAAAGCTTCTACGGTACTAGTAGATTTACTGTAGTATGTAAAAATTTATCTGTCCTTCGAATTCGCTCACCCCAGACTACTTGAAAAAATTGTTCTTAAAATGTTCGGATGAAAGGGAACGGGGTTTCTGCGATCCACAGAAACTAATCTCAAGATACCGTTATTAAGAACGGGATGCACTGACGTAAACAAAATATTGGACTGTTTTCACTATTGAAAATGTAATTTGACACGTGGCTTCAAATTCCAGCCCTAGGTTGAAAACTCCCATGTAATCATAGTCTTATGACTATGATGTAATCGAGAATATTTTCACCTCGGGTAGGAGAGCTGAAATCCCAGCCCTATAGTGAAAACTCTCATGTAATCAGGCCCTAACCTTGAGAATCTTCAAACAACAACTATAGACGTGGGTGTAACTTTATTTCATTTCTATGTTCTTCTTCATAGCCTTTGTATTATATTGTAAATTAGGCTTTTTAACTGCTTTTGTTCTTAGTTTTACGATTTCCTTTACTTTTTGTTTAAACAGGTAAGTTTGAAAAACATTTAAATGAAACTTATTAACCTGTATCAATATTTTATTATGAAACACTGTAAACAAAGTTTGGCAATTTTGACAGGCGATTCTTTACTTTCAACGTACTAATGAAAACGATAGCAAAGGTTGTAGGTAAAGTTTCTAATGAGAATATTTTCCTTTGCAGATCAAGTATTAGCCTTATTCTCGTACACTGCAGTCAACGAGGACGAATTGACTTTCTACAAAGGCAGCGTGATAAATGTCATTGGGAAGGAGGGTGATTGGTGGAGAGGTGAATTGAATGGACAAGTAGGAATGTTCCCGTATAATTATGTGCAGTTACTCAGCGATTTACCAGACAGTACTGCTCAATGTAAGTGAATTTCTAATTGATAACCCTTAGACTTCTCATCATATATATTTCATTCGGTTTTAGTATGATAACGAATTTCCAATGAACAGTTGACCTTAGACTGACGACGTGATTCCTTGTATTCGTTCAATGCTTTTATTCTGATGTTTTTATAAGCCATAATCATCATTCAGTTCAAAGCGAAAGCTGAGACTCATGTAGTCAGTCTAGGTTGACCTCCCAATTGAACGAAAAACTGTAAATTTTGAAAAACTGTGTGGCTGATCTTGGCTATTTCTTAACGTGCGATTATGTGACCGACCAAATTAATTTGAGAGTTGATTGTTAACTTCTCACTGGAAAAATATGATGAAAAATATGCTGAGCAATAATATTTTACAAAGCATCTTCGAATCCTAGAGGATAAGAGAGCTTTGTCAGGGACATAAGCAACGAAATTAAGGGGTGGTGCTAAATTCCATTTCATAATCATACCTGGAGCTTTCGGGGTAGCTAGCAGCAGCACAAATCTCGACAAGTTCATTTCTAGATTTTGCCAGATCTCTTGCATTAAAGGGAATGTAAGCATATAAAAGTGGCTCAAGCCACTTGCAGTCAAATTCTAGCCTATCAGATATCAGTATTTCCTGTTAACGTAGATCAGTTACCCAAAAAAATTTTTATTTTAGATCAGTCACCCAAATATTTTCACGGACAATTGTCTTTGCGTAGATATTTTTATCAAAGGCTTATATATGCTTAGATTGCCTTTAATTCAGTCCTTGACACGATGCACAAAAAGACAGTTTCAAGATCAGGAAAATGATCAAATGCGATTTTTTTTCTCGAAAAGTTCCAGTGTTTTGGGTTTACCTGGTAGTCAGAGGCTGTATTTATGAGAAAGTGAGCCGGTCCGCCTATTGTAAACTCGAACTGTGAACCACATCACCAATTAGGGCTATCCCTTTCAGATGGCCTGGCTTGCTTCCATATAAACATGTCCAAAATCGGGCAGTAATTCGAAATTTATACTCAATAGCCATATATATCCGGTTGAATTTATCATACACGTTTAGGACGGTTATGGTATTTATTAATTGTGTACCAAGTCACCCAGCAAAAGTTTCCTAAAACTTCTATTTTGCGAATGCGATTACTTGACATAGTTGATTTTAACAGTGACATGTGTCTAGGCAAATAGTCAAAGGCGCGTTATTATTAGCCCTTTCAGCCCAGACAAACAATCGTCTAGACAGTCAACTCGATGGAAGATTTGTCTGTAAGGGTTAGTTATCGTCACCTTTCTTGTGTGAAGCTTTTGCTTGGTCATTTTGTATCTGGATAAGGTTTGTGCTTCTTGTCTCGTTGCAAAATCAGACAAGGAATGCAAAGGATCGGTCACTTAGCCGTGGTTCTTCGCATTTAACATTCAAAGTCAGCCGATATATAGAATTTTTACAAAATTATCCAAATAATTAATATTTTAGATTAGGATGAAAATCTTTAGTCAGTTGTATTCAATCCTGGAGGTACCGGTCATTTGGCCTCCCGATGTGAGCACACGGTTACCTGCTGAGGCAGATTTGACTGCATGGCATATTGTCGAGATTCGTCGTAAGAAGTTTCTCGAGTTTTTTTGTACTTGAGCGTGTACGCTCTTTTGTCACAGCGTACGTATCTATTTTGAAGTGATTTCGAATCAGGGAATGCAAAGCTTTTGCTCGTTGTTTGATAACCTAATTCTTAACGAGCCATTGTCACCCAGGGTCCTTTGCGGGTACGCTGCAATTTCAGACAGTTTAAAATTGCAGCGTGCCCGCAAAGGACCCTGGGTGTCAATGGCTCGTTTTGAAAGGCGAAAATATTACGGTGTCATGAACCTGCTTGAATACAACTGATTAGAGGGATAATTAAAATTGTTATTCCGTTGAAGAATTTAGGATCCTGCACACTCCCACACTGCACACTTCATTGATTTGGAAATTCAAATAATATCTCTTCCTCAAAGTTTTGTTGCTAATTTTCTTTTTTATGCACTACATTTATCATTGACACCTTCATTGTTCCTATATATAATATTCCTGATAGCCTTTTTCATCTTTGTTATTATTTATTCCTAATTTCATTATTTTATCATTAAAATTTCTTCACTAATTTTTACAATGTAAGGATTTTGCTTTATTTACGAGCTAACTTAAATATTTTAACAACAGCCTAAAATTAAATCAAATCCTAGTATTCCGAAACTTACAAATCTTGCTTACTGGAACATGGGACAAATTTTGTCACACGAAGAACATGGTACAAAGTTTGCCAATTTGAGAGTTATAATATAGCTGTGACGATTTTCGAAGGAAATCTAATATATTTATAACATTATTAATGCTCACATGTGCCGCTTTTTAATGTCGCCTATCTCAGCTTGTGTATCTTTGGAAGTGGAGGATCCTAAATTTTTACGACAGAAAATTTGAATATTTATTCGTTTTTAATGAAATTGAAAATATGCCTAAAAATTGTGTGATTGTAATGTTGAAATCAAATTGGTTTTGTAAAATGAGTTTGTTACTTGAAAAAATGATTTTCTTTTATTTTGTTTTCTCTACTTCCAAAGGTACCCAAGCGCGCGGTCGCGCAATCTGCGATAGTCAGTGCCTAAAAAGGGGACGACTGCACTTTAGCAGACCAGCTTTATGTCATATCTCTAGGGAACGTATTTGATCAAATACCCTACTAACACTAAGTAAACCCTACCTTATCCTAACTAACCCTAACTTACCCTAACTACCCTAACTTACCCTAACTAACCCTAAATTACCCTAAAAACCTCTTTTTCTAACTTAACCCTAACCCTTACCCCATGACACATTACTTTCCGATATTGAAAGCTGGTCCGCTAAAGTGCAGACTAGCCCTAAAAGACATTGAACTTATCGAACAGGCTTCGACATCACAGAGTGTCTTTTGTGTCTTTTAACTTTTGAGATTGCCATTTGTTTAGGCAAAAGATATCAAGTAGCTTTTAGTGATTTAGAAATAAAATCTATACTAAGGTTTCCTGAAAAAAATCGTATTTTGAAATTTTTGTAATGTTTTGTAAAATCTTGTGAAATTCTAAAAAGCTGTAATTCACCAAATCAAAGAACATTTTTTAAAGCTGGTTACAAAATTCTTTCATTCAACTAATAATTAACTGGACTAGATCAGATAATTGCTTGTGAATAGACGATTACGGAAAAGATGGCGTCGGGGGGCATTTGACCAAGATGCATTGCGTTCTATAATGGAATAAACAGTGATTCTATAGAAATTTGATCATTAAACGCAATGCATCTTGGTCAAATGCCCCCAGACGCCATCTTTTCCGTAATCGTCTATTGCTGTTGATTGACGCGCTATTTCAAAGCGATTAGCGACTGCACACAAAAAGATGTCTATCATAAGGAAGGTGAATCTCCACTAGGCCATAGTCAATAGAAAATGTTTTTTTATATTGACTATGACTAGGCGGAAAAGGTCGAGCTATTCGACTTTTTCCGCGCTTGCACATGCGCAGTTAACGTTTGACATAAAGTCGCCGCGGAAAAAGTCGAGCAATGCAAGGTAGGATTTGTTTATAATAATAATAATCAATTTATTTAAAGTTGGCTAGTACATAGCTACATATAGTAAAATAACAGGATTAAAATGCTATAATTACTAATTAAGGCCAACTGTTTCTACTTTTCGCCGAATCGCTTTCTAAAAGAACCAATCAGAGCGCTTTGAAGACTTGTCACCAGGGAAACCGAAATTGAACATCGAGCGGAACAAAGGAGTTATTTATTTTTATTATTACTGTATACTGTACTGTTACTGTACTGTACTACTGTACACAATACAGTACACAAGCAATGATGTCGCGTTATTGCAGTACAACAACAGCAACAGACTAGTTCTTGTAATCCTGTATTGAACTGAATAGCCTATGGTTTCATAGCGGCAAGCGGCAGGAAGAGTCCATGAATAGAGATCAGATCTAAACATTAATCCTCATACAATTGGGCCTCCTGTGGCTTACCTTAAAATAAACCGGGTTATCAAATGCTACGTTCTAATTGGTCAATCCAACAAATCGAGGTCATTTTGATTGGTGGAAATCTAACCTGGTTTAGCTCAAGCTGGTTTAACTGTATCAGTGTGAATGGGGCATTATATTTACACTTGCAGCTTGGCTAACCAGCCATTTAATATCCCTATTTGCAATCACTAATCGCTTTGAAATGGTGTATCAATCAAAAGTAATACTATGGATACTATTTTTATAAAATCTGTCCATGTTGCGTGTGATAGTTTCTCGTGACATGAAAATGCAGAATTCAAGCATTGTCTTTCAAACTATCGGCGTTTCTTTTCTTCGTATAGAAATAGGTTATAGAAACGAAAATAAAGTTTGAGGTTTTTCGAAAATAATGGATGATTGTTATTTATTGTCAGAAAAATTCAAAGCTATACATTTTTATCCGTTAATTATTGTGCTTGTTGTGTGCATCAAACATGAATTTTACGTTCGTATGGAAAGACTTGTTCTATCAGGGGGTGATCGCTGCGCAAGCATTATATTCTTTTGCGAAGGAGAGGGAAAATAATGAATTGCTTCCTTTCTTAATGAAAACCTCATATTTGGCAACACTAAGGCAACGCTAGTTCTATCAGGGGGTGATCGCTGCGCAAGCATTATATTCTTTTGCGAAGAAGAGGGAAAATAATGAATTGCTTCCTTTCTGAATGAAAACCTCATATTTGGCAACACTGAGGTCTTTGTTGTCACGAATCATATACGGGATGAATCAGAGAAATTGTAAAAAGCACTAATTGTTTGCAAAAATGATACAGCGAAAACCTTGCAATTAATTAGTGAAATTTCAAATTTTTTATCATGCTAAGGGCTCAACTTAATTTTAACATAGCCACCCCGCCCCCTATATAAATCGTCTTAGACTAAAGGGAAATCATTCAAACTTGGCAAGGGCGTAGTACTAACCATTCTTAGCTGATTGGCAGCTTTGGGTGTGGCAACCTCATTAGATGACGTCACTATGACGTCATAATGTTGACAAATGTCAAAATTTATGTTTCTCCAGCTAATTCGTTCTAAAAACGGAAAAAATATCATATAATTCGCTACTTTTCATCTTATTTGCCGTATTATTCATTCCTAATTCCAAAATGATACCTAAAGGTGTTTTTAGACAGTTATTTTGGAAGAAAATGACAAATATTGATGACGTCACAACTTCGAAGTTGGTTTTACGACCAAACATTGATAATAACTTGCTCAAAATACTTTAAATGTATTGCAAAACGCAATTCTATGCATTTTCTACAACTTCCGCTGGAAAAAGCTTCAAATTTTGCAAAATTGACGCAAAATGGCGGCACATGTGACATTGTTCTTTATAACAAATGAAAGCTCTTTGTTTGCTGATTCTTTTAAGGTATAATAATCAACATTTGAAACTAATCCTGGTTGTAAAAATATCAAAAACATTGATTTCTTCAATACCATCTTCCAAATATGGTAGTGTCATCTGTCACGTGACTCCCATTGTTCAAAAAGTTTAGTGTCAAAATGTAGCTAATAGATAATTAGTAGTTGTCAGAAAGTTAGAGATTCATAGCTCATGCCGTTAATAAATTCTCTGCAAAAAACCGACAGGGGGGGTGGAAAGCACCCCCCCCCCGGTCAAATTAGGGTTAATTCAGCGAATTTTTAATTAAAGAAAGAGAAGATAGCAAAATTTGGTCACCCGGTGAAGAAATGTTGAAAGGAAATTTTCGATACTTATCCCTTCTGTTTCCCAAACTTACTCCTAGCCTATTTCGCAGCGTCCCACAGTCTGATCCTGTACCGCAATTCTTAATACAAAACTTTGGAACAGGCAGGCCTAAATTAGCTGCAAGATAGCTAGATATTTGTCAAGCCTAATTAAATAAAGTAATGATGATGATGATCCTCTAGCGAGTCTACCGAAGAGCGCTAAGAGTCGGGAAAACATGCCGGCCTCGTGGCCTTAGTTGGAGGAAGGTTTTATAGAATAGTGTGATATTAAGGGCGATTTCANTATGGAGGCAATGGAATTCCCTTGTATTGCCATTTTTAATCTCTTACTTGTTTGCTTAAATTTACACAGCTCATAAAGGCAAAGATCCCCGCAAAGAAACCCTGTGTAAGGTGAATCTTAGAGAAGTTCAGATATCAAGTTTGCTTTTAGGATAAGTTTCATTCTACAGTCTTTGATTATCTGTTACAAGGGAAATCTTTGCTACGTTAGATGAGACATTTAGATTGCAATGAAATAAGTTTCAGCTCAGCTAAATAGCTAATCTAAAAAGCCTTTCTACTGAAGAACTGATTTTAAAGGGTGCTTAGCTGTACAGCTCACAGTTTCGAATAATGATACTTTTTCACCAAATATTACCGTGATGTTTTTTTCTTTTCAGATTGCAAGACTGACGCCATATATCCGGTTCTGCAGTTGCCAGTTAAAAGCTTGTAAGTTTCTTCAACAGAAAGTGGAAAATGATGCAGAATTCAAGCAGTTCGAAAAAGTAAGCAATTATTATGCATTGTGTATTTTATATCAGTCTCGTAAGGCCTGTGTTGTTGCAAGCAAATACGTTTTGTAATCTTTTCAAATTTGAATTTGATTTTTTATTTATTTCATTTACCTTCCTTCGCAGAAATGTGCTGGTGATAGCAGACTTCGACAGAATCTTCCTCTAAGTAGTTATCTCTTGAAACCTTTGCAGAGAATCACAAAGTATCCCCTCATTATCAAGCAGGTATGGTAATTTTCTCTTTATTTACTTAATTCTAAAGTTTTTGTAAAGTTTCGTGAGTTTTTGAGTGCTACTGCTGAATTGCTACTTTTTTTATAACAGTACAGACAGTTAATTTTTAAAATACAAGAAATGTATCCTAATCGAAATACCATCAAATACAGTAAATCCCCGCATATGAGAACCTACAAAAATAAGAACATACAGGCTGCTTTTCCTAAATTATGCACCTCGTAATTAAAAACTTGTTTCAGTTTGATGGAAAATATGTTTTTATGACCAGGGTAATAAAGTTAATTTTTTATTGTCCTTGTTAAGTTCGTTTTTGTCCCAGTTGGCTGCTGCTAAAATCCGAACGTCCTCCTCTGCTATTCGTAAGCTTAGAATTAGTTATTATTGCAAAAACAACTAACAGGGCTGAAAATCTCTTGGTGATGACCCCTAAGAGGTTTACACAAGGGACCCTTCTAATAAGAACCTTTACACCCCGTAATGAACATAAGTACCTTTAAAATAGGAACCTAATTCAGCCTGGCTCTCAAAAAGTAGGTTCTTATACGCGGGGATTTACTGTATTGCGAATATTTTCTTTATCCCTAGATTTTGAGATATACTTCGGAAGACCACCATGATCGTCCAAACTTAGAGCAAGCGTTGGAGCAAATTGAAGAGCTATGTTCACAGGTAAGTTTTGATATAGATACATTTTCGTTTTTCATTGTTAAAGAGTTTATTGCCCATTGTATACATATTTGCTCATTCTGAGACATGCTATAATAAGGACCCTACTCGATACAGCTACGGGTTTTAACATGATGGGTTGTATGCACTTTGCACTATTTTATCTTCGAAGAAAGAGCGAGTGAATTAAAGACGCATTGCTAACCATGATCCTTTGTGCATCGAATGAAAATCAAGACAAAGAGAATCTAGGCCAAAAAGGAGAATCTAGGCCAGATAACACGAAAGTCGGCGTTGGCACCAGAATGGATCATGGTTAGCAATTGGTCTTTAAAGACCCTCTGCTAACCATGAGGCTTTGCGTGCTGCGCATGAAAAAACAGCACAACACCGGCCTAGCATCAGAGACTTTCAGATAATCTGAAAATCGATTTACAATGCATTCTGGGACAGCAACAGCGTGCAAAGCCACATGGTTTCCGAGTCTTCGTTCTTTGCGTGTTCATTCATACCGAGCTTCCCTTCTTTATGTGATTTACTTCATTAAAAAGGAAAGTTATTTCTTCTCTATTGGAACACTTATCCAAATTTGCTCCCGTGCGTTTTGAGAATATTTACATTTTGTCCTGGTTATCAGTCAACGAATTCCAAACAAAATTCCTAGACAATTTGACTCAGTCTTAAAAAGATGTTTATACTTATTTACTTAACATTTTTCTCCAGATTAACGAAAATATCAGAATGGTTGAAAGTACAAATCGACTGGAATGGCTTCAGAGTCACGTAAATTTAGAGGGCCTTGGTGAGGTATGTATCAAGTTTTTCTTTTGCGATATCACCACGACACTCAGACCAATGCCCTATATCTTCAACAGTTTCTTTTCTGTTTTGTAATTCCAATGATTAAAAACTAAGCAAAAAACAGTAATTTCTTTAAAAATACGACTATGTACGAAGACTTGAGATTGTAACAACGTTTTGAGCTTAACTCTTCATCAGGTATAAAGCTAATAGGAGAAGCGAGCGTAGAACGATAAATTCGTAGGTTAATTTCGAATAACGGATAGTGGTAAATAGAACTATTTATAAAATTTAAAGTAGAACTACTTTAAATTTTATAAATAGTTTAGGATACGGCACTCGGGATCAGATAAGAGTTCTTTCGCTTTCAATACAAACAAGAAGGTAAATAGAACACCAACAGACTAAGGTGTAGAATGTGACGTAGAATACACCGTGATAGTAAATGAATAAATTACTAAGGTAAAAAAAAAGACTAAAGAGAAAGAGAAAGAGAAAGAGGGAGCTCTAGTATACGATACTACGAGAGATAAGAAAATTGTTTGTTAAGTCCTGCAGAGATAAGAGTTCCAAGTTTAAAACTAATAACTAAGGCCTGGCTAGCTCAGACGAGGCTGCTCTCCGACAGCAAATGATAGGGCTTTCACTTTCTAATAGATATTGAGTTGATTACGATGCTCAGTTACTGCTATAAGATTTTCAAGTATCTGATGCCTCCAAAATGTAACTTCTTTATTCTGCATTTTCGATCTGACCGCACATGTGCCTTCTATATCAACGGTTCAAATTATCTGCTAAGAGGGTTTCGCTCACGAGGAGCCAGTTACTAAGTGCCACTTAGATCGAACATTTTAATATATGAATTTCCCTTTATTGATACGTTCCAACATGTCCGTCCTTACTGTACTTTTAACATTCGTTTTTGTTCTTTTAGAAACTGGTATTTAATTCACAAACAAATAGCTTAGGACAAAGAAAGTTTATTCATCATGCAACTTTATATAAGGTATGCCCAGTCTTTTCTAAACTACATTAAAGAAGCATAACTCTTTAAAAAGGTTGGTGTAAAGTTCTATGACCTATTTCTTTGAATTGAATGGCTTGAAAGGAACTTTAGCTACTTTGCTATAGTTCTACCGTTGGACTTTTCAGAAATCTTCAATATTTTCAGAATTAGACGATTTTTCTACTTTTTTAAGAATTCAAGAAAATTTGAAAAAACCTTAAAAACATCGTAATATCTAAACTCTTTGAGGAAACATAGAATAATTTTCAAGCAAATCATAGTTTATGAATGTCTACAATATGGTATCAAGCACAAGTCTTTCACTCTTCTGGTTTACGATTTAGAAATTTGATGACGTCACATCATCAAAAGAGTTGAAATGTAGAATATGCTGTAATTTCGAAAAATATTACAGATTTCAAAAAAGTCCAACGGTAGAATTATAACAAAGTAGCTAAAGTTTCTTTCAAACCATTCAATTCAAAGAAATAGGTCATAGAACTTTACACCGACCTTTTTGAAGTTTTATTAAGATTTGGAACCTATGCTCATTAAAGACCTTTACAGAATTGATTTATGTTATGTTAATGTTTGCTTATTCCAAGGGTACTTCTGTCAATATTTCACGCTGCTTTTGAGTGCTCAAAATCAAGCTCAAACTTAATGAAATAAGACTGCTGTTTGATAACTCAGATATTTGTACAGATCCTCAAGACAAGGGACAGTTCATAGCTATCCAGCTTTCTTTACCAACCTTTTCACTTTGTTTTTTATCTCTGCCTTTTGGCTTAAAAGTTAATCGATGTACCGTCCTGGCGTAATTTTTGTTTATGCTGTACAGCTGGTTCCGTAACAACGTTCGACAATCATATTGTTTCTCTACCAAAAACTTGAAACAAGGCATGCATTTTGTTAGAGCACAAAAGGAAAAACGATTTTTCCGATTTTAACAAACCGATTTTAACAAACTAAATTCCTATAACTAATTCACTCTTTCTTCTGCAATATGAAAGTTCAGCACTCCCGATTTGACTTGTTTTTCACCAAAATATGGCTTGCTAAACGCCCCACGTTTTTTCTGACTCACGCGGTATACCAATATTTTATTTTCCTTGCAGCACAAAAGCAACAAAGAACTTCGAGCATTCCTGTTCAACGATTTTCTACTATTAACACGCCACCATGGGTCAACTCCTTCTGCAAGAACGTTTACTTCTATTTTCCAAGATAACGTCGAGGGAGAAATCTCACTAACAATTTACAAAAAGGTATCTAGCTACAGGTGACCAATCTATTTTATCTGTCAGAGAATTAAAGTCTGGCTAAAATTAGATGTCGCGTGAAAATACCCGCGAATATAAACTATTGAAGAGCTTTGCACGAGTAATTTTGCGTTATCGCAAATCTCGTGTGACATATGATTTGAGACAGACTTTAGTTATCATTCAATAAGTCAGTAAGTCGGTAGACTTGCTCCAAGTCTATTCCGTGTTCTATCAGCGCTAAAAGAATATATTGACTTCTGCGGGGGCGTATACCACGATGAAATTGCGAGAGAGAAGAGAGAAGAGAACGGAATAAGTTCTCCTCTCGCTTCTCCCTCGCAATGTCATCGTGGCATATGCCCCCGCAGAAGTCACTATAATCTTTTAGGGCCTTATAGCGTTGATAGACCACGGAATGGACTTGGAGCAAGTCTAGTAAGTCAGTCAGTTTACTAACTAGCAGTCAGTCGATCTTACTTAAGCCTTAGCGTTATTTTTCTTGAAGGAGTTTTGATATTGAAATCTAAAAAAGAGTTAGACAACCTAGTCTCTTGATTGAGAAAATTTTTAAATAACGCAAAGTGATTGTTGTTATTTTTTGTCCGAATTAAACAAATATCTTGATAAATGAATAAAAGTTTGTATGAAGTTTGTATTTGTCTAATTTCTTTCAGCCAATATTCTTGAACGAAATAGTCGTGAAGTTACCAATCGACGCAGAAGGTATTGAAATATTACTGCTTTCTTGTTATTCTTTAAAGGGGCTCCGTCGCCAAAATGTAAACAAATCTGTAAACACCATTGTTTTAGGCACGTGTCCATTGTCTTCTGTAGTTTGTTTGATAGCTTCACCCAAGCCACCAAAAAATGACCGTTCAAAATCCACTTATATCTGAGCAATCATAAAAGATATGAATGTTTGGTTTGTTTCTCTGTGAAGTACAATGATTTATCTTCAAAATAACGCTTTCATTTTTGAAAAAAATACGAAGAGTTTATGTGATTTTCCTATCAAAAAACTGCAAAATCACCGTTTCGATCGAAATTTGGAGACCGAGCCCCTTTAAGGAGCTACAACTCATAATCCTGTTCAAATTTATAAAATTTGCCGCAGGTAATGAGTTCTGTATGATTTGATCTAAAGCATGTCTGAGCATTAATCTCAGGTCCGAAAGAAGTCCGTGAACTCCAAAATCGACACGTTTTACATCAGCAAATTTGCATTTGCGCAGATCTGACAAGAAATAAACTCATAGGGGCCTTTGGTTCTATCAATTTTTAAAGATTATTAGAACCAAATCAATTGTTTCATGTTTTCTTTCAGTGAACGAAACGTTGTTCTGCTTATCGCATATCGACCGGATTTATACTCTACGAACTGAAACAAAGAATGAAAGGTTTTTATTCATATTTTACATATTTGTTTTCTTATATTAAGTATTTCATTGCTGGCAAGCTCATTATATCCAGCATTTTACTCCTGAAAATTGCATGTTAGAGCCCAAGTTCGTTAATCAACGCTCTTCTCTTTTTGCAAAGTTGTTGCATTTTCGAATATTTCAAAAGGCTATGTCTTTACTTTACATAAGCGAATTAATCTCCTTTCATAGAAATGCATGGCTAACCAAATTACAAAAAGCCTCGGAACACTTTATAGAGACAGAACGATTTCAGAGAAAGAGGGCACATCGAGGTAAGAAGACTTGTTAAGTATATTGTTTCAATCTCTAACCCCACTATCACAATGTGCATACCATGAGTGCTGTTTGCGGACATTTTTACGTGAATGAAAGACCTTATACTTCGCGCTGTATGGTCAATGATGCAAGGGTGTATGTTGCAGTGAGGATAGTGGTCCCATGTATGTCCACATAACCGGTTTATTTCTCCCATACTATGTTAATGTCTGTCCCTAAAATCAGGCTTATTTTGAATTCTTTTCAACAATATCATTTTGCAACTAACTTGGACTGTTCATGTTTTTGGATGTTGGTCAATATTTGTCCTCAAAATTGGGTTTTCTCGGAGTATCATAACAATGTATGTCCCCAAAACCAGTCTTTTATAAGAGCGCAATTTGTACTGGTACGCTGAAAAATGGGTTGGTGAAATCGTTTTTCCAAGACATACATAGGAGAACCAAAAACACAGTACATACCCACCCTTGATGATGTTCTCATCATCCTTCATTATATTTCTTCATTATGATTATAATTTTATATTGGTTAAAGGTTGATTCCCTCTGCTCAATGAACTATCATCGCTTTCCTCAGCGCCATTTTTCAAATGTGATGAAAGTTCATCTTGCACTGGGAACGAAATTTGACAGTGAAGCCTGATTTTTACGACCGACGTGAATCAGGCTTTACAGTCAACGGTCGCTTCCAGTGCAAGATGAACTTTCATCAAATTTGGAAAATTAGCGACGAGGAAAGCGACGATAGTTCATCGCGCAGAGGGAACCAGTCTTAAAGGATCACCTTATAGATTTCTATAAGTTCTGGATTTCTTTACCCACATACCGTAGATCCTAAATTTCTGATCCCTGTGCGCTCTTAGTTAGAAACAACGCAGTTAGACGGTAAGATTTCATTAAGTTGATAAAAAACTTGTTCCGAACACAGATTGAAGAGAGGCTCTATGAAAATTTGTGAAATCCTTCAATTAAGGACCTTGTCATAGAGAATTTTCGTTCCTCGGCGAAAGGTTCTAATTCTCCAAAAGGCAGCTGATCGCAAAAAAATCAAGCCATTGGCTGTTGCTTACACACTCACCATTCTCAGAAAACATATTGTTGTGTTAAAGGCAGTCTGTCATGCATCTGATTAGGTGATCAGGACAATACAAAGAATAGGAGAACTGAATGGCTGTTGATCCTAATCACTTTCTACGGCCGTAGAAAATGATACAGATCAGCCCTCCTTTGTTCCCAATGCACAGATTCACAAAGACATTCGTTGTGTTGAGCTCTGACTTTACTGCAGCCAATCAGATGCGTGACAGACTGCCTTTAACACTTACCTTTTGATGTTAAAGCATTTTTTGAAGGTCTGTTTAAAATTTAATATCTTTTTCCAGCTCGATCAGTTCTTGGTCAAGGAGTAGGCCGTTTAACAGTTATGATAATGGAAGGATTCGATCTCAAGGCGTCAGACCCAACTGGCACCAGCGATCCGTATTGTGAAGTCAGTATGGGATCGCAAGAACATAAAACTAAAGTGATACCTAAAACATTGAACCCGAAATGGAATTCTGAAATGATTTTCACTGTTAAAGATATTGATCAAGATGTGTTATGTGTTACTGTATTTGATCGAGATTTCTTCTCACCGAATGGTAAGTTTGTTTGTTTGTTTGTTTGTTTATTTGTTTGTTTGCTGTCTCTAAATATTGATCAAGATGTGTCATGTGTTACTGTATTTGATCGAGATTTCTTCTCACCCAATGGTAAGTTTGTTTGTTTGTTTGCTGTCCGGTGTCTCTAAATTGTTTATACCGGGTGAGTCAGAAAAAACATCGGGCGTTTAGCAAGCCATATTATGGTGAAAAATAAGTCAAATCGGGAGTGTTTGAGTTTTATATTGCAGAAGAAAGATTGAATTAGTTATAGAAATTTAGTTTGTTAAAATCGGTGGTTTCTTTCCTTATTTATTTGCGATTTTATTATATAGCCATTTTGGTGAAAAGTATCACTAGTGAAAGAACTTTCAGCTTGCTAACTGTGACAATTTAAAGGAATTGTCCCCAGGGGATGCAACATAAGTAACATTAGTTTTTCCTTTTGTGCTCTAACACAATGCATATTTTTTGATAGAGAAACAATATGTTTGTCATGGTTTAGAAGGTCACGCGTGCATGAATATGAATCTAATTGAAGGCCTATTTTATCAATCTTGCGAAACAGCATTTTACTAAAATCGCTCGTAATTATTGAACGAGAAGGCCGATTTCGACCAAACAAATTTTCATATCTAAGTTAGCTTTTCTTCTATGCAATGAACTTTAAAAAAACACATTTGCAAATCAAACTGCATCAATAGAAATTGGCAAACACCCCACGTTTTTTCTGACTCACCCGGTACTAGGTAACGCATAAAGCTTTACAACCTAGAATTTCTTTAAAAGCTAAAAAAGAAAAACCCCAGTTTGAGTTGCCGTAAAAGCCTTCCTTTCAAATTTGCTTCTCTTTTTAGAGCTGTCCCTCTTAGCCTGCGTGAAGACTATACTTTCCACTGCGAAGGAGTGCCAACGAGGCACTCCTTCGCAGTGGAAAAGTATAGTCTGCACGCAGGCTATGTCCCTCTCTGTTAACCCAGCTTCATTTCTACCAAATTTGATTGTTTACCACCAGTTTTAGACTCACTTTAGCACAAGACTCCCAATTTTCTCTTTAATAGGCTGAAAGGTCGATGCAGCCTTGAATTGATTTATTTAATTTGCGAAATTGTTCATTGATTCACATGATTCGCAAAAATGTGAATCAAATTCCTAATCTTTCATAGTCTTCTACTTGGTTTAAAATATGCTGTACACTAATGAGCACCTTGTCTTTTGAGCTCCTTCTCCTGCCATAGCCTCTGAAATTAGATAACCCCTCCAGATTGTACACATTAAGCGACAGTGAAGAGCCCTTGAAATTCCTATCCATCTAAGTAACCGTGGGGATGTGTTTTCTTTGTTAGAATTAAGTTTGATTTATTTACCGCTTTTCCCTATTTTTCACATTTATGTCATCAATATTTTTGGACATTGTGCAATTTTCTGCACGATCTTTCTTGCCAGAGAAAATATTTATATAGATGGCATTCCCATTCCAGTTTCTTATTCACTCGTCTAATTACCCCATATCTCATTGATGCAGTCATTATTTTATTGATATTTTAAATATTTCTTGCAGATTTTCTTGGCAGAACAGAATTATCGATATCAAGCTTGCTAAAAGAAGGACCAGGTCCATGGACCAAGAGACTATTATTACATGAAGTACAAACTGGTGAGATCGTACTTAGAGCTAGTTTTCAGAAATTTGAGAAAAGGTAAACAAATGATAAGGCTATGTTAATAGGGCGACATTTTATTTGTAAGTTAGAACCCCCGTTTTGTCCTACTGTACATTTTGATTTTATTTTCCAATTTCCGTAAATGAATCTTTTTTTAAATTAAGACAACTCTGTAGTATAATCGACAATTTTCATCTGGGACGACTGCAATTTAGCAAGCCAGTTATTTCGTATACCTCGTGCAGATACTTTCAAACACTTTACAAACCCCACCTGACCCTAAATTCCTTTAAATTGCCCAAACCAACCCTAATTTACCCTAACTTGACCTACTGTAAGTTACCGCAAATAAAGTTACTCTAACTAACCCTGACTCACCGCAAAAATCCCTTCCTCAGATTTTTGCCCTAGCCTCTAACCCTTCCTCTATGACAAAGAACGTGCTAATGACTGCAATATGGCCCGCTAAACTGCAGTCTCTCCATTGCCTCTGCAACGAGTTGTCGTTTGAAGTTTGAATGTTTCACAACCCTGTCTACAGAAACAAGCTTTGATCCGAAGGTACACTGTGACATCTTTCTACTGTTGATAGTTTCGGTGACGGTCGATCATTTCTTTAGCATAAAGTCCTTTGGATAACCTTGAAAGGTCTCAGATAATAATGATACGAAACAGTTTGGGTGAGTGGAGTATATTATTGAGTCTATGAGCATTAATTAAAGTTGAAATTATGTATGTTATTGCGTTGTAGCAAGCAATCTTATGATTTACCATCATTCTGTATATTCCAAGCGAAGGGCCAAATTTTTTTAAACGCCTGGTGCAAGTGGATGTGAAATTTTATATCAAAGTCGTGATCCCCACTCCTGAACTTTCAAATTGATAACTTGTGTCTCTGCCTACTACAGACAAGATTATAATGGTGTACAAACATGTGTGTCTGAATGATATCAGGTACGTAGATCGAGCTCCCAATGGTTGGCTGACAGATGAATTTCTTGATAAAAACAAATAAGAACCATACCATTCTGGAGCTGAAGACTGTTTAGTTCGAAAAGCGGGAAATTTGAGAGGTATTTACGAGTAAAGGCTAGTTTCAAAATCGAATTCCTTAATGTTGTCCGTGGTATTTGCCCGTGCTACTGATGTACTTCCCCAGTTAGCTTGTAGGATTGGTGTTAAGTGCCTCGTGGCGTGTCTCACCAATTTCTTTCCTCCAAGGGTTACAAAGGGAAATGGCTCACTTTCATTCCAAAAAATTTTCACAACACCTTCATACCAATAAGAAGTCTGCAGAGAATTAAATATTTTTTCGAACTGATCTTTCGAAAAACTTCGATTTACACTCTTAGATTTTATTGTGGCAGAGATTTTGATGACATCATTGCAGACTAAGTCGCAAATTCCAGGCTCAATTGTAGCGCGCTTGACTACCAACCTGAGGGTTGGTGGTTCGAGTCCCCGCCCTGTGGTCGAGCCTGTTACGTGGAGTGAGGAGAGTCGCCAACTCTCTGTAATTCCAGGCTAAAGGAATCGCGAGGTGTGGTCACATCGAGAGGAAGGACCAGGACATTGCTTCGATAAGCTTAGCTTCTCAGTGTCCTAAAACTACCTTGCAATATAGAAAAAAAAATTCCAGGCTTCCAATTTATAATCATCAGCATATCTAAGACCTTCCCGTACGCCCGGGTGTTAAAGAGTTTTGCCCTATGATTATCGTTCATGCATTGTGTTAACCTATTTGAATCCCTTAGGCTGTGCCTTTGCAGTTGACTGCCATTAATTTTTGATAGTCTTGTAATAACGAAAATGATAGTTAGTTTGTTGAACATTTACTATGTCAGAAACTGTTATATAGAATCATTCAACTACGATATTGCGCGAAAAGCTACGAAACAAGAATCAGCTTATGTAGCAAAAGCTTAGACTTATTGCAATCGTCGTAGTTTCGCTCCTTGATGGGCTGATAATGTGCCTTCGTCCAATTCAATAAACGAAGCAAAACTGAGACCGAGGTAGTCAGTCTAGCAAAAGCTAATTAAAATTAGCTCTATCTTTTTGGGGCTGTCTTTGCGAATTAGTAAGAAGAAGTATAGTTTGATGTTTCAATAAAACGGCTTCTGACTGTATATATTAAAAATACATTATCTAGTGGATTTGCTGGCCAGTAGAATCTCTGTTTAGTTAAATTTAGTTAATAATCCAAGGGTGGGCATGTGCTGTGTTTTGGTGGTCCAATGTATGTCTTGGAAAAACAATTTCACCAACCCATTTTTCATCGTACCAGTACAAATTGCGCTCTTAAAAAGACTGGTTTTGGAGACAGACATTTTTATAATACTCCTATAAAACCCAATTTTGAGGACAAATATTGACCAACATCCAAGAGAATGAACAGTCTAAGTTAGTTGCAAAATAATACTGTTGAAAAGAGTTCAAAATAAACCTGATTTTAGAGACAGACATTGACATAGTATGGGAGAAAAAAACCGGTTTTGTGGACATACAAAGGACCACTGTCCTCACTGCAACATGCCCACCCTTGATAATCTCCTTACCAGTTGCTGATATAACAAACTTAACAGAAGAGGTTTTTGTTAACATCTCCTTAATTTGATGGCAATAAGTAAAACATGCAAGGCAACATAATGTGCCAATATTTCATGAGAAACCCAGATCGTTCCAAAGCTTAGGATGACGACATATTTCAGATCCCTAATCATGGCCGTGCACAGCTCAAAATATTTAGGGATGCAAAGAGGGAATATTTTCTCAAATCAGGTCAAAATTACTATAAATTTGATTGTTTTCTTTGGATTTTTAGGGGGGCAACTGCCGCTGCTGCCCCAATGTACAGCCTCGGATCCCTTGACAAGTTTAACGATCCTAATAAATTAGCAGTGTTGTGTTAATATTCATGTCCTTAAAAATTATCAATCCATAGAATCGAATCAACATCAGGCCGATTTTGGGAAAATTTGTCATATAGATTTTGACATGTATGCTGCAGTCTTGAGGGGAAAGTTTCAGGAATTGAGAAATGTTATTAGTCAAACATATCTTGAATTTAATTTTAAGCCCTGAATCTTGAAATTTTTGAATATTTTATAGTCGATGTAATCAGTGAAAACATACGGAATATGCCCAGCCCCGAATTCCGTATTGGTCTTGAGTAAACTTGGTGTAGATTTGGAAAGGAAAAATTCCACAATGGTTGCTATTATTTGAGCTTCCAGGATTTAAGAGAAAGAAGAAACTCGCGAAGGACAACGAAATTTAATCGATGTTTACGAATTTAATTTCGAGTTAAACTGTAGAGGAATTGTAGTCGATTTATCGATATTCTAGTTTTGATTATGAACGAGATAGAAGATAGTAGCTTGTAAATTGATGTCAATCGAAACAATTGTCTGTTAATACGAAATGCAGTGCTATGCTTTTTGCGTAATCTTCTAATAACGAGCTAAACTTGGTTGTTATGTTTCTGTTTCCTGGAATAACAGAACCTAAAAAGTTTATTAGGATTTGGTGAGGATGAATTTTTACTAAATAGTTAAATTCTAAGGGTGTGTTTGATTGGTACCAATTTTGAAAACGGTAGACTTGGCAAACTCGGAATTTGTGTTTGATTTTTTCCGAAATTCTCAAAACGGTAGGTTTGGTAGGTTTGGAAGGCCTTCTGAACCTTCTGCTCCAAAAGGCAGAAGGTTTGGCAAACTTTGGAGAGATCCTCGTTTTCATTAGCGAATCGCTATGGTGAATCCAAAACCTGCAGTTTTTAAGATTTTTGTGTTTGATTAGGAACTATATTTCCGTCTCTGCGGTCTTCGGAGTCTACTGTTTTCAGAATTTGGTAGGTTTGGAATTACCAATCAAACACACCCTAAGTTTATGAAGTTAAGACAAAGAATTCTGAGGCTATGGATGGCGTACAAAATGTGTCGCAGTGACATATTGTTGAAAAGAAATTCGGCGCTTCTATTTTTACCACGAAGCAAATTTCAGAATGAATATGTATAGGAGATTGTCGAAAGACACACTAAAAATAAATGAATTCTGAAAGGAAATTGTTTTCCAGGTTTTCAAGGAAAAAATTGAAAACATGTAATTTTCGCGCTTTTATCTGCTTAGTTCTCCTGCTCAGAAATCATAGTAGCTGCGGGGCAGGAAAGTTGTTTCTCAAAACGACACATTGTTGTTGCAGTTGTACAGATTGTTGTGGTGAACTGGTGAACACAAATTTTTTGAACATATTTGAACGTGACGAAGAGTTCTCGCTCGCCTGCTTGAGTCCTGCTTGCTGCATGAGATGCTGAAAAGATTGTTAAAAAGGTATGAAGAGGAATTCAAAGCATACTTTTATTTTCTCAGAACATTTTTAGAAATTTCGCCAGTAGATTTCGCTTGCAGAAGCTAAACAAAGCTATATTTGCATGAAAATGTAGAAAACTCAAGATTAAATAGGCCAAGCAAGGCATTTTTGGGTGACCTACTTTTCTCGAGCAAAAAAAAGGTCAATTTCTTTTGGCCTTTACATCATTTTATGAAAAATCTTTCTGCAAGAGAAAAGTAATCTTGACATTGCACATCAAGGTTGCAGTTTGCAGTGAAAATATCAGGGTCATTCTAACTTCATTCTACCACCAGCCACACATGGTCTGACAAGCAAAAGGACAATCACACCTCCAAATATTTATTTCCCGATGACTGATGATGTTTACAGCCTCTGCAACTGGTAAAAAAGACCTATGATCTCTGTCTTGTCTTCTGTTGAAGACCGCAGGTTCATTTTATCATTGTCAAGCTAAACAACTTGGCAGTAATAGATTTAGAAAACTTAATTTTTCGCAACCAGCCTCGTTGATAGCAGTTTAATGAACTAGAGAGCATTTTCGGGAAGCATGCCTTCTCTTAGCGTGATAAAATGTGTTTCACTTGCAGGTAAAGTAAAGAAACTGAAATCTGATGGAGCAATGAAAAAATTCAGGTACTTTTTATTTGTGATTATTGTTGTGCTTGTTCTTATTGGATATCATTTTTCATACTTAAAAAATGACACATCTCTTAAATCAATGGATATCAAAAGAAAATCAGAAACTCACATGAAAAACTGGTGGTTTCCCAAAACAAATCAGAACAATGGAGATCTACTTTTATCAAAAATGAAGTTCAAGAAACAAAACAATTTGGACGAGAATACAAAAATTATATTGCTTTATACAGGATTATTTTTTCGTACTTTGTGGTGGGGAAATACAGAGGAAGATTTAAATGAATATACCCACGAGAAGAACTGCTTGGTGAAGAACTGTTACTTCACATATGCGAAAGAAAATTTCCTGATTTCAGATGCTGTAATTTTCCATGGAGTGGACATAAAAAAGCCTGATTATTTGAAGAAATTATCAAACATGAGACCACCAAAGCAAAGATGGATTTTATTTATGCATGAAAGTCCCCAATATACAGAAGATTTAGAGGACTATAATGGAATATTTAATTGGACGATGACATATATGAAAAAATCAGATATTTTTGTTCCATATTTTTCTTTCAAGAAACTGAGTTCTGAATCAAAGAAGCCAAAATTGGGGATTAATTTTGCAGATGGAAAAACTGGTAAAGTCGTTTGGGTTGTAAGTCATTGTGGACTTATCCGTGATAATTACGCTCTTGAATTAGAGAAGTACATTGACCTAACTGTTTATGGACAGTGTGGAATCAAATATAAAAGAAATAGGGGACGCTGCAGTGAATGGAGTACACAATGTGAAGATGAGCTCAAATCTTATAAATTTTATTTAGCATTTGAGAACTGTTTTTGCAAAGATTATTTGACAGAGAAATATTGGGAGAAAGGACTCAAGTATGGTCTGATTCCTGTTGTGATGGGAGGAGTTGATAAAAATAGTCATGCTATTCCTGGATCTTACATTGATGTTAATGACTTTGAAAGCATTGACAAATTGGCAAAATATTTGTTGTATTTGGATGGGAATACAACTGCTTATAATGAATACTTCAAATGGAGATATCAATATGAAGTCACTAATGTAGTGGATAGTTTTTGTGAAGTTTGCACAGCTGTCCATGATGGAACAAAAATTGAACATGTGTATAATAACCTGGGTGAATTTTGGAGTACCAAGAAAAATTGTGATCCATACAAATGGAAAATTGATAGCATTAAACGTCAAATTGCAAAGTCAAGGCTTAAATTTGATTACAGATGAAATGAGTGTGTGAAGATTGTTATCTCTGTGAAAAAGCCTTGAAAACCATATATTTTGAATTTGTATAACAGAAGATATCAAAAGAAATTAATATGAATTATGCAGTTGCAAAGCTTTGTTCTGCGTTAATCTAACAACATTTGAAATGGTTCCCATGTTTGTTGGTTAAAGTTGCACTAAACTAAAATGAGACACACCTTGCTAAGTAACAAGCAATCTCAAAAGAATCTGTAACATTCTGCAAAGCATATTTTACAAAAGATACTTGTAAACAGTAGACACCAATGCAAGAACAAAACATATAAAGAAAAGACAAAAATTTTCAATTTTGATTTTCTACTATTAATTTTTCAAAATTAGTCTATTTTAAAAAAATTTCTAGAATCACACCAAGGAGAATTATACAGCTAATTTTAAATAAGATTCAAGAAATAAGGGAAAATAAGAAATAAGATTCTTGCTCACTACCTAAGGGCTCGTAGACAAAAGATTTTTGTCCCCGTTAACGGATTGTGTCCGTTAAGACCCTAACCCCCTCCTCCCCCCTTCTTAACGGACAAACGTTATGTCTTTTCAGGATTTTCGTCCCAAAAATGACAATCTTAACGGATTCAGGTGAGACCCCCTCCCCCCCCTAACGGACAAAATCCGTTAACGGGGACGAAAATCTTTTGTCGATGACCCCTAAGTGCACTGTTATAAAATTAAGGACTGTTAACCAAAATACATCAAATGAATAATTACTTTAAAGGATTTTAATGAAAAAAGCTACTGGATATACTGTATGGAAAGAACTCGGAAGGAGCTATCCTTATTTAAACTAAAATAATTCCTAAAATATGTTCTAAGAAGGGTTACAATCATGGTTACAATGCATGATGCTACTATAAATTCCAAATTAAATTCCCATTTAAATAAATAAAAAGTAAGTTCCCAGTGAGTGGGGGCATTCAAGCATATGTGTAACAGGCGGCTTATGGCCTTGCTCATATATCGAGGAAATTGTGTGGTTGCTCTATGATGCATCTCAGCTATTGCCACTCTTACTTCTCCTTATGCTGTGTCTGTATTTCGCCCATGCTCGCCACTGAAATGCTTCTCTTGCAGTTCTAGTAAGAAAATAAGTTGTGCCAACGACACTAAAGGTCGTGACAGCATACCCAGCGACGGTTAAAACATTAACAAGGTTGTCTACATTATCCATATCTGGCCAAACATTTGGTTGAATATAACTTGCGCCAGCTTCTACTACATCCACAGCTTTGCTTGCTCCAGATACAATTATGTTGCCAAACAACCTTGTTAGCTGTTTAGGCATTGGTTTGTCTTTGTTACATTCATCCTCGTTTGTACAGTCTGTAGAATTGTCGCTATTCTCGAAGCTGTTGTCAGACATTTTGGCATTCAATAATTTCTTGTGTAATTTCTTCTTTGTTTGTATTGATAATTTTCTTGTCGATTGTATGCAGTGGAGTTTTAAAATCATGAAACTGAACTGAAGATTTGTGAGCGTGGCTAGGCCCTTTTCGTCGAAAACATCAGCATATCAAAATGTAAATCTGAGCTACCTGTGGATTGCATGTGCTTAGATGACGTCACATATGTTTTCCTAGCAACTTTTATTTTCTTTGTAGTAAAAAAGCAAAACTTGTTTGTTTTGCATAGTAGATGCTGTAATGTGGTTTTTGTGAACCATTTTGCTTGGAACTTTCAGAAATCTATGACACTCGTCAATACTTGTCTAAATAGGAGAGCAATTGCCGAAAAAATCTTCCCAACAGGACAGTTTTACTTCATATCACAGTTCTTTTGTAATGCGAGATTTTTTACCATGCAACATCAATTATTAATATTAAAAGGGATGCATTAAATTACAGCAAAACACCCCTCCTAATTGAAGATAGCAGGAGTAGCATTAAAAGGGTCATAAATAGACCAGTTCATAGTTTTTTATGATTAATCTCAACTGGTTCAACTTTTGCCACTCTTATTCTTCGTATGATGTGTCTGTATTTCGCCCATGCTCGCCACTGGAATGCTTCTCTTGCAGTTCTAGTAAGAAAATAAGTTGTCCCAACGACACTAAAGGTCGTGAAAGCATACCCAGCGACGGTTAAAACATTAACGAGGTTGTCTGTCTACATTATCCATATCTGGCCAAACATTTGGTTGAATAAAACTTGTGCCAACGTCGACTGCACCCACAGCTCTGCTTGCTCCAGGAACAATTATGTTGCCAAACAAGCTTGTTAGCTGTTTAGGCATTGGTTTCTCTTTGTTACATTCATCCTCGTTTGTGCAGTCTGTAGAATTGTTGCTATTCTCAAAGCTGTTGTCAGCCATTTTGATATCTGTTGCTTGGTTACGCCCCCTGATCATCAGCTCTCCCAAATGTAAATCAGATCATCAAATGTGAATATGAGCTCCCTGTGGATCCTGTGTTATTAAAAGACGTCACCATGTATTTTAGAAGCCACTAAGATGCCTAGAATTTCCAAAAGTCTACGACATTTATTGACACTTGTACAATTTTAATAAAATTGCTTATAAACAGTTCTTTTTACAGAACAATTTGATTTGATATAGATTTGATATAGATCAGATATAGATTTGTGCCTCGATGCAAAATTCCAAGAAATATGCACAGATGGAAGCTTGCTTTCTGGAAGGAAACATGATTGATTCTAATCATGTTTTAATGTAATTATTTTTACTTGTCAGAGAATATTGAAGATATTTTTTGAGTAATCATAAAGCAAAAGAATTGAAGATACTTTGTCATGAACGGAACTGAAGTTTGAATTTTTAGAGAATGCTGACAAGAAGGAAGATCCTTTATGGCCCTTGTTTTTGGGGTCTAAAAAGGTGGATACGAAAACTTTTATTTGACATGACTCTGACTCAAAATTGATGAGTGAGCAGCCTGTGGCAAAATTCTGGCGACTCATCCTTGCTTGCTATTGGTCAATCTAGAATATTTTGGTTTCTCAAAATATTGCAGACTCATCCATTCATGGCGGATTTGTTTTCGAGAAAGCAGCGGTGAGCCATGATATAAAACCTCACCTTTTGCAGTGCGACTGACAGCATCATTTACCAACAGAGCAAGAAACAGAACTGAAGCAAGGAAATCAGACATGACAGGGTATCGAAAAATCAAACAATTCGTGACATCAAGGCAGAAACGCGAAGGTGGAGGTTTCATGGTTCGTAGGCCCATTGGCGATAAAATTGATGCGTGTGATCCGTTTTTGATGCTTGATCACCTTGGCCCTGTTGTTTACGGACCAGGCGAGGCAGTTGGAGCACCAGATCATCCTCATCGTGGTTTTGAGACTGTCACATATGTTATTGATGGTGAGTAGCCACAACAAAACTATTTGGATAATTCCAGGCAAAAAGGCTCCAATGCCACGCCCCTTATTTTTGAAGAAAATGCACCACCCCCCGAATGTTGCTACTCAGCAGCAGTTTAACTCTATTGGGCCCTCGCCTTTCTTTTTGCAGATATTCAAAACCCAGGTTATTATGGAAACTTTGGATACTTAATCAACATTTCTTGGGAATTTTGATAGGCATCCTTCAAATTCCCCTTATTTACCTATCCCCTTGTTTACCTATCCCCTACAAGTCCCCTTCTTTACCTATCCCCTTGCCATCAAACAGAATGGGGATGCAGAAATACTCAAGATCTGAGACAAAAACTGATGTACAGGCCTTGTGTGGATTAACATTTCAAGAATTTTCAAGAATTTTTAAAGTTCAAATGAGAATTCTTTAGAGGCATGAAGACTAAGAATTTTAAGACAAGAATTCTTATAACTTCTAAAAACTTCTCAGGCAGAACATTGTTCTTGTACTCTCAAGGCCTGTACTGTAGAGAAATGACTAGGCCTCCAAGGAACGGAAAAATTTATTCAATTATTCTCAACTTAGAGGTTTCTAACTATCTTCTCATAGGTGAGAATATGCACCAAGACAGTGCTGGAAATTCAGGTATTTTAGGACCAGGCTGGGTGCAATGGATGACGGCTGGGTCTGGTGTTGTTCACAGTGAAATGCCATCAGAAAAATTCAAGAAAGCTGGAGGATTGTTTGAAGGATTTCAATTATGGGTAAATCTTCCTGCTAAAGATAAAATGGTGAAACCAAGATATCAAGATACACCTCCAGAGAAAATTCCAGTCGTTACGTCTCCAGGTACTATTAATCAATGAGACTTTCAATCAGTCTATTTACCAATCCATCATTATGTAGCACAAGGGGCAAATCACTCCAAAAATAGCGCAGCGTACAAGATTTAAAAAATTTCTAAGATTTTTCAAAGAGTTTTGAGATTTTTTCTGAGATTTTCAAAGATTCTTTAAGATTTCCAAGACCTTTTGAGATTTTGATATTTTTAAGATATCAAAAGATTTTTTGAGAATTTCTATCATTTGTTGGGGGAGATTTCTGGGATTTTTTGAGATTTTCGAAGATTCTTAGGATTTTCTTTGGGATCTCTAAAATTTTATGAAGATTTTTGAGATTTTTAAAGATTTTCGAAGATTTTTAGGAATTCTTACGAAAGTGTACGAGATTTTTGGAGTGACTTGCCCCTCGATTTAGCATGCAACCAATCTGTATCACATTTTAAAACTGCACCTCAAGTGCCATCTACAGTACTAAATGCATTCAACATAGAATAACATACTGTTTATGCCCAGATGCACAGCTGTAAATAGATTCATACAGTAGCTATCATCCTTGCTTGAAGTTGTTCACAATTTGATGGAAATTGTTGATACTAGAGATTAGATGCATTGATGTTGATTTTGAAAAAATTAGAAGTTAGAAATAGTGAAAATTGAAATATAAATAATGAGATTTGGACCAAATTCATCTTGTGAAAAATCACAATTCCACACAAAATATTGAAAAGGATTAAAAATAGAATAGCTAAAAAAATGCTGTTTTTCCATTTCTTTTGCTACAGACCTTAGCCATTGCTATGGTAATTTTTCCTACCTCTGGGATAATAAAAACTTGCTTTGATGTAAAAATTTCAAATTTTGCATCTTCTCATTCCTAGATGGTGGTTCAACAATAAAAGTTATTACAGGAGACTGCCTTGAAACAAAAGCTTACATTGAAACAAGAACTCCGATCATGTATCTGGATATCAGGATTTCTGCTGGCAAAGAATTTGAACCTGTCATCCCTGAAGGTCACAATTGTTTTGTTTATGTTTGGAGAGGATCAGGCACCCTTGGATCAGAAAATAGACCAGCTAAGATGGGTGATGTAAGTATGGGTTATTTTCATTTTATTGTCGGCTAGAAGGGGCGGGCTAAAATAAGATGCCAAAATGCTCCCACGAGGGTAGAAACACGTTAAGAATGCATCAGAAATTCGACAGAAGAAATAGAGTTAACATAATCTCTTATGTGCTATCCTTTTTGTCTTTTGCGAACCCAAACCTCCAAATTTGGCTAAATACCATAAATATGCAGCCGGAATGGCTAATATGAATTTTTGTGAAACAATCACAAACATCCATCCCACAGGTATCTTTCTTGTGTCTGCTGCTTTTTCCACTTCTTGCTGTTTTCTCCAAATCTGGTTGCAGACGACATGTTATTATTTTCTCGATCTTGATATAAAATTATTGTATCACAGGTTGTAATGCTTGATAACGATGGCGACAAATTCAAACTCAAAGCTGCCTCGAACGAAGCGCTCCATGCAATGGTAGTCTCTGGTATACCTATTAATGAACCAGTCGTAAAACATGGCCCTTTTGTGATGAATACACAGGAAGAAATACATCAAGCATTTGTCGATTATCAAAGTGGGAAACTTGGAAGCATTGAAGGGTCTGAAGAGAGATATGAAGCAACGAGAGCTGCTGTAGCGCAACAAAAGAAGACTGGGAAGTATTATAATCAATAAACCACGAGAACTGAATTTCAATTTTTTGCAATGGGATCAGATGAAATCTAGCATTTCTGGTTTCTACTTTCAGGGAGAGATGATATTCTCCATATATTCCTGAATTCCTGAAATTGTTTTTGAGTCATGTAACAGAACTATCTGTAAAATCTTGTCGTCTGCCACTGGTCTCTGCGAGCACTAAAAGGCAATCTCCTCAGCAAGGGAAGAACTGGACCTGCTGTAAGTCTTACCAGAGCCAAACAATGATAATAAGAAAGAGAACAAAAAGAAAGAGGGGGAGAGAGAAAGTTGAATTTAGAGAGAAAGAAATACCTCCTTCTCTCTTTCCCATTTTTCCTGACCCAGTTTCCCCCCAATTTTAATNATGAAATCTAGCATTTCTGGTTTCTACTTTCAGGGAGAGATGATATTCTCCATATATTCCTGAATTCCTGAAATTGTTTTTGAGTCATGTAACAGAACTATCTGTAAAATCTTGTCGTCTGCCACTGGTCTCTGCGTGCACTAAGGCGATCTCCTCGGCAAGGGAAGAACTGGACCTGCTGTAAGTCTTACCAGAGCCAAACAATGATAGTAAGAAAGAGAACAAAAAGAAAGAGGGAGAGAGAGAAAGTTGAATTTAGAGAGAAAGAAAATACTTCCTTCTCTCTTTCCCATTTTTCCTGACCCAGTTTCCCCCCAATTTTAATTTTCCTTTTTTTAATCTTTTTCTAAGGTTCTGGTACGGTACCAGTGGTACCCAGGGCATAAGTCTCTCTCTTGTCGGCACAAGACGTGAAAGACAGATTGAGGGATAGAAGAGAGGACGAGGAAGACTCTGTCCTTCCTTCTCCCTCGCTCTGCTTGCTCACATTTTATATTCCATGTCTTGTGCTGACCGGGGAGCGAGACTTGTCGCAAGTCCAGGGAAGAACTGGCAGTGAACTGCATTCGAAAGTAGCCAATCAGTAGTAATCCTTTTGGTCATTCGAACTGTAGCTTGTTTCGCACATAGAAATGTACAGTTTTGATTTTCAGTTCTCCTATGGACCAGATGAAAATAGTTTGCGAATGGTTCTGTTACTCAGATCAGTTTTTTAAAGTATCAATCCGCTGCTACATGTAAATTCGATGTGTTTACTTTGTAATTTGTATTAAAGACCCTGCGCTAACCAGCAGCCTTTGTGCGCTTTCTTTGCAAAACCAAATAAACAACATTCTTTTTCGGACAAAAATAGATGGAACGTGCAAGGTATGCAGGTTGCAAAGGCCCCTTTGAAAATTGGAGAAAGGGAAGTATCGAATTTTAAATTTCGGACTCTATGGCTTTGTCAATGTTAAATCTCTATTCAGTTAGAAACTTGATGTCCTGATTTGTTTTGTTATCAGAAAAAGGAGTGTTTTCATGCATATAGCTGACAGGAAACTCGGCTTTGAAAAATTTAATATGTCGTATTGGCATTCTAAAATTAGCTCGCAAGGTGAAGACGNGGAAGTTTCGAATTTTAAATTTCGGACTCTATGGCTTTGTCAATGTTAAATCTCTATTCAGTTAGAAACTTGATGTCCTGATTTGTTTTGTTATCAGAAAAAGGAGTGTTTTCATGCATATAGCTGACAGGAAACTCGGCATTGAAAAATTTAATATGTCGTATTGGCATTCTAAAATTAGCTCGCAAGGTGAAGACGTTCTACATCTTTGTAAACAAGTGGACGTTCTAGAATTGCAATGTGGGATTGAACAAACTGCATTGTGGTATAGCTTCGCTGTGCAGAGGCTGCTGGTTAGCGCAGAGTCTGTAAGCATTTAATTAAGCTGTAAATAATAGCCTCTTTCCCTTGTCAAATTTTGTTTGTATTCATGCACGACTAGGACCTAAAAATATTTATTGGAATCAAATATGGCTAATCTCTAGTGTTTTCTTCATTCCGTTTGGTAATGCTCAGAATTGTTGGCAATTTTGTCGGGATACAAGTAGCAACTCAGCCGGCACACGACGTCAAGTCGACATCGATATGTGGTTGAAAAAGGTTACGTCAGTATTGACTAGATATCGACATCGAATAAACGTCATGATTCTAAATTTTGCAAATCGAAGACTTGATTTGTCGACGTTGGATCGATGTCTTGAGTTGGTCGCAGTTTTGAAGAACTTGATGATCAGATGCGACGTTGATATGTCGACGTCTTGTGCCACAACCACAAGACGTCAAGATGTGAACTTGTCAACTTACTATCGACCTTATGTCAACGTCAAAGTGACGTCATGGATGTCATTGATAGACGTTTTTTCCACGGTGATTTGACGTCGATTTGCCAGCTGGGAAGCAGGTCTAATCGAATTGAAAGGTGCAGCAGCCCAGTCGCCCTGATTTGCTCTATTATAAAAAATCTCCTTCTTTTTACGGACAGATTTACAGTACCGTAGTCTAGTCATGCCAGTAGGGGAATGTATTTTTCGGCTGCATTGAAGCAAGTTATTCGGAGTCGCCTTATCTTTGGTCATTTTAAAGGCACATTTCTAACCATGATCCTTTGCATGCCGCATGAAAACAAAAACAGAGGCAAGGCCAGAAACGACTTGCATATCATACGAAAGTCGACTTTGGGGCCGCTAAGGATCATGGTTAGCAAAGGGTCTTTAATACTCTCTCCGCAAGAAACAAGATGGAGATATAGCATATAGCATCCAAAAGTCATCGAAAGATCTTTTTTTACCATCCTTCTCAAAACCATTTTGTGCGGCAGAGAAATTTAGATGGAGTGTTTCAGTCAGCATTTTTGTGTGTGAAAAAGGCAGTGGAAAAAGGTGACAACAAAATTTGTCACGTGACACGCAATGTCTCGTGAACTTCGCTAGAAAGAGGCTGCCCTTTGCTCTTCACGTGACGTGTTACGTCACTCGACTTCACAACACCAAAAAATGGTGGAATAAAAACAACATCACAGCAAAGAAGAAGCCTTGAAAATATGGAAAAGCAGCCATTGGTTGCCCCGGAGGATGAAGACGATCCTCATTATGGAATAAACGATGATAGTGTAATAACTGGAAGTGATATCAGCAGCAGAAATGATTCGTCGATGCAAGAAGAAGCTCGACTGTTTGAAGATGCAATTGCTTCGACTGGATTTGGAAAATTCCATATTTTATTGTTGTGTATTTGTGGATGGGCATTGGCATCAGATTCTGTAGAGATTCAGGTATATCGAGGAAACTGATTTGAAGAAAGAAACACATTTTCAGGCCTAAATTGTTCAGATCAAAATAAATTAGGCCTGCTATTATTAGGCCTGAAAAGCTGGTTGCTAGAAAAAAATATTACAATAAGTACAATGTACTTGTGGTTTTACCACCATGTTTAATTCTTTTGCTTGTTCTTGTCCTGCTAATAGAAGAGCTCTTTGGGTACTTAAAAATGAGCTTGAAGCAAAAATCAGTTTATATTGGTATAAAATACAGTAAAATACAATCTGATATATATATATCACCCAGCTAGATAAACCAATATGAAAAAATATGATAGTTTAGCCAAATAAACAAATTGATAAAAAGACCTTCATTGAAGATGCTACCTCTTTCTTCCTAACTAAAAAGCGAATCCACAAAAGTTTATCGCTTGGAGATACCTTGATTTGATCTCATCGCGAAAGTTGATTGAAACATTTTGTGCTTTTTTTCTAGCTGCGTAAGTGTCTTCCAGTGAAAGTTTAATATGACAGATTGCTTGAAGGGGCTGTATAAGCTAAACTTAAAAAACATGACTTTCTCGCCGTAATGTGGCAAATAGCAGCACATACATTGCAAATGAAGATATTTTCTATAGGTTTAAACTCCGTAGGATTAGCTAGTGCAATAAGATGTTTCATACCATCAATGTATGTATGTATGTATGTATGTATAAAATTTTTAACATGAATAACAGAGCTAAGTTAAAAACTTGTTCTCAGCCTGGTTCATCAACGATTTTGGAAATAAAGCTTGATTCCAAGCCATAAGTTTCAGAGGTAATTAGCCTAAACACAAAAGCTCACTGCGGGCTTAAGAAATTCTATGACACTCACCTTTTACTAAATTCTTGTACCATTTAATGACAATGAATGTTCTTTTTTGCAGGCTGTGTCATTTGTGTTACCCTCAGCATGTGATCTTCATTTAACGTCCAATGAAAAAGGGTGGCTAAATGCCATCATATTTGTTGGTATGATGGTTGGAGGATACAGCTTTGGTGGAATTGCTGACATAAAGGTTTGTGAAAAATGGTTCTCAAACAAAGATACACACTTTTGGGACCTAAATATTTAGGGCATGGCGCAAGTCACAGATTTTTTTTTCATAGACTTTCCTTAAAATCACAAAAATTGCAAAAAAATCACTCACAAAAATTTAAAAAAATCACAAAAACTCACACAAATTATCAAAAATCACACACAGAAACAATTCTCGTGATTTTAAAATCACAAAAATCACGTACTCTTTTCTGAGAAGTGATTTGCCCCTCGATTTAGGGGGTGAAGCAATTTTTAAGTTGAAATGCATTGTTTATCCAATTTTTAAACAATGTCTAATTTTTGATACTTTTATATTTTATTGCTTCCTACAGGGATCTTTCTGTAGTCTTTTCCTGTTTACTATTTGTAAAAAACATTCATATTACATTGTATCCTGAGAGAAAGAAATAATAGGAAGATCGGGAAGATCTCAAGGTATTTTTTAAAGTGAAGATCAGTAGTCACAAGAAGAAAACGTAAACAAGATACAAATGAAAATAGAAACTCAAATGGGAGATATTTACTTTCACATAAAATTGTCAGATGAGATCTTACAGATCCTTTCACCACAACATCAGATTTTAACTGAAAGAACTTCCTGTCCCTAGTATAAATTACGAGTGGGAACTCTAATTTTTTTTGTTTCATTACAGGGTCGTCGGTTCATACTGATGTGGTCAATGACAATCAATGGCGTATTTGCATTGGCTTCTTCTTTCGCAGAAGAATATCTTCTTTTTCTGTTCTTCAGATTTATGAGTGGAATTGGGTAAGCCTTGAAGGTCATTATTTCTCCATTTTGTGTTTTGTGATGAACTATGTAAGTGAATGTTGTGAAGTTTTTTTATTTGTTTATTGTACGAGGTGTAGAAACAGTTTGATCTGTTTGTTTGGGAACAGTGCGAAATCCAATTGTTATTATTCTTCAAAAACTGCTCCAAAGTACTTTTGAAATGCTAACTTAGACTTAAAGATAGCACATAAGCTTCTGGAAGTTTGCTAATAAGTAAAAATAAAATTGCCCTGTATTTGAGCTTTTAGATCACTTCTAAAGCCCAGTTTCCAGTCAGTGGAATTTTCCGAGCGGGCGGAAATTCTTTTGCTTACGACAGAAAATGTCGCTTTGCAATTGAATAGAAATTTAAGGTTGAATGACTTTTGATTGTGTAAATTCCGCCCGCTCGGAAAATTCCACGGACTGGAAATCAGCCTTAAGATAGCTATTATTTGTCTTTTTTGCAGGGTTGGTGCTGCAATGCCTGTAGTATTTGCTTACTTCACTGAGTTCTTATCTCAAGAGAGAAGAGGCCCAATGATCGGATTCCTAGCAAGTTTTTGGATGGTTGGCAATATCATGACAGCTGGCATTGCTTGGTTTATCATACCACAACTGCATCTTGGTTCACCAATTGGAGATATATTCTATGGCAGTTGGAGAATATTTGTAGCATTGTGTTCAATACCTAGTATCACATCTGCAATTTTCATATTTCTGATGCCAGAAAGTCCAAAGTACTTGCAAAAGGTAAACAACTCATTCTTATGTCATACTCCTGAAATCTCGAAGTGCTTCGAAAAAGGACTGGTGTATGTCTGTTGTATCAATTGCATTGTGAAGTTCAGAGCTCAAAATTTAGAATGTTACTTGTTACTTGGTTCAGTAGGATTAAGGATGATCTTCCTAGAACAACGGCTTTTCGTCACTAGCTGTTTGGCTGCTGTGTGCACTAACTTTGTCAGCTTTTGTGTATTGAGAAATATCCCATTAGACTGCGCATGTGTCGCGTCGGTTGCACGATGATGGTTATCAATGTTTGAGAGGCCTGATAAATCATTCAATGGACGATTTTGAGGCTTGAGGTCGATAATCGAGATGGCAACTTTCGTTTTGGTTACTTTCCTCGTTTAAGATATCTACTGTATAATGGAACAACTTAATTGCAGATAAGATAAGCAAGCTAGAAAGCAAGCAACTATTAGCATTCGTTAAATTACAGCTTACATGAGTCGGAATATTGCCAGTGAAATACTTTTTAGCTAAAAATAGTGTATCTTTGCTCATTTGCGCCAGGAATCGTTTTGCAGAGACTTTAAATTGATCGCTTTCTACTCGTAGCTCAAGCTGAATGGAGAAGGCAGTACGAAAATGGCTAGGAATCCCCGTTTAATAGAGCCTGGTAATTAAAACTTAGCTCACTGCTCGTACATGTATCGTTCTACTCTTTTTCATAGGTTGGGAGGTTCGAAGACGCAGCCCATGTATTACTGAGAGTTTACAGAATGAACAATCCCAGAGAGAAACATTCTGTGCCACCAGAAGTAAGTGTTCTACGAAAATATCCCTCATTCATAAATTGTTCTAATATCTGTGTATTATAAGAGAAAATAGAAAGACCCTTAAACTTTTGCGAAATTTCAGTGAAATCTTCGTTGGTGACGGATATGTGTATAATTGGTTTACGGTCTTTGCTTTCTGCTCTTAAAGGAAATTTTTTACCAAACACTCTATCATTTTTTTTAGATATCCAAATTCTCAACTTTCTGCGAAGATTCTGCTCTAAGTCGTGAAGTCAAAGAATTAGTTAAAAGAAATGGTAAAGACGAATATGAAAGATGTGGAAAGAATTTACTAATGACAATTAAAAGGGTATGTATCGTTCTTCGTTTCTCAAAAACAACCCAAGAGGTGACTGCGCTGAGGTGATGCCAGGGGAGTTTATACCATGACCCCGCTGGTCATACGATAAGCCAAGTGACCAAAAATCAATGGAAATTTCTAGAAAAACAATGGACCATGACGTATAAGTTGCTTAGCTGCGTTGTTGTACCATTTTTTATTTGGGANTCTACTCTTTTTCATAGGTTGGGAGGTTCGAAGACGCAGCCCATGTATTACTGAGAGTTTACAGAATGAACAATCCCAGAGAGAAACATTCTGTGCCACCAGAAGTAAGTGTTCTGCGAAAATATCCCTCATTCATAAATTGTTCTAACATCTGTGTATTATAAGAGAAAATAGAAAGACCCTTAAACTTTTGCGAAATTTCAGTGAAATCTTCGTTGGTGAAGGATGTGTATATAATTGGTTTACGGTCTTTGCTTTCTGCTCTTAAAGGAAATTTTTTACCAAACACTCTATCATTTTTTGTAGATATCCAAATTCTCAACTTTCTGCGAAGATTCTGCTCTAAGTCGTGAAGTCAAAGAATTAGTTAAAAGAAATGGTAAAGACGAATATGAAAGATGTGGAAAGAATTTACTAATGACAATTAAAAGGGTATGTATCGTTCTTCGTTTCTCAAAAACAACCCAAGAGGTGACTGCGCTGAGGTGATGCCAGGGGAGTTTATACCATGACCCCGCTGGTCATACGATAAGCCAAGTGACCAAAAATCAATGGAAATTTCTAGAAAAACAATGGACCATGACGTATAAGTTGCTTAGCTGCGTTGTTGTACCATTTTTTATTTGGGAACATCCATGATATGCTGTCTATTTTCGAAAATTTTCCCATTCGAGGGCCGTTTGCGAAAGAGTTCAAGAGTTAACAGGTTCATTATTTGATGAATTCTCTCTCAATACCGGGTGTCCCAAAATGATGTATCAGCGCACAGGTGGCGGGGAAAAATTGGTATAAAATTGATAAGTACCTTTCTGTCTTGCTTTAGTGTTTGCCAAAGTTTGTCTGGATCATAACATTAGGCCGTTGCAGCTTGCCCTCAATGTTTTTGCAACGACCTAATATTATGATCCAGACAAACTTTGGCAAACACTAAAGCAAGGTAGAAAGGTACTTATCAATTTTATACCAATTTTTCCCTGCCACCCGTGGTCAGCGTTTGCTGAACTGTGCAGTCATGAATTTCAATGAATCGCCAATCATTCTAGCCTGCGTGCAGACTATACTTTTTCCAAAGTATAGTCTGCGCGCAGGCTACAATCATTCTAAAACAGAAGGCTAACTTAGATGCAAAAATTTATTGCACTAAAATCGATCATAACGCTCTAGATCTTATCTCAATACCAGGCATACAGTTGTTGGTAACATGATTCTTTCTCTTGATTGCAGTTATGGAGATCTACCAAAGCCTTATTCCGCACTCCATACACAGGTCGTACTTGGATTTCTTTCTTTATATGGTTTACGTTATCTTTCGGGTAAGTAAGAACTCTTTTGTTGAATCATACCATCTGCTTGTTTAGATGCCCTAGCGGGCGAAACTAGTTAGCTCTGAAATAAAGATAAAAAGCGCAAAAGATCACACTGATGCCTGTTTCTTTCAGACGTTTGCCCTCTTCAACTTGTACACTTATATACTTTTTTATATACTTCAAATCATTAAATCATAGAAATATATCAAAGTTTCGGACATCCTTTGGGTCTCAAGATAAGCTATTCCATACTTTCGGTCCTAAATAAGGACAAAAATGTTTCCTGAGTCAAAAAAAGATTAACTTTGCTTCTCTCCTACCCAGGGGTGGCGCCAGGAATCTTCCGACGGAGGGGCTGATGCTTCCGACGGGGGGGGGCTAAAATGGCAAAAATGCTGTTTTCGTACGTCATTTTGCCAAATTTCCTCCGACAATAACCCAAAATTTCCTCCGACGGGGGGCTGTAGCCCCCCTAGCCCTCCCCTGGCGCCACCCCTGCTCCTACCTTTCAATTTCTCATTTCTCGAATACACCGTTCAACACTTAGTGCCAGAACTCGCAAGAACAAAAAGTTTCGAGTAAATTTTTGAATGAAACTAAACAGCGTTTCTATGACCGGTCGCGTTCTTGTGAGCAGTTTCGAATAGTGTACTATCATTTTTTCAATGAAATATCCTGATACGTGGTAAAATGATTTCTCGGAATGACAGAATAGAATGCAAGAACTCAAATGACTTTGATTCGTTCATTATCAAATTTAATAAATTTCTTTCTACTTTGCAGTTTCTACGGTCTTTGGATGTGGTTCCCTGAATTATTTCAAAGAATTCAAAGTGGTGAAGCTCAATGCAGTAGAGCGGCAACGAAGATGGATAATCCATTTGTAAACATGACATGCGAAGAAAAAGTCGTTCACAATGAAAGAATTTATTTTGAATCATTTCTGGTTGCGTTGTCAAATCTGCCAGGAAATGTCGGCATGATTATTTTGGTCAATAAGATTGGAAGGAGGAAACTACTTGGTAAGAACACATTTCAAATTGTTTTTTTTTTCTAAGGGACAATTTATCATTTATCGATGCCTGTGCTGATGTGAGAATAATGCAGCGTAAATAGAAGAATTTCCAAACTTTGCGCATGAGATGAGCCTATTGGGAAAATTTGTTATCGTTAAAGACCATGGATGGCCAAATTCTACAAATCATGTTAAAATTTCCTTTTGAGGATGTGACGTCATCAAATTTCTAAATCGCAAACCAGAAGAGTGAAAGACTTTGGCTTGATACCATATTGTAAACGTTCATAAACTATATTCCTCTCGAAAATTATTCGATGTTTCCTCAAAAATTTTGGAAATTACGATGGTTTTAAGTTTTTGCATGAGTACTGAGCATCAGCTATGATATCTTTATTTATGTTGAGGATGTGGTTTAGGCAAAAATTAGATTTGATAATCAGTTCTTGCGATCTCAAAGAACCCTCCAAAATGAGGTGGCCCAATGCAGCACGAAAATTCACTAATTCAAAGGTTTAAAGGGGCCTTTGCAACCGGCATGCTTTGGGAATACATCCTTTTGTGGTCTATTTGTTGTCGCCATTTTCGGCCATTTTAATGGTCCACTAAAATGGCCGACAACAAAAAGATGGCACATGCAAGGCATGCCGGTTGCAAAGGCCGCTTAAAACATGCAAAGTCTCTTTTGTTGCCGATGTTCTTGAAGTAATTGCCATAAAATTGATACTATTCTTGCTTGTANAAGATGTGGTTTAGGCAAAAATTAGATTTGATAATCAGTTCTTGCGATCTCAAAGTACCCTCCAAAATGAGGTGGCCCAATGCAGCACGAAAATTCACTAATTCAAAGGTTTAAAGGGGCCTTTGCAACCGGCATGCTTTGGGAATACATCCTTTTGTGGTCTATTTGTTGTCGCCATTTTCGGCCATTTTAATGGTCCACTAAAATGGCCGACAACAAAAAGATGGCACATGCAAGGCATGCCGGTTGCAAAGGCCGCTTTAAACATGCAATGTCTCTTTTGTTGCCGATGTTCTTGAAGTAATTGCCATAAAATTGATACTATTCTTGCTTGTAAGATTATGATTTTACTTTCATAGCTGCGTCAATGGTCATAGCAGGAATAAGTGCCTTCTTCTTTTGGTTTGTCAACACAAGAACGCATATGCTGATCATGTCATGTGTATTCTCTGGACTAGCAACTGCTGGATGGAATGCTCTGGATGTCCTTTCAATGGAATTGTATCCCACACATTTAAGGTTCGTGTCGCAGGTTATTTATTTTTTCTTATCACGAGAAGCAAAAAGGACGCATTTTGGAACGAAGCAAAACCCCAGCTTGAAGCCTGTTCAATCTATTGTTATTAACTTGAACATGACCAAAAAAATTTGAGAGTGGAAAATCTAGCCTTATCCTCCTTGTCAAAAATGGCAGAATTATCGGTAGGCATTCAAAGTGACTTAAAATCAAACAGTTCCTTAATCGAATGATGGACTTCACGAATGCATTACAGTATTTCATTTATCTATCTATTTTCATTATCATAATAAGGTGGAGTACAGAAGTGAGAGGCCTCTGGTTTTGAAGCAACGTATGATTTCGATTTTCTTTTATCGTAACGCTGTAATTACTTGTTTGATATACTCCAGCAAGGTCTCAAATTTTAAGTTAAAGCCTTTCTTATAATACAGTATGAAAAACGAGACAACTTAAGTCCCAGCTCCTCCACAGCAGCCGTACAAAGAGGCATAAGTTTCCTGGGACTCCCTGTAGTAAATTGTATTTGATGCTAAAACAAAAATTCGGTTTCCCTGACCATTGCCTATTTCCTCTACAGGTCGACAGCATTCGGAATCCAAGCAGGAGTGGGTCGAATTGGAGCAATTATTGCGAATCAAGTATTTGGTTTACTTGTAGATGTGCATTGTGCGGTCCCTCTATTTCTCGTTGCTGCTCTGCTTTCAGCTGGAGGACTATCGGCACTTAAATTGCCAAAGACAGACGATCAAGCACTACACTGAGTGCAAGTTAAAGTACGAGCAGTTAGGAATGAACTTTATCCAATGCCGAATACGAAGGGAAGGGCAGTTTGAAGAGGGGACCAGTTAACTGTTGTAGAGGAATGATGACGAAGGTCTTTGTATCCGAAATAGGGGCACAAATTCGCCAAAAGGGGGGTACCAAACAAAATTTTTATCACATTGGGGAAATTTTTCCTGAAACTGTCTCGAAAGAAGGCTCTTAAGGGTGCATTGGTATTCAGAGAGTTTAGATTTGCAAGCGGGAAAGGGAATTGAGATTGTCAGATAGAAGTTTGGTCCTCCGCAGTTTTCAATGCTTTCTTGGGAGANAAAGGGGGGTACCAAACAAAATTTTTATCACATTGGGGAAATTTTTCCTGAAACTGTCTCGAAAGAAGGCTCTTAAGGGTGCATTGGTATTCAGAGAGTTTAGATTTGCAAGCGGGAAAGGGAATTGAGATTGTCAGATAGAAGTTTGGTCCTCCGCAGTTTTCAATGCTTTCTTGGGAGACATCGTTTAAGGTTGACATGTCCCGGGTCGTTTTATATTATTATAAAAAAATAGCGAATTTGTCAATGTTGGCTTTTGACTGAAGAAACCATCTTGTGATGCAAATAAATTATGTTTAAGGTGTCCCAAAAAATATCCCTTCGTTAGGCAGGTTTCTGCACTTTTTTAAGCTTTTGTCAATTCATCTTTCGGAACACATACCGTAGGGGGTTCTAGTCTGGGATCACGGGTGTTCACAAGCAAAAATAATACCAATGGTGTAAATATCTAAGTTAGCATCCTGTACTTGAAATGTGAAATGGATATTTGAAACATATAGACTATACTGTTTGATATGTCAATTTTTGCCAATCAGTATGGACATTTTTGGGATACCAGGTATTTGTTTTAAAGCCTTATGTATAAACCTTGGGTTGCAAGACCCCTAAATTTGTATGGGCTCTGTCTATTTTTAGAAGATAGATGTTTTAATTTTAGTGAATCAGACAGAAAAAAGAAATTATTTTGTCATGCAATTAACTTAGTGGTTTTTAAGATAATATAATTAATCTTTTGACGTACCATTGCCAGTATTCGTCTAGCATTCCATTCTACCGAAGTTCAGATGCTATTAGAATTGCTGAATAAAAGAGACAATTCGCAAGCAGTCTGAACGTATTTCGAAGTTTTGTAATCCTGATCTTTACCAGTGAACACTGATAAAGTAAACACTACTCTAGCACAAAGTTGCCTTAGGTATTGGGAACCATAATTTTAAGATGATGCACTTTCACAAATGAGAGCAACTTAGCATTTTCAGTGGTTCAGTAGGTATGCCCAACCCTCTTTGCATTCCAAATGCGGAGAAATCCTTCCAATTGTTTACTGGTGGGCCCTATATTGCAGATCATTTTGAAGTTCATATATCAACTTTTGACTGTTGCCCGTCCTTTAGGTATATGCTATAGGATATTCTGCAGACGGCGTGCAGCAGGAGTACCAAAGACGCAGAAATGTTTTTCATGTTTTTTAATGTTTTGTTGTTTTTCAAAACTAGCTACTAGATAAAATCACTTATGGCTCATCACTCCAGAGACTGATCTTTACGTTTTGATACGTTTTGATTTGTTTTTATGTTGAAAAGGTTGGCAATTTGCTGAAAAATAAACCAAAATTTGTTGATCTACTAAAACTCTTCTGGGCTGGAAATAAGATGCCCTATAACCCATGTAATGAGCCTCGGTTACATGTGACCTCCCTAAAATCTGCCTTGACTTTTCGAATGCAGAAGAAAGTTTTTCTGATTTTACCGGTTCCAGAAACCTTCCCAATACCAACCAGAAATTACCTCAAAGATCAAGAAATTGGGCATAAACCTTAGTCATGCAGAATGCATCGAGTGGCAATCAATTTGGTTAAAGACTTCAACCGGATGGAAGCACTGTTTGGCTTCAAATCGTGTAGGCCGTTTGTCAAGGATTTGTTAGGCCCGATCCTCCGGGATTCTACTGGAATAAAATGCTATGAAAATGGCTCAAGGAGCGTTGATGTCGAATTTCCAGCTGGAGTTGAGCTAGAAGGAGGTAGTGGTAGGTATTTCCAAGGGCTAAATTTGTGAAAAATGACTGCGTGCAATTTTCAAAACTGACCGTAAAGCGACTACTAGACTCTATAAACAAACAAGGATTTAAATATTTTTAGGACACTTCACCAATCTGCAAAGAGTTGGACAGTGGCTTAACCGAAAAGAAGAGCATTATAAGCCAGATTTGAAAATTTTCTTTGGCAGAGAAGAAATCCAATGCCCACTTTAAAATTCAGCCATGATTCGTCTAGCTAGGAAATTCTTGTGAAACAACAAAGGAAAACAATGCACCTTCTTTAGTAGTGACCCAACTGCAGCTGTGCAAGTGATTTAAAAAAGAAAAAATAGTCTCTGTGCTCTGCAAACTTTCCAATCTACAATATAAATGAATTGTCAATTTGTAGTATTCAAGGAACTTGAAAATAAAAGATGGTTACAGGCTCTGTGATGTTGCTGCAATCGAGGCAAAGAGAAATATCACAATCTCGATTAATCTTCGACAGAAAATTAAATTTTCTTTGTTTATTTTCAGCTAAAGAAGGTCTGAAAGATCACAGAATTGATTTCAGCAATGGCCCATTGGCTGCATATAAATCTATGATATCACTCGACATACTGAGAAAAGATGAACATCAAGTGTTATTAGTTCAAAAGCTGGAGGAATTGTTCAAAAGAATCCAAAACTATGAACCGTACAAGCCAGGTGCAGTTGGAAAGGTTAGGGTCTTGTGTTTATTAAATTTGTTCCTTTTTGGAACAGACAACAAGAAATCACAGTCTCAGTAAAATAATAGGGCCAAATAACTAAATAGATCTGTGCTTTTGTAGTCATACCTGCCTTTTGATGCTTTTTTATATTAATTTTACAGCAACTACTATTTGGAAAAAAATAGTTTTGATTTGATTACAACATCTTGAAGATGTTATAATCAAATCAAAACTACAGTACAGTACAGGCCTTGCCAGAGACGTAGGAACCGGGGGGCGCTGGGGGCACGTGCCCCCCCCAAGATTTTGAAATAAACTAAGAAGTGCCCTTTTTGCTTCAGGAAATGCCCCTTTAGAGAATTGAAAAAAGTACCCTTGAAGTGTCGTGCCCCTCCAAGTTTAAGATGCTTCCTACGGCCCTGGGCCTTGCGCATTTTTGCACGACAAGAATTCTTGAGAATTTTCAAGAATTCTTCACATTATAATAAGAATTCTTGAGCCATATGAAAGACTGTAAATTTTTATAATCAAGAATTCTTAAGAACCAAAAACGTGCTTAAGAATTCTTGAGAATTCTTAGGCAGGAAAACCATGTTAACATGCGCAAGGTCTGTACTGTAGTTTATGAGGTAGCAATTCTATGCTATTGCATGATTTATTTATATAGCCAAAACTAAAAAATTGATTTACAAATTACATTGCATAACCTGAAAAGTATACGACAGGCTTTGGTGCATAGATATCAGGACAACATTTGGACTGCCAACGACAGCTAAATTTTTAAAGATAAGTGAATTTTAAGGAAACTGCAAAACCATATGAATAGGGCTTTAATGTCACCTTTTTCTGCTATAAAATAATGAAAAATCTTGAAGAGCAAATTTTCCTTTCTTCAAAATATTTAGTTGAGGTAGTTGATATTTGTTCATTCCGAAAATATCACTGAAAATATCCAGCTCAGTTTATGTGAGGATGTCCCTCAATGCTGAAGAGAAAAGAAGATATAGTGATTCAGAAAATGCTTTCAGATCGTATCTGACGATTTTCCGTGTCAGTGTCAGAGAAAACTAGTCCTCAAAAAAGTGTGTTGTTAAACGCAATTGAAAAATGTATTCTATCCAGCTACTACCCCCCCCCCCCCCCCCCCCCC
>REGM01000007.1:832577-843236 GCA_004194415.1 Aurelia aurita
TGCATTGACCAATGATTTTGTGCGACGGTAGTGGCGAAGGATGATAAATGGCATCCTATACAAATCTATAGAGGCACTATTGTGAGTGATGTATGTGATATACTTGTGCGACGGTAGTGGCGAAGGATGATAAATGGCATCCAGTACAACATGTATGGAGGAAAGATTGTGAGACTGTCGTGGCGATGTATGTGATCTGGGAATCCTCCAAACTACAGCCTCACTCTGACCTTTGGCTTTTGGCCTAAGCACTCTCCAAGGGACCCTCTCCAAGCTCGACAGCTAGAAGTTTACACGCCAAAATATTCATCATTTACTTCATAATTTGGAAGCATTTTTATCATGGATATCTTTGAGAAAGTAAAAGGTTTCATTGAGACAAAAGATGCAGATGGGCTGAGAAGTTTATCAACTGCAGAGCTTATTTTTCTTGGAAAAGTCGCTCCAATAATAGTGAGGCTGTTGCAAAGAAGTTGCCAATCGACACTTCTGCCCTCGCACTTGTTCCTTACCAACGTGTTGTTTGTAGTGCAGAAGAGGAAAGGATATGAAATATGAAAACTGATACTAAGAATCAGTTATTATTGGTGAGTGATGTTTTCAATGTTCTTTCAATTTTCCACTCTAAAGAACTGTGTTTAAAGGGATGTTAACAAGAAATGTAATACGAAGGAAACTTTCATTTTTATATCTTTAGTTTTTAATCTAGTGATTGTTAGTTACGAAAGGATGATTTCTACCTCTAATAAATGCACACAAAAAACCACCCTCTTTAAAAAAGGGGCGTTTTCCGGCGATCCTAAGGGCGTGGCCCCCAAACATTTTTCCGGGGGCTACGCCCCCGGACCCCCAAATTCCTCGCGCTCCGCGCTCGCTCCTCCGGTCCAGCTCAAACTCGCGCTTCGCGCTCGTTCTGGCGACTGTCATGCCTTGGGCTGGATCCGCCCCTGGGGGGGGGGGGTTCTTGGCCAAATTTCGGATAGGGGTGTCCTGCCAGCATCTTCAAAATGGTACCGTTGGCTACATCAATTTTTGTGAAAATGATACACTTGACTAGACTAATTTCTAGACCAAAAGTGCCATTATTTGGATGACTAATAAAAAACGGCTTAAAGTAAGAAACGGCTTAAAGTAAGAAATATTGGAGGCTGGGAAAATTTGGACAATTCTGTACTTGAAATACAACTTTACAAGACGCACCCATTACTTCTAAAAGACGAGTGCACAAGAAATTGTTGGCAATTCATTAAAACAAATTGAAACAGTGATAATTAGGTTGGTTTGAAATTACAAGAGGTTTAAAATTGAATTTTAGAGGCAGGAAGCTGAAAGACCAAGGTTTACGAAGTTTCTTATGAAATGTGTGTATGCATTGCCTGTTATTGTTACTATTATATTTAACAAAATTGATTGCTTTCTTTTCGCTCATTTTTCTTCACTTTGAAACTAAAACAACTGCGTAATGAAAAATATTTACAGTTACTTCCGGGGTCTTGGGGTCCGGGGTCTGAGGTCTTGGGGCCCAGCGAATAGAACATGCTCATCGCCCAAATCACTCAGATTTCATAGATGCTGAAATTCTCCACACCGCAATTGTTTGAATGACAGTGTGGAGGATTAGACGATTAGACGTAACAGCAGGAAACACTCGTAGAAATTGGTGATAGCGGCTTTGTTCTATATAAACGGCTCTTTGCCCCAAAAATGGCCGTCCGTATGTGACCATAGGACCTGCATTCAAATGGGACCTGCAGGCATTTTACAAAGCCGCTGTTACCCGTATGGAAAGAAACAACACTGATTTATATTGTTTTCTTTGTTTCTTATTGGATCTAGGTGCACAAGTGCGGTGCACAAAAATGTAGCTTTCCATAAAGGCGTTGTTATGCCATCGTTTTTTAACTGAAACAACCGACATTCCTGGAAATAATTTGAATGATTAGAAAGCTTTCGTTCCCTTCAGCTATTTATTGTGTGTTAGAATATTTGTTGTTTTACGGCCATATGATGTTTTGATGGTTCGTGCACTTGAATAGGATCATGAGGAGCACAGGGTCTTTGTGAGGTGTGAGGTGTTTATGTCTCTGCACCATTTCGATGTTGATGAATGTGAATAATAAAGAGGCGAGGAGCCATTTGCCGAGGGCCGCTATCGGTGATTTTGAACTGTCTCATTTTAATTGGTTTAAAGTTACTAGCATGGTTTAGATAAAGTCAAGACATGACAACAGTTCAAATACGAGTCACATTTCGTATCAACGGAGGTGTATGGTAAGGACGATTCGAGTTCACAATGGTGCTGTTTATCACACAAATGATTTTGGTCTTGCTGCTCGTAAATATTTGCAATTGTGACTCTAGGGCCTTCGTTGCGCCACTTGACAATAATGAAAGGTGCACAAGCAGTATCTGCCGATTTACGCTTACAATTCGCGAAGAAATGAGCATGACGAAAAAGTTTACACCAGGAAAAATCTTTCGAGAAGGTGAAACGCTTCTCCTTCAACTGAAAGAGGGAAAATTGATTCAGGAACGAGGGACATTTTACCAGCAACCTACTTTCAAAGGTATGGATGACATAGAAGTAAATGTGACAGATGATGTCATAACTGCCGATGGATTCACAAGGCAACTTATAACGATAAATGGACAGTTTCCAGGCCCTACTCTTCAAGTGACAGAAGGTGCTGAGGTAAAAAACAACATATATATTGTAAATCTACCGGGTGACGAATATAATGTGAAACTTTTTGGAAAATCATCTTAATGTGAAAGAAAAGATAAATTTATATTGAAGTTAACTATAAATGAGATGATTTACGTCTGTTATCACAAGCATTTCCCTTTTAGATATTGGCAACAATACAAAAGCAAACCTATTTGAAATCTTATATAATTCATTACGTCACATACATCTACACTACAGTGACCATTTCCAATGCGTCCTAAACTGAAATTATAAACTATAAATGGGACTATTTCTTCCATCGTTTTGCAGGGGAAATAATGGTACATAATGAACTTCGTTTTTACTAGGTATCTGTCCGTAGAAAAGTGCATGGATTTTAGTCACAGGAAAGAACCATTTTAGAAACTAATTATTATGTTATGTAATGCACGTATTTTCTTTATAAGAAACTAAGAATTTGAGCCAGTACTGAAAGTTTCTTAAAATTATCAGATTCGCAGTACTCAGAGTTTCTTACGCTTCCATAACAATCTTCATGCTTACTTCCTGCGCCCTAGTGAACATTTCAAAATGGAGTTTTTGAAGCCTTAGGGCCTGTTTATATGAGGCGGGCTGGCCCGGTAGCGAGCTGGCTGGTCACATCGTTGTAAACATCATTTTGTGTTTATATGATGTTATATGTATGCCAGGCTGGCCCGTTGTGCCGAGATTCCGTTTACCGAGTACCACGATCGCGCCTCAAACGAGCTGACTTTTCTCATATAAACGCAATAAACTGGCCAGACCGCCTGTTACCCCTACGACTTAGGTCATGACGCACTCGCACAACTGAGCAGATCAGATTATGTCGCACGACTTAGGTCATAGTCATGTCGAAGTGAGCTAGCTCGCTAACGGGCCAGCCCGCCTAATATAAACAGGCCCTAAGTCGTTGCAAGAACCGTCGACTGGATATTATACATGACTTTGCAAAGCCCGTAAAGTATTGTTTTGAATGTTACAAACCGTCGTATTGATATTTCTAGTTTACTAACACAAAACGATGTCCTTGATTCATCAATACCATTTTTTTTGCATAACCTTGACATAGAATGTTTAAGCAATATTTAAAAACCTGTTATTCCTAAAAAGGGCGCTTCCCTCATTTTCTTAGAGTCTGAAGGACATGGTCACATAAAATTTTCTTGCCTCTCCCCTAAGGGCCCGATCCCATAAATCACTCCAGGGCCCGATATGGCTTTCGACGGCCCTGACCATAATGATGATGCTCTTCCTTGTCCTGCTAGTGGGGGTTTCCCTTTCATCGTTTCTCTTGTATTTTTTTATAAATATTATTATTATTATTATTATTGTTATCGATGTATTTATCGTTGGATTAAAACATACAGTAGCTAAATAAAATAGTAGCTGATTAATTCCAACGCTAAAACAATTTATATACAATATTACATAAGAAAGTAACGAGTAAAATATTTACAAGTTATCAAAGTATACAATTTAAAACGGAAATCTAAAAACATTTATCATAAGTAGCCCAAGTTTGGAATAAAAATGTGGTAAAAATATTTATCATAAAAAGCTCAAATTCTGAATAAAAATGCGGCATAATTTGCAAGGACAATTTTCTCCGTACAAATTTTTTATCTTTGTTTTAAACTGACAAAGGGATTCTGAATTCCGTATCGTTGGTGGTAACATTTGCCACAGCTGCGGACCTTTAAATCAGACGCTTTCTGTCCCGTTGTTGACTTATCTTACCCTTGGTTGAACAAATTCGTTATTGTTACGCAAATTGTAGTGAATTGTATTTTCACAGAATATTTCCTGCATAAATGAAGGATTCAGGTCATTTCTAGTTTTGTACATCTCGATCATAAGTATTTGCAAGTTCTTTGTATGAACAGTAACTGCACAGTCCTTCTGTAATAGCTCACTAAAAGAAGATTCGGTGTCCTTATATGTAATTCTCAAGGCCCTTTCCTGTATTTTGTTGATTTTTTGGTTAAGCTGCCTGCTGTGAAACATCCAGATTAAAGGACAGTATTGAAACTGACTGGTAATAAATGCCCTCATTAAGCTTCTTAGTTTGTTCTGATCCATATACGGGGATATGCGAGCAAGTGCATAAAGTTTATTGCTAGCTTTTTGGCAAAGTTTCGAGACGTGNTAAACTAGAATCACTTCATTAAATTTACCTCCCGACCACGTGTCGAGAACATGTTGGTCACGTGATCGGTGTCTACCATTTTGAAAACAAAATTCAATTTTTAATTAGCCTATTAATTTTTAGGAAAAGTCACAAAACCTCGGCTCTTTATCTTTCGAAGTGACGACACTACATCGGATCATATTTGCCACGGGCACTTTGTGCCCCCCCCTGGTAGTAATAGGGTTAACACAAGAATTTCGCTGTTTACGAAATTCTAATGGCTCCAGATCAAGTTCTCCAGTAGACATGGCCATGGTGGCCCATGGTGGGTGTGATGAGTCTGAAGTGGATAAGCTTGAGGTGGAGAGACTTGCAGAGTCAGTCATCAATCCTTATTTGACCTACTGCTCTAGTGCTTGGTTTAGTGTATTGTCAGCTACTCAAATAAAACAATTGCAAAGACAACATAACAATATCATTCGAATAATCCTCGGCTTTGATTATTGTGTAAGAGTAACGGATTCCCACCTAGCAAAACTAAATTGGATGTATGTCAAGGAAAGGAAGAGCTTATGTTTAACCGACTCAAATTAGTTTTCAAGCTAAGATAGGAAGAACTAGATGGGAAATAACCATCAAATGACTACAACAAGAACAAAAAGTAGAAAGGAAATAAACAATATGTCACAATTCAAGAAAATTTAAAATCGTATTTATTAAAGGACAGAAGTAATCCTTTTTCCTTAATCAAATAAGTAGTATTTTAAAAAGTATTGTAATTCCAAGCTTTCTTCTCGAAACTTATCAAAACATTTGTTTTATCTTGCTTCGATAAACGGAGATGAGGAATCACGAATATTTTCCCGCCAAAGCAATTTGATTTGAAGTCTCGATTGGAGATTCGGTCTCCCTTTAGTTATGAGGCTTATTGGTGATGGGGCACCTTTTCGGTCATTTTTAAGTAGTAATTTCTCTATTTTAACTGTGAATTCAAAACTAACAGTGAATTTATCATTTATAAAAGCTCCGTGGCAGCCATTTACCAGAACAAACCGCTCTCCCCATTCTCCGATTTTAATTGTCGAAATGGTCTATTCATCAAAAGGATACGGTACAAATTCCCTTGGGTCTACTCTGCTGTATTTCTGAGCTTTTCCAGAAACGTGGCTGCTAAGGCTACTGTACAATCAGTTCTCTTCTTTTGTCCAGTTCCTTCTTACCTTGCACAGTGATCCAGCCCTATGGAAATCATGGAATTAATAACAAAATATGATTTGACCTTGCACGGCGAAGAAATGCTTTTTTGCGTGATTTTGTGTTTATTTATTGTCAGATATAACTAATAAAATGGCTTTTAATTTGTAGGTTGAAGTAATTATCAAAAATCAGATGATTCATAAAAGTATCACAATTCACTGGCATGGATTTCATATGCATGATACCCCCTGGATGGATGGAGTTGCCTACATCACGCAATGCCCAATTAGCCCGATGACGTCATTCATGTACAGGTACACTGTTTTTTGACTCACGAGTATTACGAAGTGAAGTCTATGTTGTATTTCATATTTCATTCTTTTGAGAAAGGTTGCCCTTCAGGAAGGGGTGTTTGAGGGGGGGGTCCGGAAACAGTAAAACCGCTCAAAATGCTCCCAAAAAACTTAAAACCGCATGAAAAATTAGGTGAAACCGAAAATAATTCAACATTCAATTAAAATGCAACGTAAAAGTACATAGCAAACCATAATAGTGACTCGCGAGTTTTTCCTCTCAAACCGGGTGTCGCAAAAAGTACCTCCTTTAGACTGGAAAAAGGAACAAAACGACAAGATATTGGGACTTTCCGAGTGCACAACTTCATTTGTTATTGTTTAACCCTATTAGAACGAGACTTGGTACAGTGGTGCACAGTAACAAAATCTACACAATAGGGCACTTTTTTTTATTCTTCATTACATCCATGACGTCACTATGACGTCATAATGGCTGAAAAATGCGATATTTTCTAATTATTGGCAAAATTAGCAATATTTAAGGTTTTATTTAATGATTCCTCCCATAATTGCTCTAGAATCTATCACAAATCACCAAGAAGTAAAAATCAGCAATATAATGTCTATTTAAACTCATTATTTATTTCATTTATTCATTATTTAGTTACACCAGTTTTTCTTTCTTTCATTAAAAGCCCTAATTACTGATTCAAATACTCTGAAATGCCTTAAAATCATTAAAAATGATCGAAAGAACCATATTTGACAATATTTCACATGAGGGGCGTTTTTCGCCCCCCTCCCCAACCAAACTTTGCTACATTGTGCCTAAACAACACTAGATGTGACAACCAAACCTTTGTTACTTTTAATGAAATTTAGTTGCCAATTAGAATTTTAGTATTTGATTGTTCTAAAATCGGTCCGGTGACCACAATAGCACCATATTTGGAGAGTGGTCAACAAAGAAAAGTTTGAAACATTCATAACTTCTTTGTTTCTTGTCTGAATTACTTGAAACATGTATCATTCGATTGATCATGATAAGAGCTTTCATTTGATGCATAACGTTTTATTATTTGCTGACATCAAGAAAATTTAAAATCTATGACGTCATTTACATTTATAACGTCATTTTTCGAATAATAAGTAAATGAATTGAAATTTTTGTAGCACATTGGTCTTATCTTGCTTGTGTCAAGCATATTGAGTTGATATGGGTTGGAAAAAGAAATAATTCTATGAAAAAACTGCAGTGGTGGTCCGTCTGGAGAACAGAGAGTTAATTAGGTGCTAATTGATCTATAAATAAATGCTTAAAATTGCTTCAAGGTAAATATTTGATTTTACTATGTGTTTGCTCTCGTTTAAGATCATTTTCATTCAAATCAGTTGAGTAATTATTTAAATAGAATTTTTCTTGTGAAGAAGCTAAATTTGCTGATTTTCTATTGTTTTTGGTCGCCTAGCAAGGAAGCACGTGACTAATTAATTAGTACTGTTATATTTGAAAAGCCCATTGTCCAAAGAACAATTGAGGTAAGTATTATTGTTATATCCTGTATATTCTCAGAGAAAAAGAGGGGGGGGCGAAAAACGCCCTCCCATGCCAAAATGTCATAAAAATACCCCATGTGAAATAGGGTTAATTATATGACGTCATAAACTTTGATGACGTCCTCACATTAAAATTGTTTGATATCATTCAAAATGAATACAATTATACATCATCTGAAAGCTCTCATCAGGAGCTATCGAATGGTGGCATGATCAAAGCACTCATCAAGAGCAATGATGGTGACTCACTTCTTTAATTTACCTCCCGACCACGTGTCGAGAAGATGTTGGTCACGTGATCAGTGTCTACCATTTTGAAAAAAAAATTCAGTTTTTAACTAGCCTAATAATTTTTAGAAAAAGTCACAAAACCTCCGCTCTTTATCTTTCGCAGTGACGACACTACAGCGGATCATATTTTTCGCATACTTTGTGCCCCCCCCCGCCCCCGGTAGTAATAGGGTTAACTTAAATGCACGTACCTTGCATTTATAAATCATTCACCAAACACCAGAGATACTACCGGGTGTCCCAAAAAAAAGTACTCACGTTTGTGTGAACGTAGCGCTATATTGAAAAGCGATAGGAATTCGCGATATCGACTGTCACAGTTCACAAGGGCTAACTTAGATGTCAATGGTGTGATTTTCACCGTAAGTTGAAAATTCTTGGAGTTATGAGTTCCGAACGCAAAGACCATCGTCGAGACTAAAACAGTAGGCCTAAATGTTCTGAAGGAGTCAAGCAAAGCTCGTCCAAAGTTTTAAAAGGTTTCAATAGCAACGCATTTTTCTTGTTCTACCGGGTGAGTCAGAAAAAACACTCCCCGTTTGAAAGGCCATTGCTCCCTGGATATCGAGGCAATAATATTGGTAGATATATTGTTTAATAGTGGACATGTTCAAATAAATTCTACATTTTACCAGACTGAAATCGGCCACTCCGTTCTGAAATTAGGAGGGGTTCTCTCAAGAAAGCCCCTCCAAGAAACCTTCAAAACGGCATGAAATCACGACCAAATTTTCGTGATATTTCTGCCTAAATAGCAATGACATGTACATGCTTTAGCACGTTTTATCCTTTTGAGAGGATGAAAGTGCCATCCCTGGAAACATAACAACAATATTCTCGGAGATTTTATCCTCCCAAGAGGATAACACGTGCTAAAGCATGTGCAAGTGTACAAGCCATTGCTGTAAGGCAGAAATATTAGGAAAATTTGCTCGTGATTTTAGGCCTGTTTTGAAGGTTTCTTGAAGAGGCTTTCTCCAGAAAATTGCTCACAATTTCAAAACGGAGAGGCCGATTTCAGTCAGGTAAATTTTAAATCATATTTGAACATGTCAACCATTACATAATGTATTTGTCAATATTATCGTTTTGATATCCAGGGAGCAGTGGCCTTTCAAACGGGGATTGTTTTTTTCTGACTCACCCGGTAGGTTCCATTTCCATCTCTCTCTGTTCTCAGCTAATCTCACTGCCTGCTAATAGCTCAGTCCTGTCCATTCTTTGATGTTGGTAAACCAATCTATTCTGGGTCAACCTCTCTTGTATAAACCAGTCTGCCATTCATCTATGCCTCTAATAATTGTTTATATATGTTGTTCAGCCTAATCAAATGTCCAAAATATCTCGTTTTTCTTTCTTTCATATAGTCAATAACTATAGTCAATATTCAAATACTATTGAAATCTTTTAAAACTTTGGACGACCTGTGCTGGACTCCTTCATTACATTTAGGCCTACTGTTTTAGTTTTGACGATGGTCTTTGCGTTCGTAACTCATAACTCCAAGAATTTTCAATCTACAGTGAAAATCAAACTATTGACATCTAAGTTAGCCCTTGTGAACTGTGACAGTCGATACCACGAATTCCTATCGCTTTTCAATATGGCGCTACGCTCAAACAAACGTGAGTACTTTTTTTGGGACACCCGGTAGCTAGCTCGCAAATTCAAAGTCGAGAGTGCACCTGAAACCAGAGGTTTTGAAAAAGGGCCTAACCTTGATTTGATATCATGGGCATTTTCCAAAAGGAATTTTAAACTTTATTTTTTCATTTTGAACAGAACAATAGACGCTCAGCCACGACCCTAACCCTATCTCACCTGGGACTTTTGAAGCGGTCAATGCTTGGGGGGGGGTTGATTCCACCCCCCCTGTTTTTCTCCGCTGTTACAGTAGCTATGATCTTGTCACTTAGTAATTAGATGGACTTTGATGCAAACAATCAAAATCACGTGCTAAAATCAAATTAAGTCTATTGTTCTTGTTGTTATGACAACAAAAAGAGATCAAGTTATGATTATGATGATAATGGGTATCATTATTAAAACAATAAAATAAGGGATTAAATTGTAATTTTGTGTGTCAAATTGAGTTGGATATCATTAAAGACATGTATAGGCATAATATGTACCATATTTGAGATTAATATTTGCAACAATTTCAAAAAAGGTATTCAATTTTTGTCGACCACTCAGTAAAAAATTGGTTGCCATGGTTACGGTGCTATATTTAGAATGTTGAAATTTTCATAATTCGATACAGTATAGTTATAATGTTAAACTTGCGTAATCTTGGGATGCTGCGTTGCATTTGTTAGAAGCAGCAAACAAAAACTTGGTTGGGGGGGTGGAATCCACCCCCCCCCCCCAGGTGAGATAGGGTTCTAATAAGAAGAAATATGTGGTAAGAATAATAAACTCGTGCCATATCTCCAAACTAAGCATGCACTTACTGGTTTTCCCTCTTCTTTTGATAGATA
>REGM01000007.1:843449-861028 GCA_004194415.1 Aurelia aurita
ATTTCAAAAAAGGGTATCATTTTTGTCGACCACTCAGTAAAAAATTGGTTGCCATGGTTACGGTGCTATATTTAGAATGTTGAAATTTTCATAATTCGATACAGTATAGTTATAATGTTAAACTTGCGTAATCTTGGGATGCTGCGTTGCATTTGTTAGAAGCAGCAAACAAAAACTTGGTTGGGGGGGTGGAATCCACCCCCCCCCCCCCAGGTGAGATAGGGTTCTAATAAGAAGAAATATGTGGTAAGAATAATAAACTCGTGCCATATCTCCAAACTAAGCATGCACTTACTGGTTTTCCCTCTTCTTTTGATAGATATAACTTTTCAATAGAATGTCAAGAAGGATATTTCCTCAAAAGAAATTGATTTAAAGAACAATTGAAACATTTCAAAGTATACTTCTTTTCAAAAGCAAAAACTAAAAATTAAAGTTGCCAAACACCTCTCGTTTCACGTGCACTCTAAATTTTGACTTTGCGAGCTCGCATCTCCTGTGTTTGGTGGAAGAAATAATAAATAACTGATTAAAGTACCATAAAATTAGCGTGGATGTGAAAAACACGACGTTTCGAGCATATACTCGTTATCAAGACAAAAGCAGTTTGCAGTTTGCAGTTAGGTGGAAGATTTATAAATGCATAGTACGTGCACTTAATAAATGTCGAGAGTGACGTGTGGCAATAATTTCAGGACATAAACATACATTTCCGTGATAAATGAACGACAATGCCAAGATTAAAATACAATAAACGGATTAGAACGCACAGGACAGTTAAGCTGAAGAGATGGACAACTCGAAAGATGGAGAACTATCGAACGTCCAATAGAATTTGACGCCGCAGAGAAAAGATTAGCCGTGACTTAGCTAGACTCAATACATGTCGTAGTTTCGCTTTTTGACTGAACTGATAACGCTACAACAACGACTCATTTCCCTACGCTTCCAGAAACGGATTTAGCCTCTTACTGATTCAGCATGGCCCAAATCACCTGCTATTTTTTTCTCAAAACCACCGAGCCTAAAACGCCACAAAAAGCAGTTTTCCTGAACTGCTGCACCATAAAATGAGCTATCAGTACTTAGATGAATGTTTCTTCTAGCCATGATTACAAAAACTTCCTTCCTCTAAGCCATTTTCTGTTCGTTTGGAGATGCAAAAGATCTCGTAAATACGCTCGCATCTTTCCAGATTTTTGTTTGCTTCAGCCGTTTCAGCAGATCAATCGAACGCCGCATTCGACGGTCTTTGTTGGCTTTTGGTGGGAAGTCAAATTCAAAGAAGGACTAGTCAATGAGAGTGAGGTTACTAAAATCCTGCATTCTGAATGGGACGGAAGAAATCATATGCCGATTGAAATTTTTGACCACTTTTACAGCTCTAGGGAAATAAGACCCTCACTGCAGCGACAACAACAACAGCAATTCAATGAGATGAGATGAGCGTAAATTGAGGGCCTTATGCAGTGAGGCTATGAGTTAGCTACGAAGGAGGAAAAGATAACGCTAAAGTAAAAATGCTTACGAAAAAGAAAAGTGTTTGTTGAGTCCATTGGGGAAAAGAGGACCAAGCATGAAAATAAAACTTTTCTCAAGTGTTTTTCTCTGTTTGTTGCAATTTGGCGCCATAGTCAAACCAAAGTATCGCCATGTCCGTTTTTGAATGGCCAGAAAGGTTACAATGTCTTGACACATTGCTATTTTCATTATCAGCATGTTCTTCTTGTTTGTGTATCTCGTGCTCAACATTTCTCAAATGCTCCCCAAAGTGATTGTTTATCTGACGCAGGTCCGCAGCGCCTATTGGGGCCGGTCGGGCCCGGGCCCCCCCCCTATAATTTCCAAAAAGTGGCACTTTTTCTTTCATCTTGTTAAGTAAAATCGACTGAAGAATTCAACTAAAACCAAAGTAGTGCCCTTTAAAAACATTTCTTATCTTGTTTAGTTTGTAGCTGGCGTTTGCATCTCTCACGTTCTTGAAATTCTCTCGAAAATGAGGAGGAACATGAGAAATTGCTTGGGCATAGGTTGGGTGAGGCAAGAATTTTGCAAATTGTCGGAGTTTCGATTTTAGTGGTAACCAATGGGTACAGTGAGTACCAGACCCACCCTGAAAGAAAGATTCCTGTTGGGCTATATGTGTCTGGCACCCAGGGTAATATTGGATTAAAAAATGCATTCTAGGCCAAAGTAGAGAGTGTGTACCCTCGACGTTTTCCTGTAGGTGCGGATTTATAGAAAAATCAGTACGAAATTGCTCTAAATTTTTATTTTAGAAATGGAAAAAATGGGATCGGGAGATGTTTTCTAAGCCAAAGTAAAGGGCGTGGCCAACATTTTTTCTGGGGGCTTAGCCCCCAAACCCCCATTTTCGGCGCGAGGCGGTGCTCCCCCAATTGAAAACCTTCCTACGGGCCTGTCTGACGGCAGCAAGTCTTTCAAATATACAGCATTCCGCATCTCGTGCATTTTATGCAACATAATAGGGCAGTTGGAACTTTCACAAGCAGATGTACCCGGAGCGTGGTCTTCTTTTGGCAAACGGGATTTATTAGCATCTCACGGAGATCGGTGTCACTTCGAAAGTCCATGAGAGGGGGTGCTGTGAGCTCAGGATAAAATTAGCAAGACGTGTGGCAATAGTTTAATGAACACAGAGACAATATTCAAAACCGAAAAAACCGTGCGATTTTACGGCAAAAATCGGAAACCAAATAAAAATATGAGTGAAACCGCCCAACTATAAACCCAAATATCCCCATCATCATCATCATAAATTTATTTTAAAGTAGGCTGAATAAAATTATAGTTTAATTAAGGCCTACTAAACCCCTCCTTCGGCAGAAACTGTTCTTCAAGGGGCCCTCCAATAAAAACTTACTTACACTATACAATTAAAAATAATGATACATAAGAATATAAAAAACCATAACGTTAAAACTTATTTACAAAAATTATACATTATTTACAATGGAAAGAAAAGTTCAACCCTTAGTTTTGGCTATTCCACTGTTTTACTCCCTGGAAAGAAAAACATTTGTGCCTACTTGCTGATTTTCCTATGGCAATTCAGTCCAAACGCCTTAGAAAGAGTCTTCAGTAGGCCCAGATATGCAAAAAGTGCAATTTGATGATAATCTCGCTTGGGATCAACATACGAAATCGTTATGCAGCAAAATATCACATGCTCTAGGATTTTTGGAACATGCCAAGAAATTTTGATCAATGTACTGTATCATTGCATCGTAGAGCCACATTTCCGTTATGTTCTGTTTGGGGAGGCTGCGATAAAACCAGATTGCAAACTTTGCAGAAACTGCAAAACCAAGCTGCAATAATTGTCACAAACAACAGCTATGATACATCCACCGCAAAAAGAAACTAAACTGCCCCACTTCTTGATATGATAAGATTAGCGAGAAAGCTACTATTACGTGCAATGCATTATCAGGTCTTGCTATCTGTCTATTTATCTATCTATCTGTCTATCTTGGTTATCTTTCCAGCCTATTTAAGAAAAATTCTGCGCGTGATATAAATATGAATTTGCGAAATGCCACTGCCGATGTCCTTGTTCCAAGGATGGACACTTTTAGTCGACAGAAAGTTACTCTATATCTTTCCAGGGTGCTAAGACTTGCATTAAACGGCCTTTAATTTTTAATCAATTTCTTTTAGTCGTAATATTGTAAACTTTCACGCGGACCCTTGTAAAGCAGTCTTCTCGACTGATAGGACTACCGTGTAAAAATAGCGAAAAAATTGAAGAACAAAGGAAATTCATTCCGTTTTGGCGCACTTTGGTATCAAATTGTCTTTATATTTTACGACAGGTTTAAGGCATTCCCGTCTGGCACACTTTGGTATCATGCCCATCTCGGTGGACTTCGAGCAGATGGAGCATTTGGCCTATTCATAGTGCATAAGGAATTACCCACAATGCCATTCTTCCCATTGTTGGTCAACCATTGGTTACACATACCATTCAATGAGTTTATGATTACAAATCCGTATAAAAAGAAGAATTTAGGACAATTGGCAGGAACAGGACAGTTCACATACAGTTTTCAGCACTTGTACATGACGAAACCAAGAGCTTGGAAAACAATTGACGGCGTTCGTTTGTCATCGATGGTGTTTAACAGTGCCCTGATTAATGGTAGGGGCAGATTTAAGAACAATAAAGCACCCATTTCTTGGTTCAAAGTTACAAAAGACAGTTGGAATGGGTTCTATATTGTTAATCCTGGTATTGAATATACTTTTGCGATATCAATCGATGAACATGAAATGCAAATAATTGGTCTTGATATCGCTGACGTCCAACCTGAAACTGTCCACACCATTTACTTGAATCCGGGTGAAAGAGTGAGGGTGAAGCTCCTTGCTAATAAACCAATTGGCAATTATTGGATAAGAGCGAGAACACTTGATTATCAAGGCAAAGTAATGGCAGTTTTGCATTATGAAGGAGCGAATGAGAAAGAACCAACATCAAATCCCACGCAATGCTACAAGGACAGACCATGTTTTGTTTACAATTGCCCTTCAGCTACCCTTACCTACAAATTTGAAACTTGCAAAACTGCATATCATATGAAAGCAACTGGACGGTCTAACAGTTTTTCTGAAAAGGTGCAAAATGTTGACAAAGAAATATTTCTCGATTTTGCATTTCCCATCGGGGCATCTGTGAATGGGTATCGATTTGTTCTTCCAAAGAATCATCTTTACACTGATATACCATTGGACACCAAATGCACGGCAAGGAAATGCAGAGGAAAAGCATGTTATTGCACACAATATATAGGTAAGCATTTTCTTTGTTTTGTAGTTTCTTTGTTTCATTACTCATAAAAAGTAATTCTCCTTTTCTCGACAATCATTTGGAAGCTCTCTCTTATCAAAAAAGGACTTGAAAAGGGGCTAAAATTAATAAAATTTTATCCAGTTTTCAACTTTAGAATGACACAAATCAAATGGTTCACTCTAAGCAACTAACTTCAGCAATTTATAATATTCACTCAAGGGAACACATTTCTTACTTACTTTCCCTTCCAAGGAGATAGCTGTCATCAATATGTATGTATATATCATTTGCCACAATTAAAATATTTACAAGTTTTATAAAATAAAAATAGATACAATATCAATGCAAGCATCTTAACCCGGTACTTGGCACAGTTGCCATATGGCAACAAATTACGCGTGTGGACTTTCTGGTCTCACTTTCCAGTAGGAAATTACCCATGGTTCCTGTTTGTTGACATGTGCCTAACAACGCTGCAATTAGTTCCTTGTCAGTTTTCTCGCAGTACTCTCGTTCAAGTCAGACAACCTTCAAATCTTAGCAGTTTCAGATGAGAAAAAGTACCCTTGTTAGAATTGACAGTGCCCCCTTGTAAAAATATATTCATTGATTGTTATTGAGAGGTATATATATATACCATATATTGCATTTGTTTTGACATATTATGGTAATTGGCTGTTCGATCATTATTTGCATATCCTTACCATTACCTGTTTTGTGTACCTTGTCGCTGTCGCTTGTCGCTGATGAGTGCACCTTGCCACATAATGTTTTTGATAAAATTCTATCCGAAATAGTATTATGTGGGCTAAATGGTGCTGACAGCAATCTGATTGCAAACAAAACTACTGTAATAAATTATTTTGAAACTATGATTTTGGTTGAATTCTTATTCAATATAGTATTATTTGGTTTTATGTTATAATATTTATTTTTATCGATTCCTGGCATTTTTAATGTACTAATTTTCAAAGATATTTTATATATTCTCATAAAATAACAACAATGACAAATTACAAAATACGATACCGCAGGGAGCATAGTAGTACATATCAACCCTGCGTGGATTTGGCGAAAAATCCGCAAGATTCGTGAAGATTTGAGCTGGCGAAACTTTTTACCTCTATGGTACCTAGTAAACTACTTTGAAGCCATAAGTGAAGTGGAGTGGTCCGTCGCATTCGTCAAAGATCTTTAGACTACTGTGATAAACAAAAGGGCGAGTTGCCAGTATCCTCAACAAAGTTGTTATTGTAATCCTTGGCACATATTTTATTCCGCACCAAATCTTCGCCGCAAAGAGCAGAATCTTTTTGTCGTTGTTGCTGTTGTTGTTTAAAACCCTATCACATCACGCGTATTATTTACGGACAAATATAGGGCAACGGATTCCACACAAGTGTTCTAAACTTCCTTCCTAACATGCAAGATTTAACCCTATTCTAACTGGGTAAATTGTTATCGATTCCGCAACTATAACAGCTATGATAATGAAACTTGCACTGTGTTATTATCAAAGGAGAATCCGAAAATAGCATTGATTAGTTTGTAGTCACGTGACTGGTGGCTAGGCAACCAAAAACAATGCAAATTTTGACGAAATCGAACTGTTAGCTATAAAAGGTCTATTTTACTAAATAACTGGGTAGAATGACCAACAAACTATCAAAATACCTGCTTGATAGCCTTGCTTTGCAGTTTCATATAGTTTTATATCAATATTTTTGTTTCCTAATTAATTAACTAATTAATTATGGACAATAAGATTCAATTGAAAGTTGGTAGGGCAATAATGATGATTAAACACCATCAATTTTGCAGTTACTTGGTGAAATCAAACACCTTCATCGATATTTGAAATCATTCCATGATTTTTCATGCAAAAATTACTAATTAATTAGAAATATGACGTCATAAAGATTGATGACGTCATACAATCTAAAAATTGCTGATGTCAGCAAATATAGATAAATTATATAATAAATGAAAGTACTCATCGCGAAAAATCGAATGGTATCTATGTTGATGACATTAGAGCCCTTTTAATGATTTTCTTTGTGACCTGTCTCAAAATAAGGGCATCTGGTGGTCATGTGGTTAAACAATAGGCATTGAAATTTTTATTTTTTGATTGCCAATTAAATTTCCATAGAATTCAAGAAGTTTCAGCGTTATAGCTATCATCATTTAAGAGCTATTAAAATAAGTTTGATAGGGGGTGAAAAACGCCCCCCGGTTAGAATAGGGTTAATTGCTTAAACTTTGCTATTTCGTTTGCAAGTTACGAGCTACTTTTCATTGTTACGAGCTATTAAAAAAATGTTCGTTAAAAACAAGGCGAAATCCTTGATCAAACTTTGATTCAGACTCAGGATAATAAAACGGCCAAGTGATCACAAACAATATTTTAGTTCATGTGACAGTTAGGAAGACTTTGACCACAAAGTTAAATCTAATCAATGGTTTAGACCTGTTTTGTGAACTCTAAGACGAAAGATGTTTGTACGTAGAGTTGCCCAAAACTGAAGAGTGCATGGCAGTTTGCATGCTAGTCAGTCACACAACCAACATCATGATATATGACAAATAATAACAAAACCAATTCGTTAAATTCCATGTTCTCTTTTCTCCTCTTTTAAATTTGAGCTGACGATTTCCTGTGTCCATGTGAGAACCAGTAACATAGCTTGAAATGATTTATATTCGTTGCAGATCTGCCTTATAACAAGACAATACAAATGGTTTTGACCAATCTTGGTGATGCGGATAAAAGTCATGGTCATCATCATACAATACATCTTCATGGACATGATTTCGCTGTGCTGAAAACAGGTTTTCCCAAAGCTCATCCAACTACTGGTGAAATGCTAGCACCAAATGATGACATCTATTGCATAGATCGGCTATGTCGTATGACAAGATGGAGGAATTATGGAGAGGTCAGCAAGAGTTTTAACCTGCACAATCCGCCCATGCAAGACGCAGTTCTGCTGCCATATGGTGGATACGTAGTGGTACGCATCAGGACGGAGAATCCTGGCAATTGGTTAATGCATTGTCATCAAATGATGCATGCTATTGAAGGTATGGATGTTGTGATCCGTGTCGAAGCAGGAAGAGTGCCTCCTCCTCCTGTGAATTTTCAAAAGTATTGCGGTGGATTTACGTTCAGTCATGAAGAATTTCAACAATATAAAGATAGAGTCAATTAAAGATCATTTTACGATCGTTGTTATACGAGAATGGGACTCGATTACTTCTTAAAATGAAAGATGATATATTTTAGAGCATTACTTAAACTACTGTACCGGGCGGCCCAAACAAAACTTTATCGATTTGAAGAGCTACAGAAAAACAACCACTGAATTCTTGTACGCTTGGATCAGAATAATCCTTTCTTCGTATTTTTACCGATTAAAAAACCGCCGTGACCTTGTGTTGCTTGTATCCTTGTATCCTTGTATGCTTGTATCCTTTTGGGTTCAACCTTTGGAGTTCAGTATTTCTGCCGTTGGTATTTATTAAAAAGTTTTGTGGAGGCGCGTTGTAGTTTCAAAAATTTACTGGGGATATGCGTCAAGTTGTTAGTGATAAATTGGTACAAGCTTAAACATTGATTGGTCCATTCTGAGACGCATGTGACCGTTTGCGTATATGTTTTTGGCACGACCATGCATTTAGGGGCGTGCAGTTGTTTATTCTATCTCTTTTCGAGCAAGCTCGGCCGTGAGAGGTCGTTTGTTATGTACGAGATTGGATTTGTCGAAGTCAGAATGATACAGTCCTCTAAGTAAAGAAAGCCTAGTTTCTGCGTTGTTCCTGCACTGGTGTGGTCTTAAGAGCAGGTGGATTGACGTTTCCACAAGTTTTATCGATCCCGTTGGTCAATTGTTTTCAGCTCTTTCAGAAGCATTTCAGGTATTATGTTTTTCGAGCAAGTATCGGCAGCAAATCGATGCGTGCATATACAAATATGTGCTACCTACTTTCCAACTTGGGTTTTATGCAACAGACTGCTTTTTGAATGTTTATTACCAAACAGGCAGTTTTTATCCAATCACGGTTCAAATCGGTAAACTTTTGTTTGGGCACCCGGTATGACCAGTCGCATTCAAATTTTAAGAATTTCAACATTACGTTATAGAAATAGAGTCAATTAACCAGCAATTACGTTTGTCGTCATACGAGAATGAGACTTGATGACTATTTAAGATGAAGCAGTTGTTTATTCTTTATAAATTTTGGAACGTTGCTAAAACACAAGTCTCTTCTGAATTCATGACAAGTGGCTTATTATTAATCCTCGCTTGCAATTTTAACTCAAACCTAGCAATAATCATGTATCAAACCACACGAATGCTCAAGTCGAGCACTACTTGATTTTACAGTCATTTTAGATGAGTTTAGGTTGCTATTTCCCAACTCCAAATTTTCTATTATTTGCATAAATGTTATTTCGACTAAGATCCTCTCTGAATTTTCCACAAAGGGGAAATTCCTCTACAAGAAAACTTCACTGGTCGCAAAAGCGATTCCGCTCCAAAGTTGAATGTGTTTCTACTTTTTAACGACGTCGCTTTTCCACAAGCCAATCAGATGGGCTGGAAAATGGTGAGGACTTTTGAAGCCAACTTTCATGTAATATGATGATGATGATGATGATGGAGTAACTTTCATCAAATACAAGTTCAGCTGTATTACACAATGATATATAATCTTACTAGGGGTGGTGGCGGGGTAGGGCTAGGGGGCTACACACAGCCCCTCCGTCAGAAGTACCTAGCCCCACGTCGGAGGATATCTACTAAAATGTTGATTCTCGAAACGGAAGCTTCAGCTCAAAGTCTGCTACCTTATTCTTTAGAACTTTCGATATAATAGCAAGATGCAGGCACTCAATATCTAATTTCCATTCAACCAAAAATTGGAACTCAGCATACTTGCGCAAAATTGTCTTCCCTTTTTATACCGGGTGAGTCAGAAAAAACGTGGGGTGTTTGCCAATTTGTCTTGATCGAGTTTATTTTGTAAATTTGTTTTTTTAAAGTTCATTGCTTAGAAGAGAGGCTTAGTTAGATATGAACATTTTTTGGTCGAAATCGGTCTTCCCTTTCCATAATTACGAGCGATTTTTGTAAAATGGTGTTTCGCAATATCCCTAAAATAGGTCTCCAATTAGATTCATCTTCATGCACTTGTGCACCGCTAAACCATGACAAAGTCACTTTTTCTCTACCAACAAATGTAAATAAAGCATGCATTGTGTTAGAATAGAAAAGGAAAGTTATTGTTATTTGTTTTGTAGCCCTATAACTAATTGTCATTGCTAGGAAGCAGAAGGTTGTCATGCTAGCGATACTTTCCACCAAAATAGCTATATCACAAATTTGCAAATAGATACAGAAAGAAATGGCCTATTTTAGCAAACTAAATTTCTATATTTAATTCAATTTTTCTTCTACAAAATAAACGTTCAACACACCCGATTTGGCTTGTTTTTCAACAAAATATGGTTTCTTAAACACCCCACGTTTTTTCTGACTCACCTGGTACATAGTAGATAATTAACTAACAAAGAAACTACGATTTTCTTGAATCTGATACAGCAGTACACTCTTAAAAGGAGTTTGTTAAGGTACGTGTTTAGAGGGTACGCTACACATTTAACATATGTTTTTATTGGGTACACTTTGCAGAAAGATTGAAGAGAAACTGCTCGATGGGATTTTATGACACATATAACTTGCTAAATTATAGGAAATAGTCCAATTCAAATTTCTTTAAATCCAATTGCAAAGATTTCCCTATTTCCCTTTCCTTTGTCAATGTCTTTTTAAAATTCAAGCCTCCATATAAAGAGTGATAACCGTTCTTAGCAAATTTGTAGTTGGTGGCGGGGGGTTGTGTAGATTGCCTCCTACCGTCAATTCTGGATTCTACTAATGTAATGTACTTATCTTCATAATTATCTTCAAATATTTTTGTATTTGCAGTTCAAGAAACATTTTATTCTGAAAATGATGAAGAGTGTTTTCTAAACGTTGATATTTGTCCATCTTGAGGAAATAGTTCTTCTTCTGCATCATTTTTTGTGCAAAATCTCACAACGTCCCCAATCACACTCAATAAGCATTGACTCTGCAAAATAAATCAATTCAAATATAATCGACCTGGGGAAAGAGGAAAATGTTGCGTGAGTGTATTTAATTTAATTTTAATTCGATTATTTACAAAATAGCTAACATACAGTGGGGCTCACGAAAATGGCAGTATGACTTTTTTACAACATCGTAAATGTGGCACAGAAACAACGTTTTTCATGGCTAGAATGGCCCGAAAATGACATTTATGACATTTCAAACCTCTAAAACAATCGCATCATGTGTAATTTTTAAATTTTGAGTCATTTTTTGGGGATTTGATGAATGTTCTGATTGTTTGCGGTCGGTGCTTGTTGAATAGTAATTTTTGCACAGTTTGAAGGTTTAAAAACACAATCTTACTTGATAGAAATATAAATGGACTATTTCCCAACTTGATCTCATCCCAAATATAATGAAATATCTTATTATGGTGCATATTACAGGACATAAATCGCTGGGATGAAAATTTCTAGTTAGTAAATTTGAAGCAACAAATAGGAGTTGGGTTTTGTTTCGCAAGTTTGATAAATGACTTTATAATATGGCTTTGGTTCTTGGCTTTGGTTAATAATATGAATTACGCTGAATTTTTTGGACCAAGGCTCACAAATGGGTTTTTATATTTAACTAATCAAAATCGAGTATACAATACTAATAAAACAAAATAAATATCTTCTAAATTATATAACTAAGTTGGTAGTTAAGACTCTTGGACCCGAAGTTATTTGGATTTCTTAACGAATAATTTGAAGAACATAATTCAAAAATGCTGTGCATATATGATGGATGCAATATTTCAATGTTGAATAAATTAATCTCAAAGATGATTGAACAAACCTCAACTATGTGCCCGGGGGCGGGGGTGCCCGGGGGCGGGGGATGGTCAGGGAGGGAACTGAACGAGGTACACCTCTGACTATTTCAAAACAGAACTTTCAGCGGATATGATATGATTTGTTTCAGTCAGAATAATTTAAACAACATCTCCTGCGGGCTTGATCAAATTTCTTTGCATTTTTTAGAACAGCCGGTCGGTTATGGAGCATCCGGTCACTTAAAAGTGGTATTTTCAGATACCTGATTTTTATGAGAACTGTCAAGAAGTATGACGTCATTCAAAGCAAAAGCGATGATGCCATTTCCGCCTAATGCTGCAGCTTGTGCCTTTACAATAGCATGAACTTCAGCAATAAAATTTTGCATAAACATATTCAGTCCTCCATCCTAAAAAAGGAAGAAAATTGTTTCAGTATATATTTCTATTTCAGTGCATAAATAAATAAATCAATCCATCAATCAATCAATCAATCAATCAATCAGTCAGTCAGTCAGTCAGTCAGTCAGTCAGTCAGTCAGTCAGTCAGTCAGTCAGTCAGTTAGTCAACTATAATTAAACTGTGGATTACAATATCTTGAAATAAAAAATTGTATTGCCAAAAGGGCAAATTAGACAACGGATTTCGTTGAATCTCAACGCATAAAGTTGCCTTCGTTATACAGACATCGTTTATTTCCAGGAATTTACAAGTGGACTGGTCAGAAGGGAATAAGAACCTATTAAGGCCGCTCTCTAATAAGCTCACCAGGGACTCAGTAGAGCTCTTTCGGGATGATTTAAAAAAACTAATATATACACAGCGGTTCCAACATACATGNAGTCAGTCAGTCAGTCAGTCAGTCAGTCAGTCAGTCAGTCAGTCAACTATAATTAAACTGTGGATTACAATATCTTGAAATAAAAAATTGTATTGCCAAAAGGGCAAATTAGACAACGGATTTCGTTGAATCTCAACGCATAAAGTTGCCTTCGTTATACAGACATCGTTTATTTCCAGGAATTTACAAGTGGACTGGTCAGAAGGGAATAAGAACCTATTAAGGCCGCTCTCTAATAAGCTCACCAGGGACTCAGTAGAGCTCTTTCGGGATGATTTAAAAAAACTAATATATACACAGCGGTTCCAACATACATGAGCTTTATTAGAATATCAGTAATGAGAATTTCACGTTAAAATAAGTCCACCAGCGAGTTGAAAAGGCAACTTTTCGACAGGTCAGTAATTAGGCTTTGGGGCTTTGAGACTTTTGACTTTGATCTCGCATTGTTTAAACATTGTTCTAGATTTTCTTATTCAAATAACTGGTATGATACCCTTTGATGTGGCTAAAATCTTTAGCAAAATTGATAGCTTGTCAACAAGATCTTCAATTGGATATAAAAAGTACAAATGTGATCAACAAATATATACACAGCAGAAATATACTATCATGATAATAATTAATTACCTCTTTGATTGAAGTCGTTTCTCTTATGAAGAAAAGATTCAAGTTACCAAGATATTTCTCAACATTCAAATGAGCCACTTCTGATACAGATGTGATTATGACTGGTTCTCCATACATCTCATATTGCTGTCAAAAAGATCGCATCAATTTTAGACGACATTTCACGCAACCATGATATCAGAGGAGGTGATTTCAACGCCCTTTAATTCTAAGTATTAATATTGTAAGGTATGGGGCAACTTAAACCATTGTATGATAAAATTTATTTTACGTTTTCTTTGAACGATATGAAACAAGATTATTTTATAACAAGATTATTTTATATTTAAATCATCAGAATTGATTATCATTTCAACACTTAATAACAATAAGATTTGTATAAAAAAGTAAACTACAAAATTAATGGGCGTTGCACTTTGAGAAGAGATAATACAAGAGTTCCTTCGCCAGCAAAAATCAGGGATCTGTAACCGATAACAATAAAGGAAATTTGAAGATTAAAAAATATCGATCAACTCTTACAATAACAGTAAAAGAACAATTTCGTAGAAAGAATGTTGTATTTATAAAGTAACCTAGGTAGAAAGTATAGCTTTAAGCAATGATGTGAACAAGAACCAACCTGGGTTCCATGAATGAACAATAGAGTTCTGACGTCATTGAAATTTGCAGCCGGCCATGTGTGGGCTAAGTGTTGAGGTGCCTTAGGATATGCCGAGATTTCATTTTAATTTCATGTACTAAAGTTACTTAATTAACAGTTAAAGTTAAAACAATCAATCTTATCAAGATAGTAGACGAACACACAAATGTTATCAAAATAAAGAAATTTGATTGGTTGGGTAAAACTGAGATATTTTCACTGTATGCCACAATTATTCAAAGCTATGTTTACAATAGTATGCATAACTTTTTTCAGCCATCAGATTGCTCTGTCCTGAATGACAATAACTTTCATTGGTTGATATTTAATCACATACATTTTATAATAACTCGATCTTCAACCAAGCAGAATGTTCAATACTTTATAGCAATATACTTGAGTCTATTATCCTGAACAAGTGGATCGCTATTATTCAACCGCATTAGTCTANTAATTTCATGTACTAAAGTTACTTAATTAACAGTTAAAGTTAAAACAATCAATCTTATCAAGATAGTAGACGAACACACCAATGTTATCAAAATAAAGAAATTTGATTGGTTGGGTAAAACTGAGATATTTTCACTGTATGCCACAATTATTCAAAGCTATGTTTACAATAGTATGCATAACTTTTTTCAGCCATCAGATTGCTCTGTCCTGAATGACAATAACTTTCATTGGTTGATATTTAATCACATACATTTTATAATAACTCGATCTTCAACCAAGCAGAATGTTCAATACTTTATAGCAATATACTTGAGTCTATTATCCTGAACAAGTGGATCGCTATTATTCAACCGCATTAGTCTATTATCCTGAACAAGTGGATCGCTATTATTCAACCGCATTAGTCTACTATAAATTGCATCGTTTTTCTACTGTGTAGAGCTTTTCATTTCATTTTTTTCATTTTATTTTATCAATTATTAAATTTTACAGGAAATTTACAGCAGTAATTCAAACCAGCTATTTACAAACAAATATATGCCGGGTGAAGTAGAAAAAGGTTCTCACTTTTGAAAATTCATAGCACCAAAAGTACTCAATCGATTTGAATCGAAATCTTCTTGATAGCCGATGAATGGAATTATTTTTGTGCTTTTTTCGCGTTTTTATGAGCATTAAAATATAGGTAAATTTGACTTTACGAAAATTTCTTGGTTGCCCGAAGAAGGGTCTTAGACACTGATCAAGTCGTAAGGAATCTCCTCAAACAAAATACGCAAGGGAATTTCATCTCTCTCAAGAGTTATAGGAAACTGAGTTTCAAAAAAGGACTGAAGTTTTTCTTTCTGTGGCAATAAATGTGCAGATGATATCTTTGACAGGCGAAAAATTGTATTTTCTTTGTTGTTCTGTATGAGGAGTTTCTTTACGATTTGACGAAGTGTTTTAGGCACTTTTGGGGCATTTCACAACCAATAAATTTTCGTAAATTCGAATTTGCCAATAATTTTAGTGCTCATAAAAAAGCGAGAAATGATCAGATGTCATAATGGTAATTCAAATCGCTTGAACCATCAAACTCTTACTCATCATAGTATGATCACATTTCAAATGAACCACTCGTCAAAATGCCAAATCATTTTAACCCCTTGAAGTTAGGAGAGAGCTTCAAGTAATACGTATCATAATGCTATGCAATATTCTAATTCATTAGCATCATCCGTTTCCAACGATTCGTCACAAAGCATCGTCACATTCTGAGTCACTATCTTCAATCATTCTGATCAAAAAGATCATTAATTACGTTGCTTATAAAATTCGAATGATAAGAAGCTCATACCAATTTTCCTTGATCTTCATTTGCTTTACCAAACACATCTTAGTGAAAACAAAGAAAAAGCTACTTTGACAATATGTGTCCACATCATGATAACAAGTCACTTAAACTGCATCACTTTTCTGAAAATTATTGAAATTACCGCATTTCATCTATTCTACAGTAAGGTATTTGATCTTTTGGTAAAATGCTTTCATTTCCCTACAGATGAATCAAACAAAGGAAAGCAACTCGCTTCATTGTTCCACGATTACGTTGTCATAAAATCTCAGCTTAACTTTAAAATCCATACGGTTTTCCAATTTTTCATTTCAAAAGTAACTTCAGTTTCTTTATTTTCTTTGAGCTGCTGCTGTAATCAAATAATTTTCGATGCATTTAATAAACCTGCAAATCTTACAATAAATATCTGCTGTCTTCGTCATAAAATTGTCAGAATTGTGAGACAGAAATAGAGCGGGGATGGCTCAGTGGTAGCACGCTTGACTACCAATCTGAAGGTTGGTGGTTCGAGTACCCGCCCTGCCAAATGTGTTCCATAGAGTGAGGAGAGTCACCAACTCTCTGTAATTCCAGGCAAAAGGAATCACGAGGTGTGGTCACATGGGGAGGAACAACTAGGACACTGCACAATAAGCTGAGCTTCTCAGTGTCCTAAAACTGCCTTCAGATGCTAGGTAGAAATGAATAAAAAAACAATTGTCAGACTTTCATCATTTAGATTTCAATTGTGATGATAAAATTCAATGTTACCTTCTGAATTGATTGGGACATCTGGCACTTCAATTGGAAATACAAGATCTTCATCCTCCTGCGATCCTTTAAGATAACGAGACAAGAGTATGTTTGGTTGCTAAAAAACACTTGATAATTGATTGAAACTTGCTTAGAAATAGACCCAAAAAAATTTACCACAATGACATAAGAAAGAGGCGACAACGGTCGTACTTCATCTATACTGCAAGTGAGTTCAAAACAGTGCTGTGAACAAATATCGCATAAATCATATTCACATATCTTTGTTTGTAACAACTTTTTACGAATGAAAGACAAACGAGAGAATCGTCAAATTAGTGAAATATTGTGTAAACCTTTTAAAGCCGTTGATATTGTGCTTCTCCTTGATGCTTTCTCGACACCAGTTGTTAAGACTGATGCTGTCAAAGTCACCTTGAAAAGAAAAAATTCTTTCGCTCAATTCTATCTTCATGTAAACAAGAAAACAAGAAAAACCAACAAATATTTTTAAAGGAACCATCAGCAAGTGTTAGCTACCAAGGAAGATTTATCGAAACCTTTAAGACGGGAAGGGTTAAGCTGAATTCTTATTTGAAGCGTCGATCTTGACGCATTCAGGATAACAATGAACCGCGGCGACGCACTGCCAATGTGACAAGGTTGTATCAATATGACTTTATCGTAACGCGCCGCATCGCACTACAAAATCGCCTCAAGTGTGAATTCAGCTTAATAATGTGGTGTTCTCTTTCCTCTATCAATGCGCTTAGCAAATTGGAATTAGATTTTTTACTTTATACTTTCATTTGACCATATTCTTTCAATTAAAACTAACTTACATTAACTTACAATGATATTACAATACAATACAATACCATACAATACAATACAATACAATACAATACAATACAATACAAGGCAATACAATATTTGAATGAGAACAGTAGCACCTTGCATCGATTTACGGTTTTTTGTAGAAAACGAAATGAACACAAAGGCTGCAAGCATACCTCCAAATAATAGACTTAAATGATAATAACAATCGAAACATTTTACTGCAACTTCTTAACCCTAATTTAACCGGGGGGGGGGGTGTTTTCCACCCCCCCTGTCAGTTTTTTGCAGAGCATTTATTAACGGTCTTGGCTATGACTCCCAAACTTTCTG
>REGM01000007.1:861040-885479 GCA_004194415.1 Aurelia aurita
TACAATACAATACAATACCATACAATACAATACAATACAATACAATACAATACAATACAATACAAGGCAATACAATATTTGAATGAGAACAGTAGCACCTTGCATCGATTTACGGTTTTTTGTAGAAAACGAAATGAACACAAAGGCTGCAAGCATACCTCCAAATAATAGACTTAAATGATAATAACAATCGAAACATTTTACTGCAACTTCTTAATGATACAGAGTGACAAAAAACAAACAAAAATTCACAGCTACCATCGCAGTATAAAAACTAGAATATTCTAATAAAACAAAATTAAAAAAAAGCAAGATAAATTGAAATTGACAAATTACAAAATTGCAGATAAATACTGGGCCTCCCAAGAAAACGTTTACAGATCTAAACAGCTACAGGGTGTCCCAAAAAACTGTATACAAGTTTCAAAAATCTTGACGCCAAGAATTTAAACCCAATACCCAAAGCAAATTTTTATGTTAACCCTCAATGGATAAAATAGATTTTGATATTTTTCTTACCATTATTGGTAATTTGGTTGTAGAGCTATACACCAACAAACGCAAAATATACTCCTAGGCCCAAACCAGAGCTGCCATTGGTAAACCTCTGAGTAGGCAAGAAATATGGCAACCCTTGATATTATCAGCAAACAATTTGCTGCTGATTGTAATTGAAAAAACTAAATCAAAGATTTTCCTTGAGAAACTGTATCGCTGTTTCTTATTGGTCATATTGGTCAAGGGAATTCTTTAGCTTTACTGCAATGAACCTGTTATTGTCAAAATTAAATTTTTGATGTAAAGCAAAATAAATAAATCTCTTGATTAATGATAATGTAATGTAATTGTCCCTTGAGAATGTCTTTCTCTTGGTTTCTAACAATAAGAACCACGAAGCATATCAGCTTTGGGTGTCGAGGGCAGACATGCTTCTGCCTTCCCGAGAGTCGTTAGCTCTTCTCTAATTGGAAGCTCTGGTTTGGGCCCAAACGGAAATTTTACACTTGCTGATGTATTGCTCTCCAACAAAGTTACCGAAATTATAAGGAAAATATCAAAATTTAATTCAGCCATTGAGGGTTAACATAAAAATAGTTCTGGGATGATTTGACGAAAACTTTTAAAGTCAAAAGTTTTCAAACTTGTATATAGTTTTTGGGACATCATTTTTTCATTTCATTTTTTCATTTTAAAATTATTTATCCACGGTAGCCCCGTCAGTATAACTGATTTTCAGGGGGCCGTGCCAAAAACTTTACAAATTAAAAATCTACAAGTAATACATAATAATGGTAAAAAGAAACTAATTACAATCAGAATATATACAATCAAAAACTAATTACGATAGTCCTTTATCTTGTTCTTAAAAGAAGATAAAGAGGGAGCTTGCTTGGCCTCGCGGCTAAGTTGATTCCAGATCTTCGCTCCACTAAAAGAAAACGCTTTCTGCCCATTGCTAGTTTTCATGAATGGTACTAGCAAGTCAGTATCGGCATTTCTTAGACTGATAATATTGCGTTCAGAGTTTCTGATAAACAAGTGTGAAAGATAATCAGGAGCGAGATTATTGACAGACTTATACACAACTGTTGCTGTCTCACTTCTAATCAGATCTTTCACAGTTGGCCATTTTAATTCTTTAATTAAAGCTTCGGCAGGAGCATCGTAGCTGCTATTTGTGATAATTCTAGCCGCACGATTTTGCAATTTCTGAAGTTTAACTAGTCGGGACTCAGCACAGTTCCCCCACACAGAACAGCAGTATCTCAAATGTGGCTCAACAATACCTCTATATAAACTGCAAAGAATAAGTTTAGGCAAAAATTTCTTTGCATATTTTAAGAAACCTAATGAGCGGGAAACCTTGGCTTGAACAGATTTAATTTGTTCATCCCACACGAGGTACTTGTCAACTTGGACACCGAGATATTTAATACTGTCTACGAGTTCTACAGGAGAATCATCGATCACAAATGCAGGAGAACCTACAGTTTTTTCACTGATCTTTTTAAGATTTGGTCTAGATCCGATGACCATTGCCTGAGTCTTAATTACATTCAAAGAAAGTTTATTGCCCTGAAGCCATTCTTTCAAACATTTCAATTCGCTGTTAAGCGTTTCAGTAAGATCCTCGATGTTCTTAGAGGAATAGGATATGCTAGTATCATCGGCATACATCGTTACTTTGCAGTTTTTTAAGGCGAACGGCAGATCATTTATATAGATTAGGAAAAGTAGCGGACCTAAGCAAGAGCCTTGCGGAACGCCACAGCTGATGCTACCAATTTTAGATTCCGCTCCATTTACCTTTGTGAATTGATGCCTATTGCTGAGATACGATTCGAACCATTGAAGTTCAAGACCTTGAATTCCGTACTTAGATAACTTCATCCGGTATTAGAGAAAAACAGCGTCTTTGGTAATAGAAATTCAAGCAGCAGTCCATTGCGGAAAACCCCAACTTATGTCTGAAAAGTTATCCGAACAATTAAAATGTTCCTCAAAAAGCTAAAATCAATAGCAAAACCTGCTGTTCAGATTTTGCTGATATCGAGCATTTTCGCACATACCAACGACAAAGAGCCCGAACTCCAAAAGCTGACGCCAAAAAGAAAACATTTCTACGCTACGCTCGCATAAAATGAAGTTTTCCGAAATCTAAAAATATAGCACCTAAGGAAGAATGTAATGGTCTGCACTTTACATATTGGCTGGTTTCAATACCAATTAATGAAATCGACGAGTTTCTGTTTGCTCCTTGCACCTTTGGTGTTAAACATGGAACATACCTTTAAAGCTCGAATTGGGTTTCTGGAGCTTCAAGTTTCAGGAAAATCCATATTTGAGTTTTCTTATGATCGGAAAAATAAATAGGAAGAAATTATTCGGATTTAAGTAAGCCTTTAAGTGGAACGCTGCCGTTCAAATCGCTTGTGAGAGTTCCAACTCAGTTCAAAATACTGACCTGCAAGTCATTGTCCTCTGGGATTTGAAGATTGAAGGATATTTTGCTGAGATGGTAAGGTTTCTTTCTTCTTAATTTGAAATGCATTGACTGTGAAATGTGAAATATGAAATTGACTGACCGTGAAATGTAACTGTGAAATCACTGTGAAAGTCACATTTCAGTTGACTGTGAAATATGAAGAATATCCTAAAGCATTAACTAAAACTTCTTATTTCTCAATAAATGTTGTGAAAAGAAAAAGTCTAGAAAATGAAGATATGTTTTACTTTACATCTTCTCTAAAATGTTAGTTGATTACTAATAGTCAATTACTAATGCCTTAGTCACATCACTTGTCGTGACAATTTAAGACGTGATGTAATCAAATTACGTACATGCATTCTTGAAAAAGGCTCGTTGCATATAACAATGATAAAGTCTGCATTGTCTTCAACATCTAAATCTTTGACAGTAATTGGAATTAATTGATCTACGAAAATTTTCTGCAGCATTATATTTTATGTTTTGAAAGAGTAAAGTACCTGGATCAAATCTTCGCATATTTTAGGAAATATTGTGTTTATTTTGACATCATCTTCACTGAGTTTCCTTCGATGAAACAATGTCAAAAACTGAAAAAGAAGGTTTATGTCTTTAAAATGACATTGAATTATTAAATGAATTGTTCAAGATACTAAATGAAATTACGTTGCAACTCAAAACTCCTTTGCTCTAATAAATATCATTCAATTTGTCACTAAAACTATAAATTTCTTAGGAAATTGGTGATAACAACTTTAGGAACCTTACAACCATTAACAACTGTTTACCATTGTTACTGAGCTTGCTTAAACAGTTTCAATCAAACCTGGTTATGGGTTCAAGCATACCTTATTTACACCAATCAAGTTTTCTAAATCTAATTTTCTAAATCAATTTTTCTAAATCAATTTTTCTTAAAGATAAACCATTCACAAATATAACAGGCTTTACGCTTTTCATCATGAAATGTTTTCTCGAGGTTTGATACAAGGTTATTAATAACTTGACCTCCAAGGAAGATAAAAATTCCATTGTGGTTTAGGGGCATACTTTGCTTCTTTTAATGTGTAATACTGTTTCACGTCCGTCATTGCCAATCAGAAATTCAAAACATTGTAAGATAAATTTTCAGAAAGAAGCAAAGAACGTTCTGATAAAGGTCCCTGGTATCAATATCTATTAATATCTATCTATCTATCAATATCTATTACAAATAATAATATCTATTATATACTGTACAACATACACAATCAATAATGTTGCGTTATTGCAGTACAACAACAGCAACATAGCAGTAGAATGTTGACATAGCGGCAGGATGATTCAATATGTTCGGTCCAAGAAACGCCACAAGAGTTAAACAATCAAACAATTACGGCCTGAATATAATTTTTCTTCAATTCAAAGAACAAGNCACAATATACACCACTTTCCCAGGCGTTTTGAAAGCCCAGGAATTGAACAGACAAGGCGTGAAAAACATAAACAGCATACAAATTTTAACGAAATTTAAGAATGCTTACATTATCAAATTTTGATTTCTTCAAACGATTAGACGTAAGATTAGAAGCAATGAATCTCAAAACTTATATTTACCTTGCTTCCAGTCACAAGAAAAAGAGGCGGCCCTGGTAACGCTGTTAAGTACATAGCAGTTCCAGTCTGAAAATAGCAACCATTTAATTTAATATTATTGATAAAGCACAAAATTTACAATCACCAAAACGTCACACACAAAAATTATAATCAGTCTTCGTAAAATCTTTCTTAAATAACAGATCTGTTGTTAACTTTTAGCTGAAGACCAAATGATAGAAGAACGACTGGTAGCAAATAAATACTTAAACAAAACATTGAGGAAAAGTTGAAAAGATTCTCAAAAACAACATCAAAACTGGTTTGAAGAAATCAAGTATGTCCGTGCAACCAGGCATAAAAGTATGATATTCCAAAGATCATATCTATTGTACCGGGTGCGCCAGAAAAAAGTATCCACTTTTGACAGGACACGATAAATCGCAGACACTTCAAGCAGCTAAATCTTCACGATAAATCGCAGACACTTCAAGCAGCTAAATCTTCACGATAAATCGCAGCCGATTTTGACGATTGATGATTTCATCTTTATTCAAGATCACAAATAATACTTAGCGATTTTTTGGAAATTTTACGGAGGCCTACTTCCAAAGTTACAAGCGATTCTTTGAAAATTATTGTTTTGGAAACAGTCTAAGTCAGTGATCAAATTTCACACAAATTCAACTTGATAGGAGAAAGAGAGAATAATAACTTCTTATCAACACAAAGATTTTACTGAAATTATTTCAATCGAAGGTTTTTAAATTGATAAAACCCGTCTTCCAAAAGTTAATAGATGTTTTTCGATCGATTTAGACCATTTCCAGGCTAAAAATTTTTAAGAAATCGCTTATAACGCAAAAAGTAAGAGGTAGAAAAATGTCGAGTATCATTAAAGATTTTGAAAAAAATATTAAAAGATCAATCTTAGAAATCAGCGCAGTGTACGATTTATCATGGCTTGTTAAAAGTGCATACTTTCTTCTGTCGTACCACGGGCAATAATGCACCGTATTTGTATGTTAGAAATGTGAATTTTTTTACCTTGATAATGTTCTTTTCCCTCGTTTTGTTGTCTCTTCGGCATGGCCTAATAACCACGAGAAGTCCGCCATTGATGATTGCTAAATCGAATTGAATTGGCGCCTGCAGCGCCCACGCATCGGTTATCCTACGCAGTGATGTCCTCGTTTCAAACGTACACTAAAAAAGTAACTTTACTTTTACTAAAGTAACTTTACTTTTACTTTACTTTTTAGTAAAGTTACTTTTTTAGTGTACGTTTGAAACGAGGACATCGCTGCGTAGGATAACCGATGCGTGGCCGCCGCAGGCGATAATTCAATTCGATTTAGCAATCATCAATGGCGGACTTCTCGTGGCTAGGCCATGCCGAAGGGACAACAAAACGAATACGGTGTACAAATACGGTGCATTATTGCCCGTGGTCGTACCCGGTAGGATGCTTCTGAATAGCTCATTCTAAAATGAAACCAGGGTTAAATTACTTATGTATTTAGGATAATTTCAAACTTTTCTTACTATGACCAGTGTTCATGAAAATTCTTTCTGTAAAGATGATCATCACTGCTCATTCAATTTATCTACAATCACGACTGTAATCACATTTTAATTTCCAGCGTTTTAACGTTTTGTCTGAAACAATTGATGACGGACATAAATGAGATAAAAGAATATTCAATGAGCAGAGCAAGTAATTTCAAGAAAGTTTGATGGAAAAAAAAGAATCGTCGGATTAGGTCAATGTTATCATTGCTCAAATAGAGTTGGAAATAAATGTATTTACATACCATCAAACCAATGATTACATTTTCACCAATTGTTATTTGCATTCTTATACCAAATATGGCATTCATACTTTTTACCTGCAAATTATATGCGTAATATCGATAGAAATAAACAAATATAATAAAATCAATAAATACAACAAACGATGACACAAAACGTTTTAATATTCAAGAGACAAATCTCGTAACAAAAGGAAGTAACATCCAAAATGATAATATAGAGGAACAAAGTTTGCCTAGTTTTTAAAATCATTTCAAAATAATTCCAATTTTGAGGATATCAAGAGAGAGTCGCTTTCTGATGCTTCTTAAATGACAAAAAAGAAATGGTTTATTTACTCACTTTCAACTTGTTTAAGATTTGACGATGCAGCTCATATTCCATGAAAGGAAGAATCTGCAACAAATTAGAAAAGGTAGCAATCAATGTGGATGGCATAAAATATAAAACATCTTATGAAGACCAAATCATCGCTTTCAAATAAAGAAATTTCATACTTACTTGACTAATATTTTCAGCATGTACTTCATCTTTCTCTCGCTTTTTGCTCCTGNAACAAAGTTTGCTAGTTTTTAAAATCATTTCAAAATAATTCCAATTTTGAGGATATCAAGAGAGAGTCGCTTTCTGATGCTTCTTAAATGACAAAAAAGAAATGGTTTATTTACTCACTTTCAACTTGTTTAAGATTTGACGATGCAGCTCATATTCCATGAAAGGAAGAATCTGCAACAAATTAGAAAAGGTAGCAATCAATGTGGATGGCATAAAATATAAAACATCTTATGAAGACCAAATCATCGCTTTCAAATAAAGAAATTTCATACTTACTTGACTAATATTTTCAGCATGTACTTCATCTTTCTCTCGCTTTTTGCTCCTGTAAACTCTAAAAATAAATGGTTTTGATTCAACTCATGTACATCTACTAAATTGATGATCAATTCAGAAACAGCTCAAAATTGAATTTCACAAGAAAAATAACGATACAAAAGGCACACACTCTTGATAATAATTTTCCTTTTGATCTTCTAGAATTGGAAAAACCAACAGGTGCTACCAACAAGAAAATGATCTTCTCCGTTCACTTTCTTGAAAGAACATGATTTCATGAAATGGGAACGAAAAAGGCAACAGCAGACAAAATTATCAAAGTTATAATCACTTACAAAATAATTACCTTGCTTGAATCAAACAACCATTGCCGGTTATCAAGACGTCCGGAGGCGGTTCAATCGTCGCGAAAATGATATCCGGAACCTTCCCTTGCCTAAAATCAATTAAATTAGATGATCAATGACAACAGTGCATCAACTATACGATCCAGAGCACTACTTATTCAACAAAAATAATTAAAAACTTGAAACAAACAATATCTAAAATGAAACAGACAATATGTCATAATTTGAAAAAATGTTGCCTTATTGCTAGATTTTCATTGGTCAATGGAAGAGCAAGGTTGTTTTTGTCCTTGAAGGTTGTTTCGTGTAGCTATGAACATTTACTTACTTGCAGATCATACATTTTGATAAGTTCATCGACACTGGTAAATCCGAATCGACAAAAGGCACATGACAAACTCTGCAATCGAATCCACTTGACTTTGCATGTTTCATATTGTCAGATAAATTCACTTCAATAGGCCTCGACCTGAAATAATATTATTCGCAAAAATTAAAATGAGATGATGAAGAACAGCGTGATTTGAGACATGCGCGTATATCGTGGTAAAAAATTGAAGTATCTCGATTTTCTGGACATAATAGATAGTTTAGCATTTCAAATTCGTATTCATAATCATATTACATGGTGTCTTGTTTATAGTATTTCATTATTTTCTTTTCCAACATATCACCATATAAATATACGATCATATGCAGTAAACGGATTATCCCTAATTTCAAATTCAGAATTATTTTTCTCAATTGTATTTCTTCTTTTAGCAGAATCTGCTAAGCTTTGATTCGACCCCGAGTGTTCTATCCAAAACTATATTTTGATTGTTTGCTTGCCATTTATTTCAAAACACTTGATACACTTACATTACTTGATAGAGTTGAAGCTTTCGCCTCACTTCTGAGGCCTCATCAGCACTTCTGAGGCCTCACCTGCTGAGTTGCTGATGAGGCCTCAGAAGTGAGGAAAAAGCTTCAACACTATCAAACAAGTGCATCGAGTGTAAGTGTATCGAGTATTTTAAAATAAATGGCAAGAAAACAAACAAAATATAGAACAATTATCATACTTTTGAAATAAAAGAATAATTATCATAATTACTTTGTACCAAAAGGGCTGTCTTCTTCACCCTCCTCCTCAGTCAATGATGTTTTCGTGCTTCGCGGTTTCCTTAATTCAAAATCTAAAATTCAAAGGCTACGTTAGAAAGGAAGAGAAACTGCCGGGCCTCTCAAAAAATTGAAATTTACTAGACATTTTTACAGATTCATTTTTCTGAATTCAATATTTATTATATTAGTATTTAATTACATGCGCATGCTATTCACTAATACACATGCAAATTTTATTGAATGCTTAATACTAAGCGAGCATTTTCATTTCATTTCCTTTCATTTTTCAACAAAATTCAAGCTATTAAACTAATAAACAACATATATACGGTAGCTAAAAACATCAACACAATTCAACATACGAACTTTTAATACTTTATTACCGATCTAATAACAAATTAGTAGCTTAGGACACCTAGAAAGAACTCGAATGAGCTTTTAGGCCAGGTGCCCGTTGCCTCTATCAAGCAAACATTCAGTGGTTAATGAATGCGAAATTTTTCTTTTGACGGTAACGAAAATTAAAATAAAACAAAAAGAAGAAGAAACCGTTCTGTTACTAAAATTGTGGTCATTTCGGAGTTCGGTTGATCGGGCATTTGATAGGGAAGCTTCAAGGGGAGGGAAGCTTCAAGGGAGAAATTTAAATTTTAGAAAAAGTATGTAGCAAAAGTATCAACGACGATAAATCATTCATTGGACCACTTCTTTCTCCTTGCTGCTTCTGGAGCTACCAACAAGTTTTAAAAACTCTTCCTGGAAGGCCTTATAACACAAGAAAATCTCGATCAAATTGCTGAAACTGAAGGCTAAATCTGAACTGCTGTTTTTGTTTCGATTACAATGTCCATAAATATTACAGCACAGTTGATAAAGATTTTCCACCTGACTGAGGTGCAGGGATACAAAGTAATGCTAATCGAATGTTTTGCAATTAAATAGAAATGGAGACGTTGTACTAATATGTAAGACGTATGTATTGCAGATAAAAAAGGTATGTAGATGTATTACTGTATTCTAACCTGGGATATCTGGTGTAACATGCAATCGTTCAGTCACAAATAAATCAGGTAAACTAATGATTGCTGCAGTTCCAGTCGCTTGCAAAATAATCAAATCCTCCCTAAAATAAGAAATATTTTTTACTAAAGAAACATCCATGCTAACATGTTCTAAGTGATATGGAATAATATACGACAAGGGACTGGACAGGAAAGAAAATTTAATCATTTGTATTCTAGAATCGTTTCATATATCAGGCAAGACAGCAGTCAAAAGAAGAGCTGGTAATCTCAACCCAATTGCACAGAATGTTCAACTTTACAATAATAATAGTAGCATTGTGAGTAATGATATGATGCTTCACATTTTAATCTCCCCGCATGTTCGTCTACAGATAAAAGGCTTGAAATAAAAAAGTTGACATATACCAGGAAAAATACTTTGGTCCTTGTTCTACTTGTCAAAAAAACACATTTGAAGATTTGGGTGAAATCAAATTTTGGTATTTTGTTAAACGGGGGGAGGGACTTCTTTGAGATACCCGGTATTCAAGACGTAAACGAGGCTAGATTCATACCAGATAGTAGTGCATTCACTGTAACCAAGCACAGCATGGCAACCAAGGGCTTTAGCATGTGATCGTATTTCAACTCTAATTTCATTCCACCAAGCTTCTCTAGTTTCTGGTTCATCTCACAAATAAAAATCGCTTCATCAAAAACTAATTTCATCCAAAAGTTTGCTGTCTGATTAAAAGGAATAGATAATTAGATATAGTTCTTTCCTCAAACAAATCTATAAATTTCGGAATCAGTTCTCGATAAATAGTGTTTGAATTGAAAGAAAGAAACATGAGAAAATCGAGAGTGCCTTCGTTTGCATAATTTTACACGAAAGAATAATTTATCATCTGGATTTTGCTTGCTATTGATTGACTGCCAAGCGTAGAATCCACTTGCTTTGAATTGGTATTGGTTGTTTTTGTTGCATCATTCGATTTGTAGCGAGGCAAATACTGAGGGGCGTGCAACTTCCAGTTGGCTATTGTCTTTTCTGCACCTCGCATAGCAAATCGCTATGTATATATCGGTATCTATGCACAAAATGCTTTGGAAATCTGGTGAGAATGCCAATCCATATCACAGAACACGAAGAGAATGCCAATTTTATCCTCGACGAACGTGTCTTTTATTTTCTATTTGGGTTGCAGAAAGTTCAGAAGGTATACGCAAAGAGCCTTCTGTTTAGTTGCCTGCCCCCGAGCGCCTTACAACAAACTCAATTGTAGCAGCGAGCAAGTCTCATATGTAGCAACCGCAAGGATGCCAGGCAACCCTGGCACTCAATCGATTACAACATATGATTTCAAGTGCTCACGCAAGGATGATATAGTGAGTAATTCTGTTATATAAATGTATGAAAAGGAAGCACCCTTGGATGAATTGAATTGGAACGAAAGATTAAATTTATCTACCTGGGTTATTTATCTCATCTAGCAGCTTCACAGATTTGGCAGAAACAATTCCACCAAGATGAAATACAAATCCAGGAGGAGGTTTTGTGATGGTGAAAAAAGGAAATTCCTGTTGATCAACGAAAATAAATTTAAAATCATTAATAATTATTGTACATGTTTTGTGGAAAGGTACAAACCTAGTACCCAGTGTCAATGAAGGTTTTCAGTAAACTGCAACGCCTGCATTGACCCTTGATCTTGTTAGATATTATGCAGTTTGATTGGTTCTTTTCAAAACAAAGAAATTTCTCACCAAAAAGAAGTGGCGTACAGTCGAACTAAAGAACGTTCGAATAAATTAATATCACAATGAGTGGTGTTCGAATCATGAAATATTTATTTCGAAATGCCAAATATGGAATTCGAAAGTACGTGCTGCCTGCCTAATTATGCTAATTATTCTAGCCATTTTCTGCCAAAATTTGGCAACACGTGCCAAGGGTATCTGTTGAGGGCTAGCCTCGTGTTGCCAACAGCAGATACCCTTGGGAACGAGGTTGGAAAGGTACAGGATTAACAGGTTTTCAAACAACACAATAGTTAAGTTGAAGATTGAAGCTAAATGAGTTTTAAATTAACTAAATATTGAGGCAAAAGCACAAAAAAGAATGACTCACGTACTATCGCCTGAAAAATTCCTTCTAATTTAAAAAAAGATTTAAGAAGTAATCACAGTGTCCAAATTTACTCACAATGTCATCAACTGACTTCATTTTGTGGCCTAAGCTCCCGATATTCATCATGAACGTGTCTTTATCGAAAGCAAAGCCAGCATCTGGACTTTCGCTGCTCGCATTCAGTATCAAAGATGTTTCTGTGAATGAAAGAAAACTGACAACAATATTGATGAGTAAAATCACGGAATTAGTATATAATCAAAACCTGGAGGGGCATTATAAAAATATTGAGATCATGTAGATTCCGACCAGAATACCTTGTTAATTTCAAGCTCAAAACATTAAAGTTATACAGGAATTTAAAACTATCAAAAACAAGGGATTGGTGCTGGTTTCAACTCAGACTTTTACAGAAAGGCAGTCTTTTCCATGATGGTTCTGGGAGTTGATAAATTGATGTTAAATTCTGTTGGTTACACCTCGCCGAGATTAATAAGGAAACGCATTGAGCAAAATTCAATCCAAAATTACCGTTAAGATTTTCGTTTCCATCTGATGAACTAGAAACAGTTCTGTTATATCGACCTGAAAGAATCCTTGGTTTACCGTTACTGCTCTGTCGACTCAAAATCGCTTTTTGAAGTATATCAAAGGACGTTTTCAGATGAAACCTGCAATCGATAACACAAGAATCACAACCACAGACTAATCAATAAATGGATTAACCAAAACATCACATTCATATATGTTACATCAGAATTTATTCAAATAAATGACTTACTATAACCATAAAAAAGAATGGCATTAATAAACATCTACAAGACTCGAACAGGATATGAAATTTATAATTTCTCCGTCGAAAACAGAAAATTGCATTGAGAAAAATTAACAATGACGTAGCATTGTGTTCTGGTGGGTTTTGGGTGTACCAAAAAAGCGCTTTCCTCTTTTGAAAGCCATCTTTGGGTATTTGATAAAATTTCAAAACGAACGCAAGGGACTTTCTCGTATCGTATTATGGCAACAATAAAAATAGAATCACGTGTCCCTGTTTGAGTCGACTTTGTGCAGGAAAATGAACTTTCCTGTCAGTGGTCTGCGAAAGCGAGAAAGAACTTACTGGCATGCTCACCACGGATATGCACCTTTATTCTAAGCACCTTAGTAAACCGCCATCAATCAAATAACTGTAATGCCTTTTAATAAAGAAGCCCTAGCAGCTTTAGCTGGAGAGTAGCGTGTGGAATCAATAAGTAGTAACTCGAAAAATCAAGGTTTAATTAAGAAACGTGATATACAAAGAAATCTTACGGATCATTAATGAAATTAGCCAAAGCTGGTGATTGTGTTGATGCATCCGGTGAATCGAGTAATGAATCAACAGTTGAATGTGTCTCTTCAGTTTTCACGAGGGTAACAGATGTACCAATACCACGTACAACGATACCAGTATCACCCTCTATATCAAAGCATTGACAGTATCTAGATGTAATTAAACAATCAAACAATCAACTAATCCATCAATAAATCAATTAACATAAGAAACCGTCCCTGATTAAAAGGCTGTACCTTCGCAATTATTCAGCAAATCATATCAGTAAATGTTTCGTAAGGAAACAAAGATGTCAAATATACTTATGAGTTCCCCCTCTAAATCAGAGAATACGTTTCGAAATTATGAGTAATTTTCTTAAAAGTCCCTTCCAGAACCTCCTTGCAAAGGTTGAAGAACCTTGAAGAAACGTCTGCAGCCTTCCTACTTCACAGCAATGGAATGAGTACGTGTTATCTTCCTGGGAGAATTGAACATGATGCTATACAAAGTGTGATTCTCTAGGAATTACTATTTAGTCAGTTCATTGCACTGATTTCTCCCAGGACGATAACACCGGCTCTTTACATTACTGCTGTAAGGTAGAGCAATAGTACACCTTTTACCGCAGATTCAGCCGTCTTCGTGTCTCATGAGGCCTTTCTTTGATCATAAAAACCTTCTCATAAAATCGAATTCAGAAGGGGCAAATCCAAAATCCAACCTCGCTTCTCAATCAATCATGTACAAAGCTAACTGGACGAATGAATGCAAACACACAGCCTTCAAAGCATGGAATGCCTTTTTTCTCACCCGGTACAATCATAAATAAAAAAGCATAGAAAGAAGCAAAAATCGCAACAGTGTCTAATTTGCAAAAAAAAATTGCGTTAACGAGTAGATCTTATAAGTCACATGGTTGGTAATTGCACTTAGAATGTATCACTCGCGACGCCATGTAGAGATGTTTTGATCATTACAAAGTTCAGACCATGAAAATAAATACACAATTCAGATATAAGGAAACATGAAAAGGATTTTCTTACCCAACAACTGCATTTCCACCAGCTTCAATCACTTTCAAGCCAAGCCTGCGATTTACTTCACCTTGGAAGAAGAGTAATTCTCTATCATTCTTCAACACGTTACTTTTTCGTCCCTACAAACTTTAGGATTTCGTCTAAATGCAAAAATAAAGCATAGCAAGATTGTAATTAGTCGGAAGATACACGTTTGAATGAGCTTCAAATTGATTCTATCCGTCGTTTATCACAAAGTAATATTTGTTCAAAATTAAGCAATTTACCTTCAAAACGTTCATAATAAATTGGCCCAAGGAAGATATCTGCCATTCTGCCTGTTTTTACACTAAAACAACTTGAATCATTTGACACTATCAATCCTTTTTCATCCTGTTTACATATCTCCAAATAGGTTAGTCGTATTTCATCAATTAATTTAGTCTTTTGTGTCTGAAATTAACAGAAAGAGGATAAAAAAGGAAACCAGATTTTCATTACCTGATAATTTTGAAAACAAACGAAGCCTTGCATCATTCGAAGCTCTTGGGGTTCTTATTTTGTCAATCCACTGCAAAAGTAATAAATTAAAATTGTGGTCACTATCAATTGCACTCGATCAAACTTAGATCATCAATGGTAAAAAGAGTTGGGCATCTACAACAGATCAAGGTCGAAAGGTATTAATCAATAAGGTATAGCTGTTCTTTTTGATGTAATTTTTAATGGGCAGAAAATGCAGCTATCTTCCGAAAGTTGCGGGACTATCTTGAGAATTTTCAAAATAAACGTTGTTCTTCTCTACGGTATTGGGGAAAGGAGAGGAGGGGATCAGGGGGTGAGGGGGGAAGGAGATGAGGGGCACTTGAACCTACCTGATATTCAGGATCATCATTAACAACCAAAACATCAACAAATCCTTGTATTGCAACTGCAGTAAAACCCGATGGGATCCCCGGTGCTTGAAAGAAAAGCATCAACTTTAAAATCTGTGCATTTGTTAAAAAAATCATAACAACGTTTGATACGATGTGACCAATCAAGTAAATTGATTGGGTTACAAACTGAAGAAATCTATTATTATCTTATGACTATCTATTATCTTAGTGTCAATGTGTTAATCTTTTCCATAACAAATGGTTGATTTAAACAACAAGAGAAAATGCATTATAGATAAAGATTATTATATTTTTAATTGAGGCCAAACATTTTCTGGAACTTTCGAACCTTCCCTTTATCATCCATGGTAACCAGAGATAATGATCGCACTCCATTCAAACAAACAACAATATTTTGAAAGTTGCTAGAATGATATATTCAACCTGACAGAAAAATCGATCCGTAAAATCATCATTTTCATTACAAAACAGTATTTCGTTTGATTCGTACAACACTTAGTGCTTCGTTAAGCTGCAAGTAAATTGTCTCAAGAGGTTTGAGTTATATAAAAACTTGCTTCAAAAATACAAAGATATAAAAAGAGAAACAAATTTTACCCATGGGAAAGGAAGGAAGATGTGTATAAAAATATGAAGTACAAAAATAAAACGTGCTTCAAAAATAAAAAGATACAACAAGAGAAACAAATTTGACCCATGGGAAAGGAAGGAAGATGTGTATAAAAATATGAAGTATAATTACTTGAGAAGAATCTGATGCCACATGATGTTTGACGATATCTGTTAGTATCCACAAAAAAATCGACTTTGATATTAATTTGGATGTAACCACGAATTCCTGTGAAATGAAAATAAAATTATTTTAACAAGGCCTTTTATAATGAATACATAATCGTGAAATTTGGATTTTTAGAAACACTAAATTCAAGCTCTGTTCATCACGTTAACTGAAAGAATTGTGTGCTTTTGGTTTACGAAGGTAAAGAAGGTTCACCTTGATTGCTTTGTTTAATTTACAACTGAAAAATCATCAGTAAAATCAGTTCATACCATGCAGTGTGTCAAATATAGGAAACCATCCTCCCATTTCATTTGTCCCATTTCTTAGAAGCAAAGAGGACAAACCAATCATTACCTACAAAACAACAGGTATTAAATCTATCTGTCCGGTGTATAATATCTAATATAAGATATATTCCCAAAATGCATAATCTTCCATATGATTCCCAAAAGAAGAAAATGCTACCTTGAAATATAAACGAAATTTCCGTAAACATGTGGTTATTGTTTGGATAATGCTTGAGAATTGATCCTCTACTAGGAAACTGTTGGATAAACTTAACCGATTCAACTACTACATATAAAATTTAATTAAATATCGCCGAATTTATGCAGTGGTCATAGCTACTGTTTGCTGACATGACCACATTTCAATCAGTTATAGTTTATTTGCTATCAATTAATTATAAGATAAAAGTTATGTATTACGATGAAGTAGCAGCCATAAATGTTTTCATACCTTACCAATGGTATCATGAGCAGAGTACATGTCATAATCCACTACCCTACAAATAAAGCATATATCATATATAGCGACATAATTCTGAATTGATCTCTGGTCATACTGCTATCAAATAATGAAAGATCGTGAAAAATTCTCTCCGAACTATATACTTCAGTTCTAGAACTTTGAACATTGGTTAGGAACTTTCATGAGTTGACTGCCATTCCCATTCTGATAAAAGACCAAGCTGATAACATCCAAATGAAAATTCTCTTTCACAATTTCGTTCTAGAATATATACTTCAGCTCTGGAACTTTGGTTAGGAACTTTCATGAGTTGACTGCCATTCCCTCCCATTCTGATAAACGACCAAGTTGATAAAATCCGTAACATGAAAATTCTTACTTGACTTGCAAGGGTTCATCTTGAAGTTCCTCATCATCAGCCTAGATAAAAAATTCATGTCAATTATAATCACTTAAAAGCATCCACAGTTGAAAGATCTTGTTAACAGATTTATCTAAAGAATATTACGCTTTTTCGTTTCATTTATTTAATTTTCTCTGCAAACTTGGATAACTATGTATGTCAATAAAAACTAAACTAAATGTGTTTCGCACATTTCTCTTTGTGATAAATATCAAATTAAGGATATCAAATTTTAGTTAGTTTTAGAAATGTTAGGGACAATATTCATTATTTATTTGCAATTTTAAGTATACTTGTAGGTGCACATCATCTCTTTCGAACTGGTTTAGTTTCACCTGCATTACCAAATAAAGTTATGTATGTATGTATGTATGTATGTGTGTATGTATGGCTTCAGCATTTTCTAACTCCAATTATAAAAGACCAACCTCAAAGCGAAACCATTCAGAATTCCAAGCAGGGTTCAATGATTTCCTGCAAACTTCTGTTTTGTGAATTGTGTTTCCATGCCTTACCTGTGCAAAGGAAATATTACAAAATAGTTGTATAGAAGCAATACCGGCTGTGTCAAAAAGAAAGCACTTTTGGCAAGACTTGATAAATCACTAGCTTAGCCCAAGTGTTTTCCATCATGTCATTCCGAAGGTCAATGATGAAAGTGGTTGTCGTAGCACTCGTAACACAAAACAAAGTTTCTTATCTGGCCGTGATTTCAGACACATATTCTGATATTAGTTTAACGTGAAAATTGTTTCCTTGATCCCATCTATTTGTCTAAACTCTAATAGCCATTCAACAAAATCCAATTATTATTGGAAAACCTAGTCATCCATGATATCACATACTTTGAATAATGACGAAAGAGGGCCGTATCTGACTCCAGAACATCTCCTAAACTATTTGCAATGGGGTAATGTGTCAATTTTGCCATACTACACCTAGGAATATTAATTGTTTGACAACAACTTCCACTTTAGGAATCCATAGATGTTTTTTGGCATGAAAACAATCAATGAAATGTATCACAACATTTTCAATTGAGACATATTCAGCTATCTTTTAAACTTTTCTACAAGTAGTAGAAATAATCCAGGCTAGACTGACTACGCCAGTCTCCTGTTTCCACTTCATTTATTGGATTGAATGACGGCACTCTGCTTCAACTGGGACTGATAATCAAAGTATCTGACAATCCAGCCAAAAGTGCAGGGAAACGTGAACCAACAGATTGCAGTTTTAAAAAACCGACCTCAACTGGCCAGCAGGAAATCAAAATCTCATTCTTGATCCAAGTAAAGGCTGCAATGTAGCCTCCCTTAGATTTGCACCATCAAATGCCAAAGGAAGCTGTGAGATTGCTGTGGAAATCTGAAGAACATGATATGGTTTTTAAAGGGAGGTTTTCCATGTCAAAGTCAAAGAATATTCCAGCAATACACAGAACAAGTATTCAACTTCATGGTGGTAGGCATTGTTTTCTCTGCTACCTCAATTAAACATGAATTTGACAAAAATTGGATCAGTGGTTTGGGAAGGGAGTTGATATAGCCTCGCCCTTGGGCCTCAGCATAAGATAAAAGTGAATAAATTTCTGGTCGATTTTTCAAATAGTTTGATTATGAGCCATAATTGTAGCAATTATCAGTTCATCAAGGAGTAAAACTACAACAATTGTAATAAGTCTGAATCCAAATCTAGCACAACAGAAGATGCTGGGGAAAACATTGCGAAACAACTGCCACTCTGCTTCAGTAATCCGCATTGCAATCTTAAACCAAAAAAAGTTACTAATAATTAGGAGCGTCCATTGTAATGTAAGCCTGTAAATAAGAGGCGCCAGTAAATATGAGCTTTGCCAGTAAATATGAGGTAAATAAGAATAAAATGTACTATTTCCAGGCAACAAGCACTCACGATCTGTTGTGATCCTACCTCTACTTTTCATAAGCTTTTGGAAAAGAAACTTTTACCAAAATGGAACAAAATATACTGTGATTAAAATAAAGTTGTTTTACATTCAAACATTAGTTGTTGATTAGAATAAAAATTTCTTTCAGCCTTCTACCTTCTATGTTATAATAAGTCAAGGGTTCTCAAACAGGTTTCAAGAAGAGTTTTAATAAAATAGGACTTTGGAGTGTATTTTAATAAAAAATTTCACATAATGGGTGACCCAAAAAATAGTGAAACTTTTTGAAAAATCACCAAAATTTTATTACGTTGCTGATCTTAAAATTTTCTTTGGTGCATTTGTGTCAAGACTCAAATTAATTTAATAGATATTGCAAACTCTGTTTGCAATTTAGCGATTGTGGGTTACTCCTACTTTTGAGAGCTACCTAGTTTTGATGCATACTCGCAAACTGCAGAAGTTGGAAATAAAATTGCATTTTTGATCANTTCTCAAACAGGTTTCAAGAAGAGTTTTAATAAAATAGGACTTTGGAGTGTATTTTAATAAAAAATTTCACATAATGGGTGACCCAAAAAATAGTGAAACTTTTTGAAAAATCACCAAAATTTTATTACGTTGCTGATCTTAAAATTTTCTTTGGTGCATTTGTGTCAAGACTCAAATTAATTTAATAGATATTGCAAACTCTGTTTGCAATTTAGCGATTGTGGGTTACTCCTACTTTTGAGAGCTACCTAGTTTTGATGCATACTCGCAAACTGCAGAAGTTGGAAATAAAATTGCATTTTTGATCAATCTAACCACTCAGTTTATTTACCTACATCTGTGGTTAAGCTCTTTTATCATCTAGGACTCAAGACTTCATATGAAATCACACAAAAATTGCTTTTCGTGAAAATTTATGATTTTGCACAATACTATACTGTAGCTCAAAAGATAGTTTATCAAGCAACAATTTTGCGGTATTTTTTCCTTAGGAATAAAATAAAGATCATAAACTAATTCGATCATTGATACAAAAAAGTGAAAAGGAATATCTATGATCAGTAACATAATCAATTTTTGGGGATTTTTGAAAAATGTTCACTGTTTATTGGATCACCTGGTAGTTGTCATAAATACCTTTTGATACTTAATTCTGTATGGTTTTTGTAGATGACTTGATTTAATGTAACTCAGATATTTGAAAGAAAATGAATGGAAAAATAATCTTACTTCCACAAATGCATCAGTGAGATCACTCGCTCTATCCATAACCGGCAAATCCCTTGCTCCCATCACTTTCACCTTCACAATACCTACAAAAAATTATTGTGATTGGGAATCAAAGCCATCACCATTAACAATTGAGGAGGAGATAACAAGATGAAAGATCCAAGGCCTCCAACATCCAAGGCCTGTTCACAGGCTAAAAAGATGACAATCAGGAAAATTTAGTACATTCAACTGCTGCTTCAAATTAAATTACAAAGTAAGCTTTAACTGATCATAATTATATTATCTGAATATTTGTAAAGAGTAATCAGTAAACTGGCGGTAATTTGAGACAAAAACTCAAGTTTTAGAAACTATTTCTGTAGAAATGTACAAAAAATCAAACCATTTGATTATTTGATATATTATATATATACATACNTCCTTACACCTGTAAAACGACAGATTATATTAGATATCGCAACTTTAGCTAAAAAAAGTCTTTTTGATATCATTTAACATCTTCCAGCCATGAAGGGATATTTTTACTTCAATTGGTTTCCTTTCATGCATCCATTAATTTCTTTCAGTCACAAAGATCGGGACATCACGTTCATAAATTTCGCAATATCAAGAAATTTTGCCCCAGCAGCCAGGTTTGATTATTTCAAAATATCCATCATCATCATCATCATCACATGGCGATGTTTGAAACTATTTCTTTTTAAATAAACAATTTCAAGGACGATTAGCATTTAGTTCCTCGAATGATACCGTCATTAGTTTTAGAATGACTGTTTGGTTTTGATTGCTTTCTTTTTGGGAGAAATCAAAACTGGTTTCTTCTCAAAATAGCAGGGGTGGCGCCAGGAATCTTCCAACGGAGGGGCTGGAACTTCCGACAGGGGGGCTTACAATGGCAAAAAATGCTGTTTTCGTACGTCATTTTGCCAAATTTCCTCCGACGGGGGGCTAGATGCTTCCGACGGGCGGCTATATCCCCCCTAGCCCTCCCCTGGCGCCACCCCTGCAAAATAGAAAAAAGTGAAACGCGAATATTCGTCGCTAGTTATACTAAACAGAACAGTTGCTCGACCATAAAGGATTCGCTAGACATAATTCACTCGATTCGCAAGTTCAAATGTGGGTTAACATTGTAGGACTGGGTTATTTTTAATCATGAAGAATTATGGTATTTGTAAGGATGGTCATCCATATTGCCTTAATCTCGTAATGGTTTTTCGGTATAAGGTTGTTAGAGTACGGAAAAGATTACGATCACATGTTATATGACGGAAGGAAGGTATTAAAAACGTGAAGCAACATATGTTAGACCCAAAACAGAACCATACTCTACGGAACAGGGGTGGTGCCAGAAATTTCCCGACAGAGGGGCTGGAACTTCCAACAGGGGGGCTAAAATGACTAAAAATGCAGTTTTCATACCTCACTTTGCCAAATTCCCTCCGAAAATAACCAACAATTTCCTCTGACTGGGGGCTAGATGCTTCCCCTGCTATGGAATTATTCTATAAATAAAAGATGGTTGTTCCCACGAAGGACCAGGCTAGATGGAGCACTTTCCTTAACTGTGATTAGGTTGTTCGTTTCAATTAATGACCAGGGACAGAAAGAACATAAGGCTTGTAGAATTTAGTTCAGACAACTTCGGATTCATTATACATTCAGAAATATCTTTCTTTATAAGTCCATTCAATGATAATTATTTTCGGTTTTCTCGACTAATTCCACAGAATGAGTTTTGGAGATGTGTTAATATGAGATGGAACATTTCAAAAGGTAACCACAACCAATATTTGTATATTTCTCTTTATTTTCTAATAAAACATTTGATCAAATAGTTTGATAGCTAATTTTTAAAAAATCCCTGCCACAAAAAATGTTCATTTAGTGAATTTTCCAATATCATGGTTCCTAAAGGGCTTCCTAAGGGGTAAGGCCTGGTTTTACTACGCAATTATTGCCATTCATTTCTAGTGGGAACACCACTTCACTGGAGTGAAAAATTGTGCCCTCGCAGTTTCTGTTGCTCTCTTGTAAAAACATCACGATGTACTCTTTCAGTTCAAGAATATTTATTTTATGGAAATTCATATGAAATCTCATTTCAATAATTGTTTTGTTTGATTGTTTTCGCCACACAGAATCATACCCTCATAGTGTCTGCTGCTCTCTTGCAAAAACATCAAGATGTGCTGTTGAATGTTTTATTGCAAAAAATACTGACGTCATCATGGAGTCATGTGATAGTGTCCATGAGGTAGGAATTAGTTCTTCGTAAGTTTTATTCGTTGTGATCATAGTTATGTTGTAATTACTGAGAAGATAAATCTCACAAATATTTCGTTGCTTATTATTGCCATTTTGTATTAGCGAATTAGATTTCTTGGGAAATTCATATTGGGAAACTGCTATTTTGAAATTTCAAACAAGGCCTCAAACGATATTTTCATCTCAACTTTCAAGTTTGATTATATTCTAAGAAACCAAGAAACTTATTTCCTAGCAATTCAAATTGTAGATCGAATAATGTGCGGATACAATGATGAAATTGCATTGCATAACAGTCTATAACATATTGTTTCATTTTACAGGTAAAATTAAGAAGATGCGCGAATAAAGTTGAAAGTAAGTTTACGAATATCTTTAGTTTGCAATTATAGATCACATTTCTAAATTTTATGAGGATTATGACTCCCCATCCAATTTTTAAAATCAATTTTATTTTAAAGTTCATCTTAAGAAATGAACAGCCTTTCTGTTTTCTGTCATCCATCACATTTTCCTTTCATTTTTAAGTACAAATAAGATGCTGTGATCAAGCCAAGACATCTCACTGCAAAATGCAATGCACAAAGGTATGTTAACAACATTTGTTCCAATTACATTCAGTCTGCAATTTTTCATATTGAAATTGGATATTATTGTGTATGCAGGGTTGACATTATTGTATTTTATATGCAAAGTTGTAAGATCTTGTTGCACTTATTTGATAGTGAAATTATTTCTACAAACTGATCATTGCCTCAGACAACCACAGTTTAAAAACTGATATGACGGAGGAAGTGTACAATATAAATTCAAATACGTTCACAGTTGACAAAGCATGGCCTACGAAGACAGGAGCTCGATGTCTTTTTTAAACGATACATTTGCAAATTATGCGAAACTTTATTTAAAGAAAGGAAATGGCTCAATATTGTTTTAATTCCTTGTTATGAACAGGTTTTTACGTCCAATAAAGCAGTCAATTCTGGGACAATTTCGACCTTGAATCGAGTTTGCAGAAGATCACCAGCAGTAGCAACATGTGTCCATGGTACGTGTTCTAATCCTTGTAAGCTTTAGTAATCAAGGCCCTGCAGCCAGACCTTCCATTGTTTGTTCCTTAATTTGTCTATTTTCTTTTAACTAAGTTACCTTTCCACGTGTCAAAGGAAATATTTGGTTTTTCTTCTTGCCTCATTTTCTTCGGCAATGACTTATGATCTTTTATTACGCTTGACTGTATATGGCTACGACAGAAAGAAAAAAAATACTACCCACACAGATGAATGGAAATTTCTTTGTCTAGCAATGGCCAGAGAAAACTTTGAGATAGCATTGAAGAACTTTTATTGCTTTAGAAAGCTTTGAGCACAAACAGTCATCACGAACTTTTTCAGGTGTTACAGTACATCGTAATAAAGTTGTATATTTCACTCACTGACCAGTTGATCCATTTTGTTCTTCAGGAAATCAAGATAATGTAAAAGGTATTATTTCTTTTTTGTTCAAACCTTTAATAAAATTGCGTTGAATATTTCAAGTTCAGAAAGTTATTCGTAAGACAGTCGTTGTTTGTCTCAAGAGCCAAGCCAACTATTTTCTGAGAGTTCTTAATGTTGTCAGATCACATTCTATTTGAAGTGAAAATGAATTGTTTGGCATGGGTAAATGCTTTTTTACTTTAGTTTTTACTTTAATTTGGTAATGTTAACATGTTGCAATCGTTATTTATATTTGGCATCATTTTATGCTGTAGAGAACAACTTATAAATGAGAAACAAACGTGAAATTAACAGATATTGCAGGCGAAAATTCTTAATTTCATATTTTCAAGATCTCGTTGTAATCATATTTCCATAGACCATTTCGACAATTAAAATCGGAGACTGGGGAGAGCGGTTTGTTCTGGTAAATGGCGGATGCAGTTCTGGTAAATGGCTGCCACGGAGCTTTTATAAATGATAAATTTCCCTCTACAGAACTGTTAGTTTTAAATTCACAGTTAAAATAGAGAAATTGAAAAGGTGCCCCATCAACAATAAGCCTCGTAACTAAAGGGAGACTGAATCTCCAACCGA
>REGM01000007.1:886086-952669 GCA_004194415.1 Aurelia aurita
GTGCCCCATCACCAATAAGCCTCGTAACTAAAGGGAGACCGAATCTCCAACCGAGACTTCAAATCAAATTGCTTTGGCGGGAAAATATTCGTGATTCGTCATCTCCGTTTATCGAAGCGAGATAAAACAAATGTTTTGATAAGTTTCGAGAAGAAAGCTTGGAATTACAATACTCTCTATGAGTTGTGCAAACTGGAAGGGATAGAATAATTCAGAATTGTGGCGAAAGATTGCTTTGGTTGCAGTCATTTGGCTCAGCGAAGCCAATGCAGTTCTTTTTCGTTAAAAATTGTGCCTTGCCTGGTGGAAAGAGCTTTGCTTTCAGATTTTGACTGACTTTAAAGGATAAAGCGAGGACTTTAAAGCAATAAGAATTGACGAGGAGCTTACTGCAAACCCAGAAGAAACTTCTGTTTAGAGCAGGTAAGTCGCATCGCACCTTCTTCATTAGCAGAGAGATCATTTTAACATTAAAAGACGAAGCGCCATCAAAATCTGGAATTGTTTGGCTTGTTGCACTTTGTTGTTTTCTTTTGAGTATCCATCAAATGACTTTTCCCAGAAAATATTGCAAGACAGGAGGTTTATTTACCATAAATAAACTCTTCTTACTTACTTGCAATGAGTTTATGAGATTGCTAGATTTGTCCAAAATCCTCCACTCTTCATGACGTCCTCTTTGTTTGATGAAAAGTAAGCCTTCGTAATAAAACAGCTGATACTTAGCCAAAAAACAATCTTTCGCCACAATTCTGAATTATTGTATCCCTTCCAGTTTGCACAACTCACAGAGAGTAATGTAATTCCAAGCTTTCTTCTCGAAACTTATCAAAACATTTGTTTTATCTCGCTTCGATAAACGGAGATGACGAATCACGAATATTTTCCCGCCAAAGCAATTTGATTTGAAGTCTCGGTTGGAGATTCGGTCTCCCTTTAGTTACGAAGCTTATTGGTGATGGCGCACCTTTTCGGTTATTTTTAAGTCATAATTTCTCAATTTTAACTGTGAATTCAAAACTAACAGTTTTGTAGAGGGAAATTTATCATTTATAAAAGCTCCGTGGCAGCCATTTACCAGAACTGCATCCGCCATTTACCAGAACAAACCGCTCTCCCCAGTCTCCGATTTTAATTGTCGAAATGGTCTATTGACAATTTTCAATTTTTTCAATTTTCAATTTTGAATGGTTTTGATTTTATAATTTAATATTGAATATTTTGAATTTCATTTCAGATCATCGATACTCGCAATGCTGTCAATATGGAAGGGACAAAACTTGCCAAAAACAATGTAAAGAAGTATGTTCAAATTTCATTATTATAATTTTCTTTAAGATTGAGTAAGTAATCTCCTTGCCCCAGTCCGATGCAACTTCTTGTTTTCAAATCCTAAGATACCCCAGCAAGTAAGTTATGTGTTACCTACAAAATTTTGTGTTATCCAACTTTGAAGTGGAAAGCATTTTTCTTTCAGATCACCTTTCCAGAAAGAGGTTTTATATATACCCAATCACGGTATTTTTGGCACCACCTCTAGTAGAAGTTTTATTGTTGCATGTTTTCTTCATCAGGTATTTTCAAAAGTGAAAGATGAAAAAGATCTTGTTAGTGAGCTAAACAAGGTTTGTGGACCGACAAATCCTCAGGTATTTATCACTGACCTGTTTTTTTTATATTTGTTTTTGTATGATATTCTTTTCATAAGCTTTCATAGTTTGTTATCACTAACCAATTATTTTCTTATTTTCTCATGCAACGTCGTTAGATTTTGTCTCATCTAGTATCATTTCTCTTGTTCATATCCATTTCAGGCCTAATTCGTTTGTTAACTTCGTTGCATCTGCTGTGTAACGAACATATTTACTCTGTTTAAATGCAAAACTCTGGTGCAATGTGAAATTGAATATCGAAGTCGAATCATTTAACTGAAAGCGGTGATCCTCTAGACTTATTACGTTGAGTCCTAGTAATAGTGATCCTAAACTTTCACAAGGGCCTTGAAAGCAGTTTTGAAAGATGGAAGTGTTATGATTATCATGATTATGACTTTTCATTATTTAACAGGATAAATTATACAGCTGCATTCTTCGTATCATTTCAAATATTGGTAAGAAAAGAATTTGCTTTTCTCTTTCGCATAATACTCCATTCTCTTTTATAAAAATATTATTCATTAAAATTCATCCTTTCTTTAAATATTTTAAATATGAGGCTAAACAGGCATTTTGACAGAAGAGCAATGCGTGTTTGAAGCAAAGGAACTCCGTATGTCCTAGCTCCTTATCTGCTAAGTGCAACTAAATTTATATTTTATGCAGCTTTTAATTTGTGACATTCTGTTTTATGCAGGAAATTTTGAAGGAAAATCTCATGGAACTAAAGGTGAGCAGATGAAACATAGCATTTAACGCTGAACTTTGAAAATCGTGTCTATTTACGTAAAGGAAAGCTATGCCTACTGATGTCAGTCATTTTATCTCTAAATCGATTTACTTTTCATAGATGCACATGTGTTAAGAGGACAATGCTGTCCAGTTGCAAAATCAGAGGCGTGCCAAACTTGGTGTAATCGGGTATTTGCCATTTCTTTGCTTATAAAGAGTATTATTATTTAAGATCTTAATTGCATAAAATGATGAAATCTTGAAATCACATTTTTTATTCGATGACTTCAGAGTAAGAGGTGGACCTTAATATTTGACAGGTCTTTGGCTGGTCAATTCGAATCATGCATAAATCTTGCCAAGANATTTACTTTTCATAGATGCACATGTGTTAAGAGGACAATGCTGTCCAGTTGCAAAATCAGAGGCGTGCCAAACTTGGTGTAATCGGGTATTTGCCATTTCTTTGCTTATAAAGAGTATTCTTATTTAAGATCTTAATTGCATAAAATGATGAAATCTTGAAATCGCATTTTTTATTCGATAACTTCAGAGTAAGAGGTGGACCTTAATATTTGACAGGTCTTTGGCTGGTCAATTCGAATCATACATAAATCTTGCCAAGATCTTATATTGATTTAATTGTTTAGCAATCGGAGATTCATCAATAGAACTTTTTCACATCCAATAAGCAAAACAGCCCTACTCGAAGTATTAGGTGGATTGATGCACATTCTTGTTTCGACTCATATTAATTCAGGCACAGCCTTTCATTCCATTTTTCATGTTGAATTGTTTTGCTCTCTTCAGGTCTTCTCGAAAAAATCATTCATAGGCCTTGATGATCCACTCTATGTACAATGCATGGAAAACCCCGCAGAGGTAAGAAAGAACATTCTTTATCAATAAGAGTTTTAAATGACTTTGACACTCTTTCAGAGTCAAGTGCAATCTGGATGTAATTACTAAACAATGAAAGTTTTTTGGAAGGATCTTACTATCACTTAACTATGTCTCAAATGTGTTTCAAGGTTGTTTCGATTTTTGATTGATTGTGCTTTTTTTCTTTTAATAAATTATTAGAAATCTCTTTAAATATTAAATGCTGTACTTATTGGTTTTTTTTCAGTACGGATTATCAACTTGCATTGGAGATGGTATGTTATCATAGTTTGCTTTCAATTTTCTAACTACGTTAATGACTGAAATTCTGATAATGCTGAGAAATTTAAGATGAATCTTCATCAAAGTTTATCTGCATTTTCTATTCCATGACAAACTCTAAAGAGTCTTCATCCCTTGGTGTACAACAGGGAGATTAAGTACATCGCTATTATGACTTGAATACCCTCGCTATTATGACTTGAATACCCTTCTTATTTCGGTACTTTGTTCTTTCAATTGTTACTGTATGTCAATTTACTGACCAACGCATGATTTTTTTCAATTTCAGTTTTAGAACCTTGTAAATTTGGATGCAAGGATGAAATGAAATTCTGTTCGAATTTCAACAATCGGTAATGTTACATTCATATAATGTTGAATTGTTTCGTTTTATCTTCAATATTGCTTTCTTTTATAAAGATTACTTTAAGTTGCACAAAAATCCTTAAAGAAATCAGTTAAGATCCGCTTGCTTTCCATAACATCCACTCCATCCACCATAGTCTATACAAATACGTTTCTTTAAAAAAATGAAGAGACTTCTTTGTAGGTCATGTAGCCTAGGTGAGAACCATGAAGGTTCTTTTTTCCAATTATTAGCTTTATTACAAAGAGCAGTCATTAAAAGAAAGACTAATAAAATTGGTTTTTATTTCGACTTTTACGTCGTCTATATCGAGAGTGGTTTACATCCAGAAATGACATTTCTAATTTCTCATTTTTAGGCCACTAGAGTTATTTCGGAGATGCGACGCGCGTGCAGACAAAGCAGCTAAAGAACTTTACAATTCATGGCAAAATGGTCATTTCTTATATTCATCAATTCCTGTTGCAATGAAAGACATAGTTTCATGTAAGCCTGAATCATGGAAGGTAAGTGAAATAGAAGGGAAGTAGGATAAATCGAAATTGTTTTGGTGATATTTGTATTGCCAGTTATGCAAATTGTTACTCGATTCTGTTAGTTCAATTTATATCCATTTTTACCTTGCTGTTTGCTTTTTACTGAAGTGCTGGGTCCTCTTTTATATGAAAATGTAAATAGAAACAGGATAGAAAAAACTATTTGTGATATCTGTATTGTTTNGTTAAGAGGACAATGCTGTCCAGTTGCAAAATCAGAGGCGTGCCAAACTTGGTGTAATCGGGTATTTGCCATTTCTTTGCTTATAAAGAGTATTATTATTTAAGATCTTAATTGCATAAAATGATGAAATCTTGAAATCACATTTTTTATTCGATGACTTCAGAGTAAGAGGTGGACCTTAATATTTGACAGGTCTTTGGCTGGTCAATTCGAATCATGCATAAATCTTGCCAAGATCTTATATTGATTTAATTGTTTAGCAATCGGAGATTCATCAATAGAACTTTTTCACATCCAATAAGCAAAACAGCCCTACTCGAAATATTAGGTGGATTGATGCACATTCTTGTTTCGACTCATATTAATTCAGGCACAGCCTTTCATTCCATTTTTCATGTTGAATTGTTTTGCTCTCTTCAGGTCTTCTCGAAAAAATCATTCATAGGCCTTGATGATCCACTCTATGTACAATGCATGGAAAACCCCGCTGAGGTAAGAAAGAACATTCTTTATCAATAAGAGTTTTAAATGACTTTGACACTCTTTCAGAGTCAAGTGCAATCTGGATGTAATTACTAAACAATGAAAGTTTTTTGGAAGGATCTTACAATCACTTAACTATGTCTCAAATGTGTTTCAAGGTTGTTTCGATTTTTGATTGATTGCGCTTTTTTTCTTTTAATAAATTATTAGAAATCTCTTTAAATATTAAATGCTGTACTTATTGGTTTTTTTTCAGTACGGATTATCAACTTGCATTGGAGATGGTATGTTATCATAGTTTGCTTTCAATTTTCTAACTACGTTAATGACTGAAATTCTGATAATGCTGAGAAATTTAAGATGAATCTTCATCAAAGTTTATCTGCATTTTCTATTCAATGACAAACTCTAAAGAGTCTTCATACCTAGGTGTACATCGCTATTATGACTTGAATACCCTTGCTATTATGACTTGAATACCCTTCTTATTTCGGTACTTTATTCTTTCAATTGTTACTGTATGTCAATTTACTGACCAACGCATGAATTTTTTCAATTTCAGTTTTAGAACCTTGTAAATTTGGATGCAAGGATGAAATGAAATTCTGTTCGAATTTCAACAATCGGTAATGTTACATTCATATAATGTTGAATTGTTTCGTTTTATCTTCAATATTTCATTCTTTTATAAAGATTACTTTAAGTTGCACAAAAATCCTTAAAGAAATCAGTTAAGATCCGCTTGCTTTCCATAACATCCACTCCATCTACCATAGTCTATACAAATACGTTTCTTTAAAAAAGTGAAGAGACTTCTTTGTAGGTCATGTACCCTAGGTGAGAACCATGAAGGTTCTTTTTTCCAATTATTAGCTTTATTACAAAGAGCAGTCATTGAAAGAAAGACTAATAAAATTGGTTTTTATTTCGACTTTTACGTCGTCTATATCGAGAGTGGTTTACATCCAGAAATGACATTTCTAATTTCTCATTTTTAGGCCACTAGAGTTATTTCGGAGATGCGACGCGCGTGCAGACAAAGCAGCTAAAGAACTCTACAATTCATGGCAAAATGGTCATTTCTTATATTCATCAATTCCTGTTGCAATGAAAGACATAGTTTCATGTAAGCCTGAATCATGGAAGGTAAGTGAAATAGAAGGGAAGTAGGATAAATCGAAATTGTTTTGGTGATATTTGTATTGCCAGTTATGCAAATTGTTACTCGATTCTGTTAGTTCAATTTATATCCATTTTTACCTTGCTGTTTGCTTTTTACTGAAGTGCTGGGTCCTCTTTTATATAAAAATGTAAATAGAAACAGGATAGAAAAAACTATTTGTGATAACTGTATTGTTTGACATGCCAAGTATCATTGCCACAGATCTAATCATCGTGGTTTGATGTAGCAAATGAAACCACTATTGATTTTCGACTGATCAGTTCATTGATTGGTTGACTGATTGTGATTGGATGATTAAGTGATATTATCGATTGATTTTCTTTTAGGCACTGGCTTGCATGTTGGCAATCAAACCTTGTAGTCGTAAATCAAATAGGAACCAAATCTGCAGGTAGCTATATTTTTATTTTTGATAAAACGTGGAACGAAATATTGCTTTGTGTTCTTTGGTTTGGTCAAAATGACTTTCTTTTCGTTAGATTGATCCTATTATTACAGCTATCTTGACTGTGCGAAATTTTTATCAATCCTTTCATATAGGATTTTTTTTTTATTCGATTTCTGCTGGATGACGAGATTCTACCAAATGACCAATCTGATTTGCATTGATAGCGCTGATTTGCTTGGTTGCACTGATTTGCTTGAACACATGAAACATAAAATGAATTATTTACACGTCATTAAAAACTAACCGTCGCGTATTTCCGTTGCTCACATTTGACATTCATATTTTTAAACCACCTTTTGACGGCAATCTTGATCTTTTTTGTAGAAGAGATTGTGCATCATTACTGAAGAAATGTTTGATTCAAATGAACAAGGAGGGGGCAAAGACTGCGGAGGAGATTTGTATCATGTTAATGCCAAACCCAGATCAGTCTGATTGTATGACGTCATCAAAGTACACCAACCCTGCAAATGAAGACACAAATAATTTAGGTGAATTTCCCTTGCTAAATGGCTTCTTTTTCAGGCGACAATCTTCCAACCTAATTACCAACCTCGAACCCAGGGTAACAATGAGCGGCCAGTTGTTGTGTGCGCTGAAGGGAGGCTGAAGACACTGATAGCCCTGGAATCGAGGTTGCTTAATTACCTTTGTTCATCATTCATATATTAAAATTTATCATTAAATTTCGAAAACAACTTCATAAACTCAACATTCTCTTTTTCAAAGTTTTACGAAAATGAACTGTTGACCAAACAACATCTTTATAAACATAGGATAAAATGGGTTTATGCAATATTAGAAATTAGTAAGTTTCTTATTTGTAAACAATTGGGCATTAATATTCTACGAATTCCCAAAAGGCTGATTCTTATCACCAACGGCAAGGACAAAATCCGTAATCTCCTTGTAAAACATGACTTTATTTTTTCTTCTTCAGCAACATTCCCATGCCAACATGATCCTTGTAAACACAACGAAATTTGCAAAATTAACGAAGAATGCAGTTTTGGACGTCGTTCTGCAAGTTGTCGTCCATATCAATGTGTGCGAGGTTGTTCGGTTGGATCATCAGCAAATATCAAAGTCCGACATCTAGATTTCGTTAAGGTATTCAGCCAGCGTATTCAGCAACTATTAAGGTTATCAATTTTCTCTCAGTTGCCTGATCGTTTAATGCCTTTCTCCTAGCGGTAACTGTGTATATTGTTTTTCCGTGGACTGTGTAGCTTGTGCATTCTTTGAGAGGATAAAATCTGAAAATTCGAACGAATGTAACTTAAAAAATGACTTGAAAATTATTGTTTGCTTCAAAAGCCATGTGATTGTTTTGCATATCTCGACGTGTACTTGTGTGATCTTATGTCTCACTAGTATTGAGAGAATAAATTTTTTGAAGCTAGCTTACTTTTATCATTTTTCACAAACTATTTGTTAAATATTCTAATAAAAGGTTTTAATTTCTACAACTTGTAGATTCCTCAAGAAAGAAAGAATAAAATTTGTTTCAGAGTGTGTCAGTGTTTGGNTATTCGATTTCTGCTGGATGACGAGATTCTACCAAATGACCAATCTGATTTGCATTGATAGCGCTGATTTGCTTGGTTGCACTGATTTGCTTGAACACATGAAACATAAAATGAATTATTTACACGTCATTAAAAACTAACCGTCGCGTATTTCCGTTGCTCACATTTGACATTCATATTTTTAAACCACCTTTTGACGGCAATCTTGATCTTTTTTGTAGAAGAGATTGTGCATCATTACTGAAGAAATGTTTGATTCAAATGAACAAGGAGGGGGCAAAGACTGCGGAGGAGATTTGTATCATGTTAATGCCAAACCCAGATCAGTCTGATTGTATGACGTCATCAAAGTACACCAACCCTGCAAATGAAGACACAAATAATTTAGGTGAATTTCCCTTGCTAAATGGCTTCTTTTTCAGGCGACAATCTTCCAACCTAATTACCAACCTCGAACCCAGGGTAACAATGAGCGGCCAGTTGTTGTGTGCGCTGAAGGGAGGCTGAAGACACTGATAGCCCTGGAATCGAGGTTGCTTAATTACCTTTGTTCATCATTCATATATTAAAATTTATCATTAAATTTCGAAAACAACTTCATAAACTCAACATTCTCTTTTTCAAAGTTTTACGAAAATGAACTGTTGACCAAACAACATCTTTATAAACATAGGATAAAATGGGTTTATGCAATATTAGAAATTAGTAAGTTTCTTATTTGTAAACAATTGGGCATTAATATTCTACGAATTCCCAAAAGGCTGATTCTTATCACCAACGGCAAGGACAAAATCCGTAATCTCCTTGTAAAACATGACTTTATTTTTTCTTCTTCAGCAACATTCCCATGCCAACATGATCCTTGTAAACACAACGAAATTTGCAAAATTAACGAAGAATGCAGTTTTGGACGTCGTTCTGCAAGTTGTCGTCCATATCAATGTGTGCGAGGTTGTTCGGTTGGATCATCAGCAAATATCAAAGTCCGACATCTAGATTTCGTTAAGGTATTCAGCCAGCGTATTCAGCAACTATTAAGGTTATCAATTTTCTCTCAGTTGCCTGATCGTTTAATGCCTTTCTCCTAGCGGTAACTGTGTATATTGTTTTTCCGTGGACTGTGTAGCTTGTGCATTCTTTGAGAGGATAAAATCTGAAAATTCGAACGAATGTAACTTAAAAAATGACTTGAAAATTATTGTTTGCTTCAAAAGCCATGTGATTGTTTTGCATATCTCGACGTGTACTTGTGTGATCTTATGTCTCACTAGTATTGAGAGAATAAATTTTTTGAAGCTAGCTTACTTTTATCATTTTTCACAAACTATTTGTTAAATATTCTAATAAAAGGTTTTAATTTCTACAACTTGTAGATTCCTCAAGAAAGAAAGAATAAAATTTGTTTCAGAGTGTGTCAGTGTTTGGCAAATGATAACCCTTCCTTGCATTCTGATGATTTATCAAATTGTATTGAGTTTGGATGCAGTGAAAATCGCCCATGTAAATTTTCAAATCAAATTAGAGGTATTTTATCCCTTTATCTTTTATATATACTTACTTTTTATCGTTCATATTCATAAAAATTCTGTTGTTCGAGTTTGCGTAGCTGATATTTTCAACAGCTGAAAAGCTGACAATTTTTATTTCGTGTTTGCTTCAATTAATTGTCAACATTGATCTCTGACAGTGATATTAATCTCGTTGTATTATTAGAGACACACAACTTTACATTTTATTTGTTATTTGTACATACTCAATCTTCAACGTCAACAAAAGTGATTTTCCTTATTTTCGTTGCCTTTCGTTTTCTCCTTTCAATTCATGTCATTCATTTTCAAATTTCAGAACACAAATCAAATTTCCATATTGGCTTAGATTTCTGCACATGTTTTGATGGTGAAACTATTTGTACCAAAAAGGCACACTCCAACTGGACCATTTCAAATCAAGGTAAGATTGATTCTTATCCTCTCAATCTGAGATTCAATATTTTTCTTTGCTAGTATCCACACAACTTACTTATCAACAAAATATCAATTTCTTTGGGACATTTTATAACAATGGCTGCCATCTTGTATTTATTTCTCTTTAGGTTGTCAATGTAATGACATTTTCAATCCAGTGTGTGGCATGAATGGACTGACGTATCCCAGTTTATGTCAAGGAAGGTATGCTGCAATGATATCTCACTGAGACGTAACAACGATTTTATTAGTTACGAGGCCCACGAAACTTGTCGTATGACATTATTCGACTTGAGTATTTCTCCCATTATTCAAATGACTAACTTGTGAAAAGCAACTGATGAACGTTCATCTTACTAAATCCAAATAAGTAGAAAGCTAGCATATAAATCTTGTCTTTTGAACGTCATCTGAAGATTCCATTTTCATTAGTTTCATATTGGGGGGGCCATATTCATCTGTGATTATTATTGTGTGATTTCAAAATCCTGTGCAGTTCGAATCCCTTTCTGTCGAAGAAATATAGATTCTATAAGACTTTGAAAATATAAAAGTATAAATGAATGTACAATATTGTGAGCTGTATTCGTAATCAGGTACGAATAATGGATACCTTGATATCAGAAGGTGGATAATGCTCGAGACGTTGCAATATTCATTTGCCTCGTTTGCCTATATAATTTATGCATACGCAAACGGCGCAGAACACACAAACACACACACACACACACACACACACACGCCCAAACATCCTAGATGTTTAAGTGGTTTCTCAAATGAAATTAAATCTTGCTCTTTTCCAAAATGTTGAATTTACAAATTATGAGCCAGTTTTTTTGGAATTCAGCAAAATGTTTCTCATTATATCATCGACAGTTGCAGTGGATTAAGTGATGATCAACTCAAACCTGGTGCGTGCTCAAATTCAGATTCTTGCAACCCAAATCCATGCCCATCTCATTTAGTGTAAGTTGATCTTCTTTAACAAATCATTTTATTTACTGTTGTATCTAGTTCATTTGTTGTAGCAAAGAATTTAAGATGCAAAGTAACTTCCACGGAAATAAAGAGGCATTACAAAGTGATTCTGAGTAACTGTTGTCAAAATGGACGTTAATCAAAGTGGCAACAAATATTAACCGGTGCATTTTCTCTCCTATATTCAGGTGTATGCCTCATAGAAGAGTTTGTCTTTTGGCAGATTTCATATGCCCACAATACGACTGTGGTAAGTGATTATATGTATAACGAAATGACAAAATATGTACATCTAAGAAATGAAACAACTTCAAAGTATGACAGAATAAATTGTATATCAATGCTTATGACTGCTTTTGGTTCCATAAAGTCAGCAGACAGTCGAATATGTACTGGCTGTCACAATTGATAAAATGAATCAGATGTTAGATGTTGACATTAATCACTTGAAACTGCTGCACTGATTAATCGCCCTAACTAGATTTTCTAAGTAGGATTATTCTCACGGGATGAATGTAGACTTATCCCACCATATTTCAGTTGAACCTCAACAAACTTTGGATATGATACAACCATGCTTACTTGATTTGGAACAAACAAAAGAATGCGAGAGAGAACCATTGTCGAAACATTGCTGCAAGGTATTTTCATTTTGCTCCAATGTATTTTACTTTTTGCTTCATTTCGATGGATACAAGATTACTTTTTGCTTCATTTCGATGGATACAAGACTCATTTTAGATTCTTTATAACGCATCTCCAGATGTTCTTCGACTTTTGGTGAAACTACGGTTCCCTGCCAACATGTCGTTTTCTAGGATCTCCAAAAAATTTGATTGTCAAATGTTGTGCCTAATTATTACCTTTTATGTTTAGAAAAGTAATGTATCCACCAGTGTCCAAATCCTGGTACTGTTTCTGATTTTCGTCCCCCATCTTCCTTCAGGGAAATTGTCATGAAAAATTCAATCGATCACCTGTATGTGGATTAGATGGAGTTACATACAATAGCTATTGTGATGCAGCCAATCATATGATTCCTGTTGATTATGAAGGACAATGCAGTCAAGGACAAGAAATGCGTAAGTCCTACTTCGTTGGAAACTATCGTTCTTTTTGAAGACTTTGATCCTTGATGATAATTTCTTCGTAAACCATTATTAGGGACAGTGCAAAATTTATTTTATAACATGGCCGGTGCAAAACGCAACAGGGCGATTACTTTTTTTAAGCTTATGCAGAACGGGGTCAACACTTTTTATTGGGCAAATAAGTACGGGGCAGTAACTTTTTTATGAGCTCAAGGTGCAGTTTGAAACATTAACATTGTTCATTTGAAGGCAAAATTATAAATCATGCAAGATGAGAAATGGTTGAAGAGATGTGTATAAAATGATGTAGAATGTCCATGTCAATTGTCTGCAAGAACGGTCCATCAGTCACATCTTGTCTTCCTCAAAGTCAATATTTTGTTGACATAGACTTGTAAGAACAAAAACGGATTTTGTAATGGTCATTAGCAAATTCATCTGTCGTACTATAGTACTATATAACATCTAATGCTCACGAATACGGGGCAGATACATTTTTTAAGGAAAAGATGACGGGGCAGTTGGTTTTTTTGCAGTAATTTTATACGGGGTAAGCAGATTTTTTTGGAAGAATTTTTCTTCTCCACCGGCCATGTAATATAATAAATTTTGCACTGTCCCTTAGTTATCATTATTGGTTATATGTGATTATCTTTATGAAGGTGAACACAAAAAAAAAGACGACTTGGAGTTATATATTTAATTCTAAATATTCTCGACGCATTTCGACTCTAAGATCATCATCAGGAGAATGAATATTTACAAGTTGGTGTGCCCCTTTTATACCTTTTTAGCGGTCACATGATTTAATTGGGGTCACGTGATGATTATTTTTATATATTTGCAGCCTTACAGAAACGTTGTCATCACGTGATATGTCCAATGAAGAAGACACATGATTGTAAATCACATGTACCAGCTGGCGGTTGCTGCCCAATTTGTGGTATGAAAACTTCAGTATTAATCACTGTTATGCCGATTGTGGATATCGTACTTTTCTGTGAGGAACACAAATTTGGATAGTTTTTAATGATGCAACTTAATGCATTTGTATGATGATGCAAAGATTGATGGTATTCAGTTTCATGTTCAGTTTCATCATTTTGACAAGCTACATTATTTTACAGAACCAATCATGAGGCTCTTGTTCAGTCAAACTGATGCAGAAAATCATATTCGAAGGATTTCACCCAAACCTGTGATTGTTCAAGATATTGTGGAGCAACTTTCACATCAGGTTTTTGTGGTATGTTCAAATCCTTTTTCAAATAACTGTTTAACTCGTATGAAATTAGACATGATTTAATTTTGACTTTATCCAATACAAAGTAGCCATGTTTTCATTGAGATTGCCAAAATAATATTTAATGGACACTTGATGATTCTTAAATGATAGACAGCTCGTCGATACGCCTTGTTAAGATTTTTAGGTGGTGCTCGACTTCATTCGAATACAGTTGGAGACTGGGAAAAAATGAAAATGTTGAAATAGTTTCCTTTCTGGTTGTTTTTAGAGTGACTTTTGTGTTATAAAGGTGCTACAGTTTATTTCCCTATCTTTGTAGTAAAACGACACCTAACTTTCTGTTGCAGAGCGAGTGCTACGTCAGAGGGTTTCTGAGTTTAGAAAATGACATCATAATCATTATAAGAACAAGCGTTGCTCAGAAAACTCTCTTCCAGGTACGTTTAAGTCATTACATTATTTATGTTTGAATTAGTTCAGTCATCATTTTGATTGACTTTCAGTCTCCTCTTTTCATTTCTTGCTCTGGTTTTGACTCTTTCGTTATTAGAGAGAAGGTCCCTGTTCCTTAAGAGTTCTTTGCAAGCAAAAAATGCAACGAACATCATTTACATCCAATCAGCTTTTTCTAATTTCTTCTGGATAAACAAAGGTCAAATCTTTAAGAATACGACAACAATTTGAGNTTCCTCTGTAGTTAACTTGAACATTGATACCTCGTTTGTTGGTATTGGTGCTTTGAGAGCAGACATATCAATCTTGAAAGCTCAAATTTGTACCCACGTGCAAACCAGAGCTTTGGCCTTTTGGCCTAAGCAAATTCTTAAAGCACATCAAAATTGAAAACTGAAATCAAAGAAAAATCAAGAAATTGCCCAATGGATGATTGGGGGATGACTTCTGGCAAACAGAATATAATAAGATCTAACATTCTTCAAATTTTATCAAGGCTATCGCTGATTTATTCGCTGTGCCTCAAGAGTTTGTTTAGGCCAAAAGGCAAAAGCTCTGGTTTGCACGTGGATGTAAATTTTAGCTTTCGAGGTTAATATGTCTGCTTTCAAAGCACCAATACCAACAAACGAGGTATCCATGTTCAAGTTAACTATCGAGAAACATTTTTAGAGCAATTAGCCATCGATTAAAGCTAAATTCACATCGCTGGAGCCAACCAAATCCGTATACTTTTTTTTGGGACACCCGGTACACAAACGAAAAGAAGCACAAAACTCTTCTACATTTGACACGTAATCTAACTGACAAGGAAACAATGGTAACAAGAAAATCGTATTGGTGTAAAAATCAGTTAATTGTACCAAAAAAATCTAGTAGAAAAATTTTCTGATGTGCTGGGAAATAATGTTGTCTTCTAAACTATTTCTATCAATTCGTTATACTGTGCTACAACTTTGGCATTGAAGCAACATGATGTCTTAAAGCACGCACTGTGTCCACAATGACTGAACCCATAGTCTGATCGATGACTCTTTGCGGGATCCATCCCTGAAAGAAAGTGCACGTTGGGTTTCAAGATAAAAAAGATGCAGTATTAACATTAACACGGACGCAAAAACATTCCACCTAATCTCGTGCGACTTGAAATAATGCGTTACTGAATCAAACAATACAATCTTTAGCAATGGCCTTACTATATAACTGCATGATCACTGCTGATAACAGAGGTAACCATATGCGATTGATATCGTAACAATAGTATTAAAAAGATACAATTGATATGCGTAACAATGACCCAACCCAAATCTTACAAAATGTGATATGCTTCGTCTCATAAACTCATCGATCCCCCATTTCTGTGGAAAGGAATTCTTATATGTTTAGGATAAAATTTTACCTTGATATTGGTATTCAAAAACCAAATAAATTCACAGTGATCAGGGTCTTCTTGGATAGCTTTGATGACGTAACCACCAGGTCCATTTTCACCTCTACAAAAACAACAATAATCATAACAGTCCAAACTTGAAACAATCTATAAATTACAATTGAAAATAACATGGAAGGAGTTGGAATTTGAACAGTAATCTAAGTCAAGAAAGATTCATGCCATATCAAATTAACATCCAACTTTCAAAAAGTTCATGCAAGCAAAAAGACAGCTCGAGAGTAACTGCTACAGGGTGTCCCAAAAAATAGTTCGACGTTTGATTAAATATTAAAAAATAAGGATATAATGAACGGGCCTCATGGTGAGATAGCCCTGTCCCTAACATCTTAAGTTAATTTTAGACACCAGAATCTTGCAAATCCGCTCAAGATTCACGGAGTTACAAGCTTCTGAATTTCAAGTTTGTGCAAAAGCTGAAACCAGACGCTTCTTGATAGAATTTATAGCGACAGTAGCAAGGGGCTATTCTTTTTGTTTCTCGTTTATTTCNATCTATAAATTACAATTGAAAATAACATGGAAGGAGTTGGAATTTGAACAGTAATCTAAGTCAAGAAAGATTCATGCCATATCAAATTAACATCCAACTTTCAAAAAGTTCATGCAAGCAAAAAGACAGCTCGAGAGTAACTGCTACAGGGTGTCCCAAAAAATAGTTCGACGTTTGATTAAATATTAAAAAATAAGGATATAATGAACGGGCCTCATGGTGAGATAGCCCTGTCCCTAACATCTTAAGTTAATTTTAGACACCAGAATCTTGCAAATCCGCTCAAGATTCACGGAGTTACAAGCTTCTGAATTTCAAGTTTGTGCAAAAGCTGAAACCAGACGCTTCTTGATAGAATTTATAGCGACAGTAGCAAGGGGCTATTCTTTTTGTTTCTCGTTTATTTCAGAGCAAATCAAATGGGATTCGGCAAGGATTTTCGATAACCTAACTTTCGCTTACAGGATTTTCGATAACCTAACTTTCGCTTACATAATTTTAAGCTTGTGGATGCTTTGAGGAATTCTGTTGAGCAAAGTTTGAAAACGACACAGTCTCTCGTCAATAACTTTTCATTCAATGATTTCTAGATACTTGCATTCTTAAACAAATTTTGACAATGGTTACAAGAATTAAATTACTTTTGAGGTCATATTTGGTTCTATTGATATCAACAAGAGGTATGACACTGAATAGCCTTCTTTTTCATCGATTTTGGAGCTTTTTTGCATAATAAGTCATTTATGGGTCTCTGGTTTTAGCATTCGCACAAAGTTGATCTTTAAAGCTCATAACTCAGTGAATTTTCAGCGAATTCGCAAGATTCTGGTGTCTAAAATTAATTCAAGATCTTACGGACAGGGGTATCTTACCATGGAGCCCATTGATTTTATCGCTATTTTTCATTAATTCATCAAACGTCAAACACTTTTTTTGGGACACCCTGCATTCCAATTTTTATTGAGTCTTCGAGAAAACATAGTCTTTCTTAGGAATTCGTCTACACATGAACGAGTAGCGTCATTGATACAAATTTTATTGTAGGAAATTTTGATTCCAGAATATCACTCGAAATAAATCTGGGAAAATTCCATGCTAAACAGAATGACTACTTAGATCCTAATATCATTGTCATGGATTCCGCACCCTATGAGAATCAACAAAATGTTGAGATCATCGATCATTAGGTTAAAGGTTAAAGTGAGAAATGTTCTAAAAGGCATCTATCACTGCTTATGCCGGAAACGCATGTTCTTTTGATCCCAAAGTTTGCAATGCTCACAACAAAGCATATTGCAATATTCTGCGCTGCTTTACAAACATTCCAATACATTCAGCTTTCCTCTCTTGGCGTGTTATCATCTAAGACAATGTGACTAACAATTAGGCAGAATATATTTACCTTATGATGCTATTTCTCTCTGGTATACTCTCACAAATAGTTGACACTCCTGCCAATATACACAAATTTCCCTGCTTTTCAAAACGCCTTACTGTCACGAAATCCCTAAAATAAAACGAAATTCTAGTGAGTGAGGGGTCATTAATATGCTGTTATTTCAATCCGCAAAGGGAACACAGAGCCCTCCTAGATCGTGGGCTCGTAAATCAGAGGTCAACTTTCAAATTTAGCCAATCAATTCAAGTGTAACTGTATTTACACTTAAAAACCAAGGGTGTATTTTCAAGTTAAAGACGTCCTTAACTTTTAAGACTGTCCTGTAGGGTAAATCAGTCAAAATTTGAAGATGCCATTAGAAGATGGTTAAGTGCCGATGCTAAAATATTAGATCCATTTTATATACCTGGATGAAACAAGTCCAGCGGCTGCCTCCGCAGCAACAACATAGCAAAGGTCCGTTTTCTTGTTGATAACTGAGATAATCTAAAATAAAAAGATATCAAACAAAAATTAAGGCAAGCCGAGTCGCATAATGTTTTTTTATTCACATTACAAAATCAAACACTTTTGAAGAATAAAATCAATATAAAATAGTATCCAAATGAATCAAATGCTAATATTACGTTTTAAAATACGACAAATGAACTTGAACAAAAAGTAACCAAGACCAACTGCAACTTTCATCAAATAATAAATTCGCAATGCTTTTCGTAAGAGCCAAATATCAGTAAAAGATTTAACACACTTTCCATTTGCACTAAATCAGTTATGAAGAAGAAGAACATCGAAACATTGAGCTAAGTCTTTGTATATTTCTGAATTGTCTGTAAATATTTTATATGTAAACGCGTTTGGCTGTTGAATTATCACTGAATTAGTTAAATATCCTAGAATACCTGAAATATTAGTCCTGATATTTGGTGCTAAAATGAAGATGCTTGAATAAAATAATTCAGGACAGCTTACTTGACAATCGGAGACAGTTGGATTCCAAGATGGCTGACTCTCAACATTTGTCCAAAGGATATTAAGAAGAAGACTTGCATTGCAATCTATCAAACTCTATGGACGAAAACATTAACAACATGGTAAAAAATTGCAAAAGATTATATGTTCTGTGATATCTGATTGGTTGTACTTGCTGAGATTCCTTTATAAAATCAAATTTAATTATTTATTGGCTAAAACTGCCTAACGCTATGATTGTCATTCCAAATAAAAGAGAAGTCGAGGTGTTGTACGGTTTTAAATTAAAGGAATGTCTGACAAACTCCTGTTTGTAACTGAATTTCGCGCAATGACATAAACACGAAACACTTGGCAGCACAGCACTAACATGGTCACACACGTTTTAATTTCGCAAGACGACGTGGCAATGACCAATAACGGTCATTCAAGTGATTTTTAGCCAATTTCTTAATAAAATTCTTAATTTGTACATCAAGCCCATATTAAAACAAATTGGAAACCTATATTTTATCCATATTTTAAGTAACATATTACTACAGAAAAACTATAAGGCTATACATACATGACAACGATAAACTTTTCCAACTTTATCAAATGTTCTCGCTTCCACAACAATACCGTCTTTCTGTAAGATAAATGGGTAAGACATGAGACATGCGGAATGCTTAATAAGCGACGAAAATTATACCGTATCAAGGCGAATATAGTACGAAATCCACCACTATTGTTGCACGTTGGTTCTTTTGCAAGGGGTCTACGTGCTGTTGCCCACTCTACGGTAGTATCATGCGAACTTCCCATGATGAGAGTTGGCGGGAAAGCACCCAAATATTTCTAAAGACAGGTATTGACGACGGTTTACCCAAAGTTTTGTTAAGTTTTAAGTAGGTGTATTATTATTGTCTGAAGAACATTTTAATTCTTTTTTTATATCGTCTTATATCATTTTATATACCGGGTGTCCCAAAAAAAACGCTACAGATTTTATCAGGGCTAGCGACAAGAGTTTAGGTCGAATCAATTCCTAATAATTTTTGAAGCAATCATCGATAGTTAACTTGAAGACAAATACCTTGTTTGTTGATATTGGTGCATTGGGAGTTGAATTATTAATCTTTAAAGTCAAAATTTGCCTCCACCTGCAAAACCAGAGCTTTTGCTTTTGGCCTAAACGCGCTGCTTAGGGGAATCTCCTCGATCATAGACATGGCGTAGTAGGTGTAGTTGTGAACAAGGACCCATGCTTTGGCACATATTCGAATAGAAATTTGAAAGCTGAGAATTAACAAATATGTCAATGCATACAGTCACCAAGAAAATAGCTTTCTTCAATTAAAATGCACTTACAAAAATACAAATCCAAGAACGAGGGATCGTTTTTAAAGATCTTATCCGTGGACATTAGTTCCCTTGGGTGTATACAATTGCTTGTTTCGTAATAATTGCAAGATAGATGATATAAAATGCATTTCATTCAAGCAATGAAGATTGCAAGAAATAATTTATTTTTCAAACCCAAGGGAACTATTTCGTTGATGACTATATCTTATTTAGACAGAAGAAATTGGAACTTTGTGTAGAATGAAGAAAGATGTCTCTTCGGGATTAAATTCGTGAATCTGGTTGTCAAGTTAAGTTTGGATTTCTATTCAAATACGTTCCTAAGCATATTTATAAGTTCTTCTTGCTCGTATTTCGCTTTGATTCAGGAGATCCTCAAAACAGCGCATTTGCAGTTGAGGCCAAAACCCAAAAGCTCTGGTTTGGAGGTGGAGGCAAATTTGGACTTTCAAGATTAATATTTCTTCTCTCAATGCACCAATATCAACAAAAAAGGTATTTATCTTCAAGTTAACTATGGAGCATTACTTAAAAAATATTAAGGATTTAGTCGACCTAAATTCTTGTCGCAAGCCCAGATCAAATCTGTAGCGTCTTTCTGGGACACCCGGTAGTACCACGTTGGATCTCATTATTTATTAGATACATACATCAACGTCATGTGTAAGAAATGCAAAGTGGTAACTGGGAGAGAACAAAATGTATTTATCACAATAGAATAAATGATTAAATTAAATTGAATCTAAAAATGAACCTCTTCCTTTTCTTTCTTCCAATTTTCAGAGATGTGAAGAATTTTTAAAACTTCTTTTATTGCCTCTTTTCCTTGATGCTCGTATTGTTTATTCTAAAAAATAAAATTTAACGGGTGATTCTTTTCAATTCACATGGACAATAAATATCTGGATATAAATATCTGCTACGATTCAGAGTTTGCGAATGAACATTGCTAGACAAACAGTAAACCAAAAGAGTACGTAAGCAATTTCATATTTCAATAAATTTATTTATCTCACTTTTGATCTTGAGTCTTTAACATCTACGGAGTATTCGCTCATCAGATCTGAGTCTGATTCTGAATCTGTAAAAGTTGAAATTATTGCATTAGTTCATCTTTCTGCAATGTCAGTTTGAAGTAGAAGCAGTCTACCGGGGGTAAAAGAAAAGGAAGAATCTATACAATAAACAATCCTAGGGGGCTGGAAACTCAGCATTGATATACTTGCAGCACATTAACTACCAGCAAGGTCCCTCCATAAAAATTCGCAAACGCATACAAGATAGCTGGTATCTGGTGAGATGAAACTGATAATATTGAAGGTGCAAAACTAAGTGGCATTGTAAAAAAACGGCATTCAATGAAGATCATTTTAATTTACCTTGAGGAGTTCTTGCGTTTGGTGAGTAACAAGACTGATATTCAGACAAAGGACTGTCAAGAGAATCAAAGTGATAATCCCACAATATATTTAAAAGAATGTCATGAAATTATCTCATACAAATTCGATATATTTAAAAGAATGTCATGAAATAATCTCATACAAATTCGATATATTTAAAAGAATGTCATGAAATAATCTCACGAATAATTGATGTATAAGTACTAACTATGGTTAATTCTAAATTCTACAAGTAAACCAACCTACTTAGTAGACATACTACACAATTAAAAAAGAATTGACCAAGGTATTTGTATAATAGACAGAAATAGATAGATAGATAGATAGATAGATAGATAGACAGACAGATAGATAGATAGATAGATAGACAGCTATACCAGACAGAAGTGTACAAATGGAATGATGGAAAAGAATGAGAATATACACACCCTTGACGCCAATTACTGACGGTCGAAGGTAGCGTAGGTATGGATCCTGCAAATTGGGAACAAAACTTGATTAGAAGGAACAAAAATTACCAATTAAGTGGCAAAATAGTCCAAAATCTCTCGAGAAAACATAAAAATAAAGTAGCTGTTTAATGGTGAAACTGACACAAGCAGCAAAGCAGGAAAATGTAACAGAACATTTTAATTGCAGTATTACCACAATATTTTCTTCACATAATAATTCTTTCAGTGTTATGTAAGGGACGTAGCAGAGACAGCTAAAGAATTATCTTGACATAGTTTCCACCCACTGATTGTTATCATTGATACTTTAAGAATTCTAGAAAGAAATGGTATCTTAATTTACAAGTAAAGCATACCTGTGAATACATTCGAAAGTTTTTCTCTCCTTGTTCTCATTTCAGTGGGTATCACCTTGATAAAAAAAATTCATTTTCAAAATTTCAGAATTTCAAAATTATAAATGCCAAAAACAAGAATTATATTACATCAATGTTGTTGTTGACAAAGTTGCTTGAAGAGCAAACATTTTAATTAGTGTCACTTACAACCAATAGATGATATCTAAGGTTTGAAGGACAGCATTCTCTGGCGAATGCCCCTTCGGGCCGGGCACTGAGAATATGCCATATTCTCAGTAACTATATAATCCAAAGCTCCTGGTGTTGTCTAATGCCCTAGGGGCCAGGGGGAAAATTACTGTAAAATGCCTGGGGGAGGGGAATATTTTTTTAGAAAATACGAGGGGGTGCCCTGGGGGGATGGCCAGGGTAGGAATTGAACGAAACATTATGTGGTATGATAATTCTCTTATGTATTTGTAAAATGGTTCTCATTTCAATTGTACAACAGACTAAATCAATTATATTTCACAGCCGTTCATAAAACCGTCACTATTGCTAAGAAAATAAATAGAACAATATTTTTGTAAACTAAAATCCTAAGAAGTAGCATAGGTATATTCTATATTTATGGGGTCATATCAATGATAAAGAAATAGTTGAAAATGCAAAAGTACATGAGAAAAATAAAATTCACTAATTTTGACAATTTATAATTTAAGTTGGCAACAGGATGGGAATGAGGCAGTTGCAACATATGAGAACATTCCACATCTTTTAGTAATTTTCAAACATTGGTCATAAAAGATTTCAGATATTATAACAAGAATGTAATCATTTGTTTACAAGCAAGTCGCCCAACTGTATTCTTCTTTAGATTGCTTACTTGAAAATCAAAATGCCACGCCTCTGACCAGCAGATGACAAATGTTGCAATGATGATGAAGTAGCTCATCGGTTGGCCCTTTGCTATCTATGAAGACAATCACAATGCATCAAAAGAATGGCAAGTAAGTAAAGCTTTCAAAGTTATAGGAATTTAATGGAGCAATATGGAAAAAAGCTAACATTGCCCCTATTCATAAGAAGGAAAGTAGACAGAATTTAAAAAACTATCGACCAATATCACTATAGCAAATGTTTGGTAAATTTGTTGAAAAGGTAATTTTTGATGCTATGTACAAGCACCTTTGTGATAACAAACTTTTAACTCTTAATCAATGTGGATGTCGCCCAGGAGACTCAACTATCAATCAGCTACTGGTTATTACTCATAAGACATACTGTGCATTTGGGAGCGTTCCTAGTTTGCAAACTCGTTCTATTTGTTTGGACTTCTCGAAAGCGTTTGATAGTGTGGCATGATGGCCTTATGTACAAGCTTGAAAGTAGTGGAATATCAAGTAACCTGTTAGCTTTAATCCGAAGGTTCCTGTTCAATCGAAAACAAATAATTGTCTTGCATGAAAAATGCTCCGACTGGGAAACCATCACCACGGGAGTTCCGCAAGCATCTGTTTTTGGTCCTCTTTTCTTTTTAGTTTACAAAAATGACCTTGTTGAAAATGTGAAGTGCGATATCAAAATTTTGTTTTCAGTAGTTATGGATGAGGCTAGAACTGCTTTAGAATTAAATCATGATCTCGAAAGGGTTAGTCCGTGGGCTTGGCAGTGAAAGATGCAGTTTAATGCTGCAAAGACAAAAGAGGTAATTTTTTCAACCAAACGGGTTAAACCTCAGCATCCACCTTTAAATTTAGGTAACGATGAGCTTGCAAGAAAAAATGAACATAAGCATCTTGGCATGATCCCATTCACGTTAGACTTTAAAGCCATTCAAAGTTAGACTTTTAAGAGTCATATTCATGAAGCAATTCTTAAGGCAAGAAGAGGAATAGGGATGATAAGATTTCAGTCTAAATATGTGTCCCGTGATTTACTCGATCGAGTCTATAAAATTTATGTCAGACCTTATCTTGATTATGGGGATATCATTTACCATAAACAGGATCCACATATGACTCGTGATTTCACAAAAAGGCTTGAACAAAGACAGTACTATGCAGCTCTCGCGGTAACAGGTGCATGGAGAGGTACAAGTAGGCGAAGGCTTTATGATGAACTGGGATGGGAAGATTTGTACCATAGAAGATGGTTCAGGCGACTGCGCCATTTCTTTAACTTACGGGAAAATCATCATCCAGCGTATCTGTTTGCCGAAATTCCTGCTGTTCGTGAAGTTTCGTATTCTCTTAGAAACCCAAGTCAATATGAACCAGCTGTCTGTAGAACTACTCGTTTTTCAAATACCTATTTTCAAAACGTGCTTGTTGAATGGAATGCTTTGGCAGAAGATGTTCGGGAGTCAAATACGCTGGTTGAATTTAAACGCAAACTGCTCGCAAAGATGAGACCAGATAAGAAATCAGTATTTACAGTTCGTAACACACGTGGTGTGAGATGCTTAACTAAGCTCCGTGCTAGATTCAGCCCCTTAAAAGAACATTAGTTTCGGCACAACTTTGAATCTGTAAGTCCCATCTGTACGTGTAATACAGGCATCGACGATAATGAGCATTTTCTCCTGCATTGCCCTATGTATGATCAAATGCGTAACGATCTCTTTGGCCAGCTTTCAGAAATCCCTGGACTAGAGCTTGATACTCTCAACCCTGAGGCCTTAAGTCAGCTACTCCTCTTTGCTACACCCACGTTTTAAAGATATAGCTAACAAATCAATTTTAGAGGCAACAATATCATTCACTTTGTCAACTGAAAGGCTAGAGTTAACTGAATAAAACCACCAGCAGAGCGTCCTTCCATTTTCCTTTCTTTGGGTTTAATATTTAATTTTGAAGTTTGTCTCACATTAGATGTCAGTTGAGATTCGCAATAACCAAATCGTCATTCAGAACCCTTTAATTGTTCTGAGATATCTTTACCTGACATCTGACGTGAGAGAAACATTTTAGAATGAAGCATATCTCCAAACTATATAATATAAACATATATTCCACCAAGCTTTTAATATCGACAGTAGGTATATGCATGCATGTGATAAAAAGCATAACTTACTGTAGATCCATACAAGCATACTTTGACTATCGCCAATAAAGTGGATACCATTGTTGTCAACTTTGAAAAAAATTTAAGATGATTTTAAATTCTTTTCAACAAATCCCCCTGCAAATGATTATGACTAAGAAACCATTTTGCATCAAATTGTACTGCATGTCTTCACATTAATAAATAATAATAATTTAAAATCTTCTTTCAAGATGAGCAATAATTGGTTTGGCAAATAATTCCATTTCATCTCACTGCTAATTTTTTTTCATTTCATAATAGACATGTTAAAAAAGGTTCAATACACATACTTTTTTCAAACTGATGTGTTAAAAACAAAGCAATAGCTGATATGATACGACTATGTATAACAAAATAAAGGTGACAAAAACTTAATGACAATCAATGACTGGAAGTCAGTTTGAAACATGACGAGTTAACCTGAAATCTTTTATCATCATGTGATAAAAAGGATAAATAAATCATCTTAGATGCCTTGTCATTTTTCTATTCAGAGTGTTTCAAATTTAGCAGTTCATGAAATATTACACCGTATTTTATTCAAGAATTCTGAGAAATTGTGAGAAAAACAAAGCAAAGAAACTTACAGCAACCATGTACCATTTACTGCTCTTGAACATGCCATAAACAAATAACAACAATAAACCTCTCAAAAAGCCCACAGCCTGAAAGAAAATTTTTTGTCTTAGCCAAACATTGCTTCCATGGTGCAGATACATTTGAAGAAGTTTGTAACCCCAACAGAAAGAACTGAATTATTTAAACTACTTTTTCCATCCAACTTCCTTTAGATTGAAACAATAGACCTTCCACAAAAGAGTCTGAATCAAGCAATATTTTCATTCATCTTATACCAATGTTCGACTGAGAGGCGTTAGAGCTTCTATCACTCTTAGCGCATATTCGAAAATTCATCAGATTTTGCAAAATGCATATAAAAACTGCTCAATACAGACTCTTTTTTTCAGAATTGATAAAAAGTTTATTAGAGAATAGAATATTTTGAGCAAACAGAATTCAGACTATTTATAAATCCCCAGTAATTCTACTTGCCATTGATGTGTCTACTTGCTACACTGAATTTGTTCTTTTTGCCAGAGCTTTCATTGCACCTCTGAGGCCTCTGGAGTCATTGAAGAAGCTTCACTGGTGCAGTGAAAAATCTGGCAAGCAAGAACCAATTTAGTGTAATGAGTTAACAAATCAAGGGCAAGTACAGTAGAACTAGAAGCACAAGTACAAACAGAAGAAAAATTCAGACTAAATGGACGTTCCGTGACTAGATCTAAGTTGTATGCTTACCACAAAATCAAATAAAGAGTGACCAAATTTATACTTTTCCACCTCTATCTTAAAAGCTTCTGCGATATCTTTGAAGTTGGAAAGCTGAAACGACAAGAATATGAGTGCTTATTAGTGTAATGCACTTCAGCGTCACTGCAGCAAAACTGGGCACAAAAATTCATCTGATTAATGTCCAGATTGGAAAGTTTGCCTTTGTGACCAAAGATATCAACTGGGCAATTTGAAGTTCAGGCATGCTGAGGGCATATGGCTCAAAACCTCTAAGGGAGCTGTCATTATTAAACAGTAAAGGGGATGGAAGCATTTCGAAAATTTGTGCAAAAAATTTTAGACCCCTGCATTCTAGCCATGTAAAATTTCAGACCCTATCTAATCTTTGCTAAAAAAATTCACACCCCAAACAGTCCAACAATTTTCTTGAATGAGAAACAATGCCTTGCTAACACCGACAAAAATGGGAGGACTTAATAGACAGAAGAAACCATTATTCAACTTTTTTCATAAACCTCACCTGAAAAGTAAATAGGGACCTGATATACAGAATTGACAATATTTTTGAAAACTTTAAAATATTTGGCATTTTTTTAGACCCCGGCATAAATTCCGCTAAGTATTTCAGACCCCAACAAATTTACTCTATGTTCTTTCCATGCATAATATGTCCTTTAATCATTACATAAATTAGTTATACACATCCTTTTGATAAGAAACTGGTTTACAAGAAACTAGTACCAGGATGGCCGAAAATTTAAGAAACTCTAATACTATGTTCGGAAAGAGATAAGAAACTTTCAAAAACAAAATTCAAAGATATTATGATAAATATGTCCTTGAGAGCTTATTCTTGACTAATATTAACTAACCGTTTATGTTTTGAATGTAATAGAACTCTTTTCTTCCCACATTATGTTTGATATTTCAAGAAACAGATCTGCAGCAGTGTTAGAAATTACATGATAATTCATGCACTTAAAAAATAAGAAACAAATTAAGAAACTTTTAGTACTAAAATGCCGAAATTGTCATGTTAAATTAAGAAACCTTTAGTACTATTGCCTGATCCAAGTTTCTTATAAAAAAAACGTGTATATATATAAATATAGTATATATATCTTGTTTTAATTTTCCGTAAATATTTTGGTATCATAAATATTAACTTATTATGTAGCGTTAGCGGAGAATATCAATACAATTGAAAATGGCAATGAATGTCTAAATTCTAAGTGCCAAAAAGGACTTCTATTTTTACATTGTATTGCCCTAGTGATTCACTCTCAATTTTTGTGCATTCTGTAATTTGGCTCCACTGAATATCTTGCTGACACTTTCCAAAATACGATAGATTTGACTGCTTTAGCAGGGATTTTGCAGCAAGTCCTTGAAATGCAACAGAATACTGGTGATTAAAACATAAAGATGATCACGTGAAAATGATACGATAGTCTTGATACGATAGCACTACTGCACACATCTCGTTTTCCTGCGCTGCGAAATTCATTCACCATTTTGCAAAATTTTAGAGATATTAGCACTTGACAACTCCTTCTAGGAAGTAAATTGAAGCCCGTGCTATTGGGCTATAGCTGCTATTGGCGTACCTGCGCATAAATAATCCAAAGCAAGAAGACGAGTAAAAAATCGAACAGCGACAGTAAACAAAACATCCTCCGCACTGGAGTCATTCCAAATAGTTCATCTTGGCTACTTTCTCTTTCTAAAGATTTTTGCATATCTTCAAGTGAACGAGTTAGTGTTCTTGCAAAGTGATCGTTGTGATTTGTCGGAGATCCAGGCACAAGCAAAGGTTCTTGCAGGGCTCTTCCCCGATCTCCTTTCCCCATCTCTCTCTTCTGAAATCAAATCCTAGTAATATATAATATGTCTTGATGAAATCATTCATGTGTTGCTATAACATATCAAAATATCTTGCATCTAGATGACCTGCATCTTCGTCTTGTTATGTCCAAGGTGATTCCATCTTTAAAAGCTATAAAATGTCAATCTTGGATCTCGAGGCCTTCCTCAATCGAAACCACATCTACTTCCCACAACAACAACACAAGCAGCAACAACAGCATTAGCAACAGCAACAGCATTAGCAACAAAAACATCAATCATGGATCCGAGGCAAACTAATAATGGAAGATTTCGCGCCAATTCGAATAAATTTGTTGAAGGAAGTTTATCGAACAGCAGCAAGTAGAGATTTGAAGAAAGCAAATAGCTTTATAATAATGGCAAAGCTCCTAGAAGGCTTGTCTGATCTGTATGGAACAAAAGATCTCTATGAAGTCTTAAACACAAAGAAAGATGCATCTGTCAGTGAAATAAAGAAGGCATATTATAAAATATCCTTGCAAGTCCACCCAGACCGGGTGAAAGATGGCGAACGAGAAATAGCAACAAAGAAATTCCAGGCCTTGAGTCAAGTTTATTTGATACTGTCAAATTCAGAGAAGAAAGCTTTATATGATGAAAGTGGTGAGATTGATGATGAATCTGACATATTACAAGATGAACGAGACTGGAATTCATACTGGCGAATTCTATTCAAGAAAGTTACCATCGAAGACATAAAAGAATTCGAAGTGAAATATCGCAACTCCGAAGAAGAAGCAACTGACGTCATCACTGCATATGTTCAATGTGAAGGAGACATAGATTTGATGCTTGAAATGATTCCATGTTGTACAGCAGANTAACGCGAACAGTTCTGGATATGATCCCATGTAAACACCATTTTAAAAAGTGGATCTGAATCAGATCTCATAAAACGGGGTTAACAACGGGGTATGTTTCCAAGTTTCATTCATGTCATGTGCATTTCTAAAAATTAATTATTTGGTTTTTCTTTTTGGGCCTAAAGTCAACTTCGTGGCAGCATGCCTTTCATAGCTTCTACATGGAAAATGGTGTCAAAATTTAAAAAAAATAAGAAAAAATCCAATTTAAGAGTTCTTTCAGCAGCAGTTCAGTTTTCATTTTTTTTCAAATTTTCACCTTCAATATAAACAATAAATGTTTTATTCTCTTTCAGTGCTTTCTGAATAGCCTCTGCTACGTCTCCATTGAACCAATTCATCTCCCTATCTTTCTTTTCTGCAGTGGGCTGTGCTCAACACCTTCCTTCTTCCTTCTTTCACGACTCTTGGTTTCTTCTTAGGCCAAAATGGAACTCTGATTCAGTTACCTCGTTCTCAAAATGAGGTTCCTAAGGAAAAATGACGTCACGGTCATTGTGCGCATGCCCAATGAATAAAAATTTATTTGGTCACAAGTTCCAGAATCACACCATCACACATCACATTGCTGTTGGAAGAGAAAGAAATCGAAAAGAAAGGAAAGATGTCATAAAGCAGTGATGCTGGTTGCTGTGAGGCTTTTGTAAATCAGATCTGGATGATATTCATAAGGATTCATAAGGGAAAACAGCAAAGATTTTAAATTCACTGCTATACAAAACTAGAAAGACAGACAAGCAAAATAGAAGAGCAATAATAAAGAAAAGTGGCCTAAAAAGGGCCTACGTTAAATGTCACCATACTTACCAAACTCAAGGACTGCAAATACATGCAATATTTCATTGGATAACTTCGATGAAATGGAAGCACCAAAAGAACATCAACAAAATGTGCATAGCTTGTGCAATCAAAATGAAACATGGTTGAGTGAGAAAGGAGCTTGGCTCACATATTTTATTTTGGTCGTTTTCTTGCATCTTGTGTTGCTCAGTGTGCCATTTTTTGATACAGCAACAGCTTGGACAATGACAAACGTCATTCACAATGTGGTAATTATTTTGCGCTTTTATAAAATAAAGGAAATTTTGCATAATTTCACTGGAACTCCCCCATCATCCAGTCTCCAGAGTGTGGCAACTGCACGCACAAGATTTTTTTCTAAATTTGTGTGTGCACACCGATTTTGAACGAGATCTTTTGTTCTCTACTTTAAAAACAAAGGAATTAGAGGCCCTGCACACCGACACGCCAATGCTTCGTTGGTCTGCACACGCGAAATCTCGCCAAGAACTGTCATACTCTGCAGACTGGCCCATCATACCAAAATGCAAGTTCTCGATAAGATCCAGTTTGCAGAGCATTTTAACCAGATTGCGCAGTAATTTTCATGTGCAGAGAAACTTTCTGTAACTGGTGCTTGCAAGGAAATGAAACTTGTTCAACAGCACACTGAAATCAGGCTGTGTGATTTCATGTGTGCAGGCGCATTTTCAACTCTTCATGTGTAAAGAATCTGTGTGGGTATGTTAAGCCTGCACGGAACTTCTGCAAAGCTCTTGTTTCAACTGTGCAGATTTCTAACCTATTGAAAGAAATTCACAGATGGAATTAGGCCAGAGAACTGATGTGCGGGTAACGCGTTCCTTGTGCATACCAAAGTTAGCAGTCTGATTATATGTCAGTTCTTAGACAACTAGATATTGCATGTAGAATAATGAGTATGCTGATAAGGAATATCTATAGCTTCCGAAATCCCTTTGTTTGTACACCTAAGCACTTTATACTGGTGTGTCAATCAAAATCAAAGATGCTATTGTCATAAACTCTGAATGTGCAATGTAAAATCACATTCCTTACAACTCATATTTTCTAGGGAAACTACTTTTTGCTACATCATGTGAAAGGTGCACCATTCCAGACATTTGATCAGGGACACTCTCGAAAGCTAACACACTGGGAGCAAATTGATCATGGAGAGATGTATACAATCACAAGAAAGTTCTTGACTTTTGTACCAGTGGTTTTGTAAGTATTAATTACACATTAAGCATAATATTCAAGGCTATATATTTTTATCTATAATTAATATCTTTGCATGCATTAATTACACAATGGCCTGAATGTTTCTTTTTAAAATTCAAAATACACAGTTCAACACTTCTTGCCAGAATGAGGCTGGTCATATGTTGGTATTTATTTATTCAAGGTGTTCTGGGGCCAAGGTTGAATGGTGTATTCAATTCCAAAAACATTTTGAAACATTAATTGAAAAATTAATGTCACATTGCTCTCTGAATTGAATTGATAAACCTCATATCAAAAACATATTTTTTAGACTGAATTGCTAATGTATATATTTGATCTTATTTATTGCATTTTCATTTCTGCAGATTTATCTTGGCAAGCTTTTACTCTGGATACAACCAGTGGCATTTCTTTCTCAATTTCAGCACCTTAGCACTTGCTGTGATTCCAAAGTTACCTCAACTGTACAAAGTTCGTCTTTTTGGTATCAATAAGTATTAAGGACAATCGTTTTATCATTAACTTGTAAACTATAATATAACATGCAATATTTGAACGCTGTAATGACTGATGTCAATTTTGAGGTTGAACCATAAATAGTTGTCATGCAGTCAAACTCACGTAAGTCGGACTTGCATAACGGAGATATTCGCATAAGTCTGACAAATTGAACATTCTTGAAAGTCCCATCCGCAATGTCCTTTTCAAATTAATTTGCATAATTCGGAGTTTGTGTAAGTCGGATTGTTTTTCTTGGTCCAAAGCGATCCGACTTATGCGAGTTTGACTGTAGTAGCGATTGTTTTATTCATTAGTGTTCCTTCTTTGATGATATCACAACATGTAGTAGTATCAAAAACAAGTCTTTCTCGTTTAAAGGAATACCAAGTATATAATGATTCTTTCCTCTGCCTATCTAGAGCACTGTAGGTGAAGATCTTTCTGCAATATTTAATTAGATGAACATCTATGAAAAAGTAGCTTCATCCAAAAGCTAATTGGGAAGAGTGCTTTTTTAACTTTCAAAGGAGAATGGAACCCTACACTCTGCCGTTGGTCAAAATTTCCACCAGTGGGTTAATGTAATTTTGATCTAAAGTTACTTGACAATTGAGTCATTAGCAACTATTTTTAGATATTTTTGTTGAGCACTGAGTAAAGATACTTTGCAGAGAAGATCTCTATGTTTGAAAGCAGCTCTCTATTTCTTATTAGAAAGTACCAAACGATTTTTCGAAGCAGTTCCATACTTTAGCAGTGAACCTATTTCAAATTCTGAGCAAATTGGAAGACCAGAATACAGTACCTCTGCAATGGAAGACCTCTGCAACAGCATAATTTCTGTCATAAAATGCTCAATAATGGATTTAATTCCTACCATACAATAACTTGAAATCACCATACATTTTCTGGTGCAGCACTAAAGAATTAAAGTTTTGTTTTAGAAAATTGAGAAAATCCATGCGCAGGAAGGGGAAACGCAAAAAAATTGTATGTCATATCCTGTCAGCTCTGCTCAAAGTAGCCTGCGCGCAGCCTCAAGCTCAAACTGGATCAACTTTATGGCAGTGTCGCAGCAAGAGAGATACCAAAGAGTGTGGATTATACGATATAACTAGAACTATCTTCTGTGTAGTGCCTGTCACAGATCTGTGGAGTAACTTCACCCTGGACGGACCATCGCATCGACAAACCAATCCTGTCACAATGGTCAAAGCCAAAAACGGGCCAAAAACTTTAGAAATGTAGCACCAACCCTGGGTTAAAATTGCAATTAATCTGTCAGGAAAACAGTCTGTCCTGGCCAAAGCCACCCTGCCACGCATCTTACATTGTCAAGAATAATGTTGTCCTTAATAATCTTTTAAAATAATTAAGAATAACTTAAACTGCATGTAGTAAAGCTTTATCTCTTTGTGCGTTACACAAGGCTCATTGCTTGGTTCATTCTTGTTGATTCTTTACGACAACGATAGCAGCCTCGTTTCAGCCCACGCGCCATTTTGATGCAGTTGGTCGTGCAAAGAACGAAGTAGAACTTATTTTGGAGAGGTTTGTAAGTGATTCAATTGCCCTCTTTTCACGTTGTTTGTTCAAAAATATTGCAGACAAGAGGCCAGAAAAATAAATGCTTCGTTTTGGTATTATTACGGCCTTTGGTTTGTGTTACTTCAAGTAACGAATAAAAAAAAGAAAAACCCAGACTGGGCCTAAGAGGACTTGCCGGGAGTAATCAGACAGGTGATGTTTTGTTAGAACTTTCAGACTGTTGTTGTTGGAAGCCACAAATATGTTTATGTTTCATTGATCTGATATTTTAAAACAATGTTACGGTATTATAGCAGAAGGCTGTGTCTGTGTGAAAGTAAAGAATATTATTTGAAGATAAAAAATATTATAAATATTTAAGTATATATTATATAATATTGGCTGAAGGTCACACTAGATGCTTTATCCCATTATTATGTCCTTTCGAAACAACGAGCTAACAACGCTGTGGTATGTGACCGCTCTTTCTTTTCACATACAACGCTGTACAACGCTTCATTTCTTGGACCAGAGTCCTTGGAAAAATATAGTATCCAAAACAACGGGATAAACAAGGTGCCAGCCTAAATTTCAACGTTGTTTTAGCAAAATGAACCAATCACGATGTAGCAAGGTAATCACGTGGCGATTAGTTTGGCGCGAAAAAATTNTGTTTGGTTAGTGTCATTTTGATTGCAAAATATCGGTCGGTCGGCAATATGATCAAATTTCAATTTTTCCCAGATTTTTAAGTTCAGACAATGTATTATTGAATGCAAAAACACAAAAACAAAATCTTCGTTGTTGTTTTCCTATATAACATTTAGACGCCCGATCCAAAATTCTGATTTTTTTCATTGTTAGAAGACGGTCGGTCGGACGACACTAACCAAAAATTTTTGAGACGGTCGCCTTATATAATATTGGCTGAGGTCACACTAGATGCTTTATCCCATTATTATGTCCTTTCGAAACAACGAGCTAACAACGCTGTGGTTTGTGACCGCTCTTTCTTTTCACATACAACGCTGTACAACGCTTCATTTCTTGGACCAGAGTCCTTGGAAAACTATAGTATCCAAAACAACGGGATAAGCAAGGTGCCAGCCTAAATTTCAACATTGTTTTAGCAAAATGAACCAATCACAGTGTAGCAAGGTAATCACGTGGCGATTAGTTTGGCGCGAGCGAAAAAATTTGCGAATATCACAAATCAAAGGTGAAGGAATGCCAGACTGCAAATTTTACATAGTGTGCACGGAAGATGCACGCCTCGCTATTTTTTTAAAACAATGACTATTGTTCTTCCTTTGTTATACTTTAAATTGCGCGCAACATAAATGCAATCTGGAAAGAATGAAGGCTTCTTCAAAATCAGCTCAGTGTGACCGGGTGTAATTGTATCATTATATTGCCATACTTTCTAACGACAAAAATAAATTTGAAGGAAGTGAAACTATTCAGATAATAATGGGATGAGACTCTGGTGTGACCGCTGCCATTATTGTTCTTCATCGCAAAATGACTTGCAAACATGGGATTCCATATAAATTTTGGTAATTTGTACAGTACTTGCTTATGGGAAAACAGGGTCTTTAATGGAAATTGCAGCAACGTACTACATTCAAGTTAGACAGTGAAAACTTTAATTGTGTCCATGTAAGTTTACAAAACTGTTCAAAAGAGCTGCATCTTTCTAACTTGCAGACTGTGTATTGATAAACATGGTGCTGAGTTCTCAAGTGGTTATTGCACAGCCAAGCTCTTCAGCTTCATCAGAGAGAAGAGAAGACAGGAGAGACGAGAGGAGGGAAGGGCAAAGAAATGTGAGACGATTCACAGAAAATCCAAGCAGAGATAGCAGACCTGTGGATGGAAGACTTGATGAGGGTGACAGAGAGCCGAGAACTAGAGACAGGGATGACAGAGACAGAGACAGGCATGGCCGAGATGACAGGAGTGAAAAGAGAAGAGATGATAGAGAGAGGGGTGAAAGAGAGCAAACTGACAAACGGCTATCAGATGTTAAAGAAAGGGATGATAGATATGGAGATGAAGAAAGGAGAAATAAACATGAACACAAAGATGAAATAACTGATGATAAAAAATCCAGACATGGAAGACATAAGCATGAAAAGAAAAGCAAAAAGAAACATAAACACAGATCAAGGTCTGATTCAAGGGAAAGAAATAAAGATTTGAAAAGAAAAATTGAGAGTGTTGAAACCGCTGGNGCGAAAAAATTTGCGAATATCACAAATCAAAGGTGAAGGAATGCCAGACTGCAAAGTTTACATAGTGTGCACGGAAGATGCACGCCTCGCTATTTTTTTAAAACAATGACTATTGTTCTTCCTTTGTTATACTTTAAATTGCGCGAAGAAGATCTTCCGCGCGCAACATAAATGCAATCTGGAAAGAATGAAGGCTTCTTCAAAATCAGCTCAGTGTGACCGGGTGTAATTGTATCATTATATTGCCATACTTTCTAACGACAAAAATAAATTTGAAGGAAGTGAAACTATTCAGATAATAATGGGATGAGACTCTGGTGTGACCGCTGCCATTATTGTTCTTCATCGCAAAATGACTTGCAAACATGGGATTCCATATAAATTTTGGTAATTTGTACAGTACTTGCTTATGGGAAAACAGGGTCTTTAATGGAAATTGCAGCAACGTACTACATTCAAGTTAGACAGTGAAAACTTTAATTGTGTCCATGTAAGTTTACAAAACTGTTCAAAAGAGCTGCATCTTTCTAACTTGCAGACTGTGTATTGACAAACATGGTGCTGAGTTCTCAAGTGGTTATTGCACAGCCAAGCTCTTCAGCTTCATCAGAGAGAAGAGAAGACAGGAGAGACGAGAGGAGGGAAGGGCAAAGAAATGTGAGACGATTCACAGAAAATCCAAGCAGAGATAGCAGACCTGTGGATGGAAGACTTGATGAGGGTGACAGAGAGCCGAGAACTAGAGACAGGGATGACAGAGACAGAGATAGAGACAGGCATGGCCGAGATGACAGGAGTGAAAAGAGAAGAGATGATAGAGAGAGGGGTGAAAGAGAGCAAACTGACAAACGGGTATCAGATGTTAAAGAAAGGGATGATAGATATGGAGATGAAGAAAGGAGAAATAAACATGAACACAAAGATGAAATAAATGATGATAAAAAATCCAGACATGGAAGACATAAGCATGAAAAGAAAAGCAAAAAGAAACATAAACACAGATCAAGGTCTGATTCAAGGGAAAGAAATAAAGATTTGAAAAGAAAAATTGAGACTGTTGAAACCGCTGGACCTTCTAAAAAGATGTAAGTACATATATTTATTATGATCTTTAAAGACAATGACAAAGAATTAAGATTGCAAGGAGTTTAAAAGAATTGAAGAGTGCAGGGCTCAAAAGCCAATAACTCTTCCCAATGAGCTAATTGGTCATAGTTTTGGAGGGCCACTTTCTAGAAATTAATTCCAATTCATCACAATGCCCCCACTCTTTCAACCATTGTATTGAAGCCACCACAGCCAGTCTAGATAAAGAGGGTAACCTATCCAATTCTCTAATTCCTACCTAACTGCTATTCATGCACCTGCAAGCCCACATGTATGTATGTTTGTATGTATGTATGTCTTATCTTATGTACAGGTTTTGTAAAGTGGGTAAACATTTGATAAAAAGTTGTATATTCGTAAATTTACATTTTGAAATTAAAGGTCATGCAGTTCTTTAATGTTTCTTTAAGACTGGTGTTAAAATTCTTCAGTTACACATGAGCTATATAGCTGCCGATAACCAGCCTGCTGTAACAAATAGAATTGCTCGCCTGCTTGCTTGCTAGAGTGTATACTATATTTCTTCATTTTACAGGAAAGAAGAAGATCAAGGTGAAGAAGAACAAAAACTTCAAATTAAGAAAGAGGTGATTTGATTACTGCATATTGTTTTGCTTATACTTATGATTGGTTGTGTTTCTATTTCTTCTGTTCACTTTTTAATTTTGTTCCAAACTAGCCCTTTGGGGGTAAAAAACTCACATCTGATAAACCAAGGTAGGTGAAAGTTGTTTTCTGTTTTGATGAGTGAGCCATACTATGAGCTAGCTATTACTTCAAAATATTCAAACACTTCTCCAAGTTGCACTTTTACTTGAAACTAGGTTAATATTTCATTTCAAATCAAGAGAAAATTGTTGTAATGAGGGGTTCAAATTCCTAATAAATCAACGTTAGTTACTGTAATATTGTTGTCTTTTGTAGCCATTGTCATTAGAACAATTGATTTCAAAGAGGGAAGCAGAAAAGAAGGCAGAAGAAAAGGTAAAATTTGATGTGGTTTTTGTCAATTTATTTTTCATTTTTACCATAAAATGATAATTGAATTGAATTGAACTGATAACTAGCTATACAGTAACATGGTAACATGAATACAAAGAAGATACTGTATGTTGATAATAGGCAGTTGTATATTGTAATAATCAGATGAATACATTGATATTATCAGCATGTCAATATAAGACAAGGACTACCATTTGTATCCTTAGAATTAATTAAAGGAGGAGCGTCCTCAATGGATTAAATAATCAAAAAGAGAATTAAACTTGAATCAAGTCTTGAATCCAATCTTTACAGTGAACAACGATGGATGAGAACACTTTATAAGCAAGGCACTAAAGCTCAATTTTTTAACCGTTAAATACACTTTCGGTTTACCTTGCAAGTAATGATGTAAGGCAAAGCATCTCTTATTGTTTGTTAGCCAACATTCTTGACAAAAGAACAACGTGCTGCTGAAGCATTAAAAAGAAGGCAGCAACAAGTAGATGAACAAAGAAAGAAAGTGGAGGTACTCGTTTTCTTGCTCATTTTTATTAAGATTCATTTATGATATGGTGTAGACCGTATGGTGCCGACCACTTTATTTCATGCAACAGATTTCTCGGTACTAATTTTTTTAATCCCGCTGCAATAGTTTTAGGTTAAAGTACGTTTTGACCATCCTTGAGACATTTGATATTTCATTATGAGTCATTGAACACTTTTTAGTTGGTAAATAAGCAATTCAGCAGAATCATCTCGCCATTCGATTTTCTAAGCAGTAGAAGGTGAATGTGATCCAATATTGTTCATATTGTTCACGAGTTCATTAACATAGTGACTTTAATAACGTAAGTTTATGTTAAAGGAAGATTATCCATCAAGTATTTCTTGGTGAATACTAGATCTACCTGCTACTCGTATGTGTTATCTTTAGTTTCATGTTTTAGGAAGCAAGACAAATACGTGAGCAATACCTCAAAGAAGCTGATCAATCGAAAAGTATGTAATTCGTACCTTGATTTCTCAAGAAAATACTTTTTAAATTTATTTTTCCATGCAAACGTTTTTGTCTTTAAAATTCCCTTCAAAGAATATAATATTAGTTTAGATCATTTTGGATATGTAATTTCTAGATCTTAATTCGATGCATCTATTCTCTGGCAAGCTAAGCTATTTTGTAAAAGAACATGGTGTCATTTTACTACTTGGTTATTAGGAATTCTACAATTGCAAAGTATAATGAAAAGGTACTTCAAATTGGTTTTGTATTTGTTGATAAGTCGATTTTGTTTTTAGGTGAGAATGACCGCGATAGATACAGGGATCGAAGGGGCAGAGATTATGATAGAAATTCAGAAAGAGAAAGACGAAGGGAAAGAGACAAATCTCCTGAAAAAGAAAAGGTTCTTTTCTCATCAAACTTTCAAAACCCATTAAAGTATCTTTAGTTTTCTGTCTCTTCATTGCCAACAAAATGTAACAGTCTTTTTTGTTATGTTGCGGTGCTCCTGCTTGTGGTATTTTAGTTTTAGCAGCCGTTTTAAAAATGGTTTTAGATTTTTCCGAACATCTAAAGCCGAACATTTTGAAACGGTATATCTTTGTGAAAACCCCCAAATTGCTTTATAAAATGTCCCAAAACGTTTGTCTTAAATTTAAAGGTTGCAAAAGTTTAACTTTAATATTGGCGCGGTGTTAGTGTTTCCTTGCAACTCATATTTATTTGAATTTTCAATTTTCATTTTCATTTTCAAGTTTGAATTTTCTTGCAGGAGAAGACGGACGCAGTAGAGCAAGAGGTAACTATTCTACTTTATCTCTGTCGTTTTATTTTTGATGCAAGCAAGTACCAAGTTGATTGTATTCAAATATTGCACACTGGAGAAAGTATTACAATTGATGAGGTCTAATTTTTACTCATACTGAAAGTAAAGTATCATAGTACTGAAGTCAAAATATGAAAGTAAGACAATAATTTTGCGAAATATGAGTCGTCGCCTCTGATGCGGTACCTTAACTTCAATATTTCGGATGTAAATAAACAATGCATTTCCTGTGCGATTTATCTCTTATTATTATGATCCCTATCCTTAAACTCTCTTCAACTTATACGCATGCTTGTTGTGAAGAAATTAATCATTTGTATGGTGGTTCTCCTGAGCTATTCATTTCATTTGCATTTTCTTTGTAGTTCACCAAAGATGGTAGAGCCGTCGAGGCAATTCAGGTTTGGATCGCACCTTTTAGTTCGTTTTTATTTCTTCTCGTCCCTTTTCACATTCGACTAAATTCATAAACAGCATAATTCCAGAGAATTATCCATTCCTTTTTATTTAGTTTGACGATTTCCTTCCTTTCAAATTTAGGCGAGATATTTGGGAAAAGTGAAAAGGAAAAGAAGAATAAGAAGATTGAATGATCGAAAATTTGTATTTGATTGGGACGCAGGAGAAGATACTTCTAGCGATTACAACCCATTGTATGTTTTTGCTGTTTTGTACTATTTTCACTTGCATCTTTTTCTTGACTGCTTTCATCTTTATTTTCATGAGGTGGTTATCTAAAACTGTCTTGCTTATGTTGGAACTGATTTTTAGGGCAGTTTTTAATGTGACTAAGTAAAACTTTAGTTAGGCAAGCTTTTTACTGAATGTTGAAGCAAAACGCGTTTGAATAGGTTTTGATGTCAGAAAGTTTTTAGGCGCAATCTAGTGCGTGAAGCTTTTTGGGTAATCTAGGACGTAAACAATGTTTTTGATATTTTTATATAGGTACAGTGAAAAGCATCACGTTCAGTTATTTGGTAGAGGACACATAGCTGGCATTGACGTTAAGGTTTGTACTAGAGCCCTATCGCCCTCTTCTGATCACAGGCTGCTGCGAAGGCTTTCGTGTTACAACCTCAAAATGTTATTTGAAAGGGGAATGGGCCTACTAAGAAACAAAAGTGCGCGAAAATAGTTTTGCTGACGCCATTCTTTGCAAGCTCACAAGTTTGTGAACTCTTTTCACGAGAAGACGCAAGATGAAAAGCAGGGAAAACGATGAGACGTTTTGAGATCGAGACAGCGCCTCAAGAATAGCCAGGGTTATTAAATACTTCATGAGGAAAGGGGTCAAAACGTTGATTAATGCTTTTGGAGCAGGAGCGAAGAGAACTCTGAGATTCATGAGTGATCGGAACAGGGCGATTGACAGAGGCTCTCACGATTTTACCGCTCTTGTCTTTCGACAGCGATTTGACGATGGAAGGTAGGTCAAGGTGTATCATTTGGTATCAATCTTATTAACTATTAAATTAGAGAGAGATTAGTAGGCATGTCTTTTTGTGATGCTTTCCTGTGACAAGAAACTCGACGTAACTTTTACAGTGATCGGAAGAGGGCGATACCCCTCTATTAATTCTTACTTGAAGTTTTCTCAGTTAACACTTAATGAATGGACAATTGATTTCATAAGGATGAAGAATGTAATTCTTGTGTAAGTTTGACATCTGTGACGTATTTAATTTTAGGCACAGAAAAAGGGTCAGTCACAATTTTATGTTGAGTTGATGGAAAGAAGGAGAACTGAAGTGGAGAAAACTCAAGCTGTGTAAATATATTTTTGATTAATTAAATTTGTTCTTTTTCTGCTAAAATTTTGTATCTGTCTTTTATTTTACTTCTTTGCGTTTGTTTCAGCTTTTTGCACAAGCGGAAATTGTAGTGCTCCGCTGTGCAGCCTGAAGGCAAGGTTTCTTTGTTGACATTAATTTCTATTAATTTCTATTAATTTCTATTAATTTCTATTAATTTCTATTAATTTCTATTAATTTCTATTAATTTCTATTAATTTCTATTCTTTTTACCCTAGGATATTTTTGGTTATGTTAGTGCATTCCTAGTCATCACATTTTATTATTATCGTAGTTCATACTATCTATGTTCATTCAGCATCTAACTGGCAACTAACGGTTAAAGGAATCATGAAATCTTCTTTAAAGGCAAATCATTTATATATGGTTCAGATACAGGCTCTCTTGGTGTTACCTGTATATTCCTGATCTGACAAGGTCGCCATTTTATTTCTAGGAAAATGAAGAAAACTGTTACAGACAAAGAAATTGAGAAAGAATACAGAGAAAGGCATTGGACAAAAAAACCGTTGGAAGCCATGACGACAAGAGATTATCGTATTTTCAGAGAGGATTTTCTTATTACATGCAAAGGTGAATACTTTTATCTTTAAAATTCATGTTTTGGCTTCTTGGCGTTGTTGCAAAAGCTTGAAGCATTGTCCTCGTTATGAAGCATTGTCCTCGTTATGATCCCATGATCATGCTGCTAAGAAAGTGTAATGAAGATAATATTAAGAATCATTGCTTAGTGAAACATGAAATGTATATTGCAGAAGAGACAGCTCTCATTTTATCAAAGTTTTGCTACTAATAAATTACGCAACGAAGTCCACTGTCCGAATTACGGAAATAGCTTATTATTAAAATATGAAGAGCCTTAATCTGAATCTTTAAGTTATTATGGTGCTACTGAAACAAACAAATTTATGTCTCTTATTGTACTTTAAATGTTGCACTTAGCAAATATGATATCCATGCATGATCTTAACCACGGTGAAATAGAGAATTCGCATTGCTGCACTATTTTCAGGATAAATATAAATTATAGTGCCCCAACTAAATGTTAGCAGAAATATTTTAACGGAAAATCATGGCAATAACCCATTAATTTTCTGTTGCCACTATATCGTTTCTGATTTGTTTGATGCGATTATCATGTTTTATTTACCTTGTTTTTATTTTAGGGCTGTATTTGGTTATATGTGCTTTGTTCTTATTCTAGGTGGAAATATACCACATCCAATTCGTTATTGGAAGGAGGCTGGTTTACCAAGAGATATTCTTGACATTTTCGATGACTTAAAATATAAGGTTTGTCTTTTAAGCCATTCATTTTATATATATTCCCAAATATGAATGTAAGATTGGCCAATTTTTTTCTCCTCTTATGTTTGAAATGTAAGAGCTGTTGCGATAGTTAAAATATGAGATTATGTAATGCCTACAATGAGTTAATTGCAGTCACTGCTTTCTTCGTTGCAATGGCCTCCAGAAATATTCGTGAAGTTACATCAAGAGTAGGCTTCATGCTATTATGATAAGAACACATATTTGTCATCATGATTTCGAAACACTTAATATTATAAGAAAGAAGTTATAGGAAGCATTCCCATTGTCTTTCGTAAGTATTATTTTCAAACATGTTATTGATGCATTTTTAATACACAGGATCCCACACCGATTCAACGAATGGCAATTCCCATTGGCCTTCAAAATAGGGACATTATTGGCATTGCTGAAACTGGTTTGTTGATTTTGAAATGCAGTCCTTACAATTTTCTCTGGTGCTCATTTATAAAGAAGAATCCGATTGAATTGCTACGCTGGTATTTGTTCCCTGTATATCCAGCAAAATGCTTGTCCCTTTCTTTCCATCATGTTTGTCTTTGTCTTGCATCTATCTACTGCAACATAAAGAATAAGTACTTGTTGATAAATTGCAAACATTTACTTCAAGTGGCACCATCCTTGCTTCAGACATGATTAATTTCTAAATCTATGACCAGACCGATGCAAAACGTTTGTCATATATAGCAGTTCTATGGTATGTCTCCATAGGTTTAGTGTGACGTTTTGTTTTTAATTTTTTGAACGAATTACCTGTTATTCGATGCTTGATTAGCGTTAAAAGTATTTGATTTCATTTGCAGGAGAAGCAATTTCTTAAGCATATCTCATATAGAATGAGGTAGAAGCCTTCATCTATTAACCCTGTTTGGCAATAGGTGGCCTGAATGAATAGCTAAAAAATTATTGGGACAATTGAACTGAATTGATAAAACTAAGAAATTCTCCCTAGGGTGCCGTTAATTGAAACTCCCACTGAAAGCCAAAGATGTTGACTGTATTAGGATTTACCGGAAAAGACAAGTTGATTCAGTTCAGTTTATTTTAATTCCAAATCAATTCAGTTCAATTGTTTCTTTTCAGGTAGCGGTAAAACAGCAGCATTTGTCATCCCATTACTTGTTTGGATCAGTGGCCTTCCTGCCAGTGAAAGGTAATTCAATGTTGTTATTTTGATTTGTTGTGAAATTAGCATTTGTTTATTTTAACTTCATACAAATAATTTCAAAAAGATAACAAAACTTTCATAACGTTGCGATTTCCTCTTCATCAGTTACATAACTTTGTAGTTGTGTCATTCTTCGTCCGCTTCATACATTTGTCGTTCTTGTAGGGACACTGGGGAGCAAGGACCATTTGCAATCATTCTTGCACCCACAAGAGAACTGGCACAACAGGTCAGTAGGATTTGTCAAATATGTCTCCATTTAAGTTGAAATACGACGACGTAACGTGCTGTCATTTTGTGAAATTCCTAGTGAGTAGTAAGTAAGTATTCATTCGCCATCAAAATTAAACTTTACAATTGGTAAAACCAATTTTAAGACAAAATATAAACATGAAAAACTTTTAATTTATAACGAGCATGAAATTGAATGAAAATTACGAAATTTATAATACAAATTTAAAATAAAAGGAAACAAATAGTAAAAACACCTCTAAGTTGAGATGGCAGGGATTGTATTAAATAAGGTAAGAAGAGACCTCTTTCTTGGTCCCGAAAGCTTAAAGCTTTGCCTTTCTTATTATTGTTTTGGCCAGTAACATAGTTTGCTAAAAATTGTATCTGAATTTTGAAATTAAGTTGATGCTTGCATATCTTAAATGATTATGAATTATGGCTGCGCTTCTTTCTCTCAAACTTGGCTTTACCAAAAAAAGAATAGTAGTAAATCTGATAATTTGTGTCTTTAGATTGACGAAGAAACCCAGAAATTTGCAAAGAAGCTTGGAATAAGGACAGTCAACATCATTGGAGGGGTACGTTTTCTTATTGTGTGAAAGTCCAAATTTATAGGTCACAAATATTTCTGCCAGCATTAATAATAGTTCATTGCACGAGGAGCTGAAAGCAGAATCAGCTTTGTACGAAGTAGCCTTAGATTTTCTGACAGTTTTTACCGTTAAAAGTACTAAATATGTCACATTGTAAACTCATTAAGATTGTCATAGTGCTAAATGATACTTTATGTTGTTAAGTTTTTCATCCCCAATGAAATAACAAAGAAACACGACCAATGTATGGACTGCCTGAACCTAAAGCCCAAACAGAATTTTTTGAGAACAAAACAATTGGAAAAATCAGGAGTTTACTGGGAACATTTGTTTTGGAACAGATCGGACGAATATATTTGACGAAAATGTAATTATACAAGTTTTTCTTGACTCTTTTCAACCCTGCAAGATAGTTAATGTCATTATTCATAAATCGTAAACTTTCAGGCCAAAAAAGAGGAAATGCTGAACATTTTGAATTTAGCTTTAGTTAGCTTATAGCTGGCAGTTTCAATAGGCAGATTTAACTTACTTAACTTCAACCAGCAGGCACATTCCGAATGTTGATATTTTGTTTCACGCTGTATTGTTCTTTTTTAGTACTCTAAAGTATTTATCGATTTTTAGTTGAGTTGCTCATACAATCATTGACGGTTGTTTTTATCAATTTATGTCAGTTATCAAGAGAAGAGCAAGGATTCCAATTAAGACTTGGTTGTGAGGTAAATTTTATTCCCTCTAATTTCATTATGATATTTTTACACTGCTGTTATTTAATGAGGTATATCCCTACTCTTACTTTCTTAGCGATTTGATCCTGATTTGATCATCATCAAATACTCATACGAAATTTATCAGCAAAGTGACGTATCATTTCAACGATATTAATTACAGTGTTTTTCATAAAATTTTACCTTTTGCTATGCTGTAGACACAATAATCTCCTTGCTTTCTCAGAGATGCGATTGTTGTTAAATTTCGATTGCAGATTGATCAGTTGATGATTCAATTGATCTTCTTTTTGCAATATGATTTTTTATTATTGCTTCTCGTCTTTTTAACTTTCAGATTGTAATTGCAACACCCGGTAGACTGATTGATGTTCTTGGTAAGTTAATTTTAGTCCATTTTACAAAAAATAGTTCTATCGTTGCAACGGGAATGTCGTTCTTAAAATATTTTATGAGCTACTTTCGATTATTAGAGATCGTTATTAAATGATATTATGAGGCCTATCATATCTTGATCACTTTTTCCTCGATGTTTTTTCCATGTCTTATAACTTTTGTTGTCATCTATCTTGTTTGTTTTTATCAGAAAATCGTTATTTGGTATTGAGCCAGTGTTCTTACATTGTCCTTGATGAAGCAGATCGAATGATTGACATGGGATTCGAACCCGATGTTCAGCGAATTTTGGAATTTTTGCCAGTCACGAATATTAAACCAGATACAGATGATGCTGAAAATCCTGATAAGTTGACGAGTAATATGTCTGCTAAAGGTCGTTATCGACAGGTATTGCTTTCGTTTCTTTGCTGTTCTCCTGTGTCAATTTGCTTAATTAACCTCTTTGAGTTTACATTGTGTAATGGAGTCCTATGTTTGATCTCCTTGCTGATTCACTGCTAATCATCGTTTGAGAAATTTTAGTGCAAAATCGATTTTTAACTGAATGTATGAGTAATTATTATGTATTTAATTTTGTCACCATGGAAGCAGATATTTTCATTCAGATCTTATTGTTAAACTTCTGCACGCAAATTTCTTAGATCTGATTTGACTTAGTTTAGATGTCTTGCAGTATGGAATAGTAAATAGGAGTAAGAAGGTAGTATAGGTAGTATAGTAGGGAATCTGAACAGGGATTGAGCCATTCATACAAACTAATACAAAATATTTATTCGTTATATTTTCTTGCAGACTGTCATGTTTACAGCAACTATGCCACCTCAAGTTGAACGACTCGCCAGGGCCTATCTTAGGTGAGTGTTTCCCCTGAATTCTCTAAAAGATCTTTAATATTACCAATTTGCTTAGGAAAGAATTCTCAACAAGTTTTATGATTATTTCTTCTCTAAGCAAGTTAGTCTAAGATTCGGCCTTTTTTTTTTAGGAATATGGCAACAAATTTCCGACAATGTGTCATTTGCTTTTCTCTACCTAGCATCTAAAAGTAGTTTTAGAAACTTTGAAGAGCTAAGCTTATCAAAGCCAGCCTTTCATTTGTAGATATAATTTCTGATAAATTTCATTGGATTTTTAGCCCTCTAAACATAGAACATTCCCTTAAACATACTGGATAGTCAGATTCGTTATCCAAGATGATATTGAGTTTCCTACTACTCTAATATTCAGCACAGTTCTAGAATTATATAAAGTACTAATTGCTACGTTGACTATTTTTAATTGCAATAATTTTTTCGTAATTCTTGTCTTTATTTTCCAGACGCCCTGCAGTTGTTTATATTGGAACAGCTGGTAAGATTTTTATTTTACTATCGGTTTTCAGTTGGTTCTTATACCATCGTATATCTTATACCATCACATACTTGGAAATGATCAGTTTTAATGCAGCGAAATCTTCTTCGAAGCTAAGCAGCCCTCTATATACCTTCTTTGAGACGAAATGTGACTGCCGCTGCCCTTAAGTGAATTGAAAACCTAACTAGAAAAGCAGACTTTTTGATTTATGATTATCAAAATGTTTTTCTTTCTTTTCAGGTAAACCTGTCGAAAGAGTGGAACAGCGCGTACTAATTCTTAAAGAGAATGCCAAAAAGTAAGCAATTTTGCCCGAATGGCATCTGCATTAGAGAAAATCAACTTTATTGATCTGTAAACGTGTGTTAGTTCGGTATTTTCAAAGGTTTACCAAGACAGTCCAATATCTATGCAACTAGTACATGAAACTTATGACTATTTTCTCATGATTATTGCCATTGACAAAGCAAAACATGACATCTTTAGATATTGACACGTTTCATCGACTTTCAAGTTTAGGAAGTCTGAGCATTTAATCGTGTTTCATCGATATTACATTTGACATTATTATCCTTTAAAATCATTGCATCGAGGTATCTAAATTACTCGTTGAAATTGTTATGGCGTCGTTATTTCCACGCCCTTGTCACCTCCTATCATTACCGCTAATTTACGGAAATGGGAGATGAACTAAAGATGGAAATTTAGAATAAACAACATATTCCATAAGAATTTTTGACAATAGCTCCTTTATGAATAGTTTTTTCAGGCGTTTTGTTTTATGATTGAAGGCAAACACGTGCGAATTTTATCAGAAAAAGGAATAGCGAAATCTTCAATTTGTTTAACCCGTTCTTTAACCACCAGTTCACTAACATTGCTGTGATTTTATTGCAGGAAAAAGCTGGTTGAAATCCTGTCCAAAGCAGATCCTCCAATTTTGATTTTTGTCAACCAGAAGAAGGTTAGAATTGTTTTCTGATTTCATAACTTTTTTACTGGATTAAAAAACATTGCAATTGTTGAAATTCGCCAATCAAAGAGCCCACTATAAGGTTTTGGCCCAAAATACTTTACGTACAGTTGACAAGTGCACAAATCTTTTAACTTGAAATTCAAATCCTGTACCTTCGAAAAACTATCGGTTAATTCGTGTTTATATTCTTACAATCTTAGGGTGCAGATGTCTTGGGGAGATCATTAGAGAAAATGGGGGTAAGTCTGCCATTTATATGTTTTTTTACTTTTAAAGAATTAACAATCAGTTGCCTTCTTAATTCGCTCTAATTTAGCTATTCTTGATTTGGCCTACTGGTAATAGATGATGATGATGATCATGATCATGATCATGATGAAGCCAAACTTTTCTTTTGTTCTAATCAAAACCCCTTTATGGTTAGCTGATTTATCAATTCTGTTATACAGTATAGTGCTACAACACTGCATGGTGGTAAAAGTCAAGAGCAGAGGTTCGTTTGTATTTATTTTCTTTTCATTTTCATTCACTTCATTTTCATTCACTTCATTTTCATTCACTTGATTTTCATTCACTTGATTTTCAGTTACTTGATTTTCAATGGCGTTCTTAAAGGGGCAGTTGGACGTGAGGCTGCGCGGGACATTTGAACTGAAAATGCTTAGGCTAAGCATCGACTCGTCAATGGAGATTTTGACAAAGATAATCGCATGTTTTCATCTGTTTGCATCGAAGCTGTTCTTAGCAATCTTGCAAATTGAATTGAAAGATATTGTTCGTCNCTTCATTTTCATTCACTTGATTTTCATTCACTTGATTTTCAGTTACTTGATTTTCAATGGCGTTCTTAAAGGGGCAGTTGGACGTGAGGCTGCGCGGGACATTTGAACTGAAAATGCTTAGGCTAAGCATCGACTCGTCAATGGAGATTTTGACAAAGATAATCGCATGTTTTCATCTGTTTGCATCGAAGCTGTTCTTAGCAATCTTGCAAATTGAATTGAAAGATATTGTTCGTCTATGTTAATTTCATGTTTTTACTAAGGTATTTTGTTGATCGGAAATGCCTGAAAATGATAAACGGCGATCTTGTCGAAGCAACATTGAAGCTGCGAAGAGAAGGTATACAATTCGAAGGTGGCAGAAAACCCACCGAAGAATATGGTTTTTGGGTCAGATTTATAATGCTTGGAAAAACCTAAATATAAATGGAACCTTCTCGACAATACTGGATAAGCTGCTCAATTAATTTCGTCGGAATTACAACCAAGGGAAAGGTAATGTAAACATGCTTTGGCATTTAGGCCTATACTTATGGGATAGTGCCACGCAGAATCTGTTACCCGCGTTTTGCGTCTGACTGCCCCTTTAAATCTCTGCACTCTTCCAAGCAAGACTTCATTATGTTTGTACCGAAGTTTGATAATGCTTGCTGCGATGCTTGTCCAAAAGTCTTGCAACCTTTTTGCTAGTTCTGTCTTTTTGAGAATTTCCTCTCTCCCCTTTAGCATGTATTTGGTAAATATTTTCTTCATATGATGCCATTTTAAAGCTATATTACGTGACATCTATTGAAGCGTATTTCGAAGAGCAGACGTAGATAGTAACACTTTTATGCTGTTATAATTTTATCTTCTGTAAGTTGCTATTTCTGCCTTGATGAACAGTGTGTTAATTTCTTGAATTGCAGAGAATTTTCATTGAATGGTTTGAAAAATGGAGAGAAAGATATTTTGGTTGCCACAGACGTTGCTGGGCGTGGTATTGACATCAGGTGAAAAATTACAAAAACTTTCAGCTCAAAAGATATCTATTTCGACTACCTAACGATTTTCTGTAACATCCACAATTTGATTTAGTGTATGTGCAGTGTACTTTAGTGACATAAATGGTTAATTTTACGAAACATTAAATGGAACTATTGGCCTTGGTAGATTTTTATATTTTTATTATTCAACTGTTTATTTCACTGTCCGTTTGGTATGACATGTGAACATTTCGAGCTTTTATAGACCTTTTAGCTATTCTACAAAAGAGTCTGGATGAAGCGATGTTTTTATACATTCTTATACGAAGTGTTCGATTGAGTTGCGTTAGAGCTTCTATTACTGTTATTCACATAGGAAAATTCTACAAAATATACAAAATATCGTTCGATTCAGACTCTTTTTTAGAATAGCTAAATGATCTATTCAGTTTCCTTTTCGAACGAACGGAGCTTTTGACTCCTTGAAAATAACTTAATATAAAGGTATTTATTTTCAGTTTTTTGGGAATTTAAATTTTAGGATGATTTCGGGTTGTTATCTGTGATGATTGATTAAAAAGATTTGAATTTAAATTTCAGTATTTTGAAACAACAGGTTCGCGATCAATCAGGTTTATTTAAATGAGGCTTGGGCACATCGATACTTGGATTGTGGACGTTGCTTGATTGTCCAAAAAGTGTTATGGAACTGTTCTATTTTTTCCAGGCTCAAATAATAATGTTTTCATCGTTGATATTATCGTATTTAAAACGATAAACTTAGCTTTGAACCACGATGGAATTAGTATTTGGTTTGGCAGCTCGTTTCGTAACATTACAACAGTTGCTTGAGTCCCACTTGAACTTCCAAGATTTTGTCAAATCATTATGCCACTTTTGTATCGCAATTCTAAAAAAACTATTTCCTATTTATAGGGATGTGTCTCATTTACATTTTTGGATTTGGTTATTTAAGTCCCACTTGAACTTCGAAGGTTTTGTCAAATCGTTATGCTACTTTTGTCTTGCAATTCTTAAAACATGTTTCATCTTTACAGAGATGTGTCTCATGTTATCAATTACGACATGGCCAAGTCCATTGAAGGTATTTACTCTCCTTTGCTTTGCATTAGCTACTTTCCTACTGCCCAATTTCCCTGCAGCCGTACTTCCCTGTGTCCTTTCTGTCCCTTTCCAGAGTGAGGAGATAGAAAAAGGCAGTTAAGCAAGACACTGATTTCATGACGATGGGATTTCATGTCCTTTCGATGTCTCCTTTAGGTCAAAAAGAATTGAAATTAACTTAGATCTGAGTTATTAGTTTTTACCTCATGGGACAAGATCTGGCTAAAAATGGATCAGAAATCAAATCAATCGCAATCAGTTTGAAACATATTTCTTTACCTTTGTTACAAAATTTAAGGAATCATCAATCAGCCTATTTTTATTTGAAGAATGATTTTGTACAGCTGTTGAATTATTGAAAGACACCGCGAATCGGTTTTGAAGCTATCACTCAGTTACTCAACCACTATACTACTGAACGCTTTTCCTGATTGGGGACCTCCCCTAAGTTTGTGTGGGGACCTAAGACGGTGAACTGGCCTATTTCACAGTTTTCATTAAATAGCTCTAATTTTTAAAGTGTTGGAGATGGCGTGAAATGTGATAGAAACTATAAGGTCAGCTAACACAACTGAAAATTGTATTTTAAATTGCTCAGATTCCATCCAGCAGTTTCTTTTGACGTAAATCTTCAGACGAGATTGAAGTAATAAAGTTGCTTGGTGGTCTTTTTGGTATTAAGAAATGTAATTGTGGTCCAGTCTATTCATAGCTAATAGGCTGCAGCGGCATTTTATCAAAGAAAACCTGGTTATTACGTCTAGCACCAAAGAAGAACCTAATTAACCACAAAGTCAAAACATCATTAAATGGCTGCCAAATAAAATTATAGGATTGTCTATGGACTAATTATTGAAATATCTTTTTACTACACCAACTTGTCACAATTGCAGTAAGCAATATGGCTCCCGTTTGCTTTTAAGATTCTTTCACGTTCTATCCTATTAAGAACTAATGTAAGGATATATATTATCATAGGAAATCAACAATATTTGAAATAAAGGTAAAATTATGCCACTAACTAAAATCCACTCGAATGAAAACGGTAAACACTTAAAATTGATAAAAATTAACCCGAAAAGCCAACCACGATGTTATATTTAAAGGAAGTTTATGCGAAGAACAGAAAAAATCTTGTAATACGCCAACATATCAAATCTTGAAATCCCTAACCCTGACCCTAAACCGAATGCTAACCCTGAACCTAACCCTAACCCTTCCCCTAACCCCAAAACTAACCCTAATTTAATTCAATGTTAACCCTAACCCTAATTTATTTCAAGGTTTTGATATATTGGCGTACTCCCGAAAATCTTATCCTCTAGGAAAAGGTTTTCTCCTTCATAGCGTGCTTTCAACTGCAATTAGAGACACAAATATGACCGTTTTTGCTTTTTAAGGTTTCTTTCGTACTTTCTTGGTTAAGAACCAGGTTTTTTTTAATAGAAAGCCAGTACTGAAAGTTTCTTAAAATTATCAGATTTTGAGTATTCAGAGTTTCTTACGAGTTTCGTACGAGTTCCATTACAATCTTCATGTTTATTTCCTGTGCCTTCGTGAACATTTCAAACGAAGTTTTTGAAGCTTTTCCAATATTTAGACATTACTCGAGTACCTTCCGAGTAATATGATACGGTAAACAAGTGAAAATAGAGTGAAAATATGCTAAGGACTTCCTGGACTAAAATGAAGAGTTTCTCAAATAATTTTCTACTAGTACTGGAATTTCTTAATTTTTTTAGCGATCTGATAGTTCAGCTTCTTGTAAGCATTTTCGCATAAAAAAGATGCATGCAAAGATCTTTTCTCTAATTGCAATACAGTTTCATTGCGTCACTTTTGCGTTGTTCGCATGGATTGTGAAGCTGAAACTGACGTGAGCTGGAGCTAAAGAGCTTTAGCAGGGAGGTCACGTTTTATTTTTGGAAACATATGATACGAAAAATTTGGTTGATGGGTCATGAAAAAACCTTATTCATTGAAACACGGGATTTTTAAAAATTGTTTCCTTTAATAAACACGCTGAGCATATATATATATATAAATATATGTTGTTAAGCATGATTTCGATGGGTGTTATCTTTAGATTCGTTTGGATTGAAAAACATTTTTGTAAATATATTTGGTGTATTAACTCATTCTTGTTGGCACATAGGTGTAGGTTAGTGTGAAAACAATGTATTTTGTCATCAAGTTCTTCCCTTTTCAATATCGTCATTCATATTTTTGATTCATTTTGTACTTAACTTTGAAAAGGTCAAAGTCTTATGAAAAGCTCTTTCATCAACATTATTTATGATTCATGGTTTCTTCTGACTTTGTTCCAATTCAAACAATACCCTTGTAACTATAGCATGTTTGATACCACTACAAATGTTATTTTGCCACACAACTATTTTCTTTGCAACGAGTCATAATATTACTCCTACAAACCAATACCCTTTAAAACTTGTTTGAAATCTCTTAACCTTGTGAAACTTGTGCATTTAAGTGCTTGAGATAGCTCATTCTCTCGATTTAACAAAGAGCCTTTTTGCCCATTTATGAAACCTATCTGCAGTTATTCTGAGTAAACTTTAACGTTGCTAATTCTTATATCGTAAAGCTTTCACTCAGACACAATATTTGTTTGTGTAGATTCTGTTATCTTATATTAGTTGTAACTTTTTTGGGGTTTACTGTCCTAACCTTTCAACATTTACAAAGTACAATAAGTAAATCAATTTTGGCAGTTTTTTGGTGATAAGTGTCGAAATCCTCGACATACTTACCACTGCATTTTAGCTCAATTAATCACAGTAAAAGAAAATCAAGCAACTCCTTGTAAGATAAAGAACTTTCCTTCTACGTGTAGTTAAATTAGATACTATAGGCTTTATTGTTCATGTTTTGCAAAAGCAATTCCAATGTGTACCTAGTCATATTCTGTCACAAAGTTGATTGATTGATTGATTGATTGATTGATTGATTGTATTTCCTTGCAGATTACACACATCGTATTGGTCGAACTGGGCGTGCAGGCAAAACTGGTATTGCTGTATCATTTTGTACTGAACATGATTCGCCATTGTTCTACGACCTCAAGCAACTTGTCACATCCAGTCCGGTAATCATTTCTCAAATTTATTTTTACCACGCTTCAGACTTTATCATATCATCATGAACTACCAAAGCAGAGAAATCAACCGATAACACAATAGATACATTACTATCAATCTGGAAATGCAAACTTAGCGGTAAACCAGGAAAAACATGACACAGAGAAGATTAGAAGTAGAAATGCAAAGATGTCATCATTTGTAAAAAAGATTCATATAGGCTAATTTTTGCTGTTTCAGGTTGATAGCAATGTGTCCTTTGTTTGAGGCTATTTTGAAATTCGGAACATCCCATCATCTAAGAAAGATCTTGTCATATGAAGAGAAGAAGGAATCTTGTTTATTGCAAATTACAAAACAGAAACTAATACGCCCTTTATACTGCCTTTATAAAAGATCAAGTAAAGATTAAGATAGTTAAAACCAGTATTACAGATCAGTTATCTAAAGTCTGGGGCAAAACTGTTTGTCATTTGTTTCTGCTTTTTCCTTTCCCTCCTGGAAAATGCTGTTTGAATTACATTTCTTTTTTAGAATGATTCGCAGCGTTCTTGAAAGCCCTTCGCCTCGCGTAGCCAATTCCATTTATTTGATCACAGCCATACTCAGTTCCACAGAAATGTTTTATTAAGGAGATGTGTTGACCTATCATTGCGTTAAAGTTTGTTGGTCTTTCGTACATCGAACTTTGCAAATAATCGTTTATTGCGCGCGACGAAGGAGCGTGCTTAGGGTTAGCTCTTGCATTTTCGTCAGCTATGTTTATCGCTTCATTACCGCTAGTTTAAGGTGGTCTTCTCTAAAGGATTTCTGGTCAACTTCCATTTCTGCATATAGGATTTCTGGCACACATCATGGAACACATCTCTACTAACATTTAGAAAAACAGCGATTCGTTACTTCTAGTCTATGAATGCAGAGATAGAGTTGATGGTGCTGGTCATTTGCCACTCTTATATCGCTGTAGAATAAATTGTTTGTATTTCTAGGTGAGTCGATGCCCTCCAGAACTTGCGAATCATCCTGAAGCGCAACACAAACCTGGAACAATTTTAACGAAGAAGAGACGAGAGGAGACCATTTTCGTTTAACAAGTAACACACCTCTTTGTCGTCGTTATGTTTTGTAGAATATGTAGCGTAATCGAATGGGTTGAAGAATAAAGGACTTTGCAAACTTTCTCTATCATTTGATATCCATACAAATTGTTGAGGCAGTATAACATGAAATGAGTCGGTGGTATAAGGTAGTATAAATAATATTAGAATAAGGCGCCTTACAATGAGACGTAAGAAGATCATAAAACTACAAAGAACCTTGGTAGTAGTGCTGATTGCAAGTCGCAACTTTAATGGAACTTGTCAGTTGTTGTTACAATTGTCGTTATAACTTCAAATAGTTACCGAAGTAGCCAACACGCTTGCATAGTTTCAAGTGGCAATGCAATGGCCCATCAAAGAGTTTTCTGCCGATTTTCAAAACAAATTGGGAAAACACTTTTCTGCTGCATTTCTTTTATGCAATAAGCAGATTGAATTTTGCAATAACGAATCCTCATTTACATCCAAGGTGCAGAAAACATTGCTTGACAATTGTTTATGGTTCTAGATGATCTTTTACTTTCAAAACATATATTCTCCGAAATACAAGAGAAATATGCAACCTTGCCAATCCTCCCTCCCTGTTAGATATTGTGGTATCATCTATTATTTAGCAAAGCACTCCAACATGAAAATAGAAGAAAACAACAGCCGATGCTGTTTACCAAAGCAAAGGAAATATTTTCTGTAATCTTGTCGAGTTGTTTAAACCCATGATTCTATTTTCAAAGGTACTAAAACTATAGAATTCAATGATTTTCTATTTATTGTTTGAAAACGAAATATTTGTGATCCTCATTCTGTCAAAATGGTTTAACTTCAAGCCACATAAAACGCAAACGCCTCTGGACATAGCATTCCTATCTATTCACGATTTTCGGTTCAGGTATTGACATGATAAGGTAACAAAATTTCTAAAGATTTCAAACCCATTATAACTTTTGATCATATAAAACATTTTAAGTTTGATAACCAGCAATTTGTCCAGGCCTTTAATTTATCCTTTCTTTGAAAGATTTTGGTCTTACTGGAGTATGTCTTGATTTCAACAAAAATGTTGACTGATAAAATGAGATTTAATCGCATATGAAAGGTGAATTAGTTTTCATTTCTACAATTGCCACAATCCGATACATTGGTTTAAAGAGGCCAATAAGTTAAGACTGGTTAATTCTCCACCTGATACCACATATAGTCCTTTTTCAGTTAAAACCATCTCTGTGATATAGTTCACAGAAGTCCTAATATATGTATGAAGAGGTATTCAAAGCTAGAATCTTCTAGTATGCTATGCGTATTTCAGTCGTGCTAAAAGCTGTTACAAGAGGCTGCCATGCCAAAGGGCCTAAAAAGCGTAAAGCTACCGGGTGTCCCAAAAAAGTACTCCCGTTTAAAAAGTCACCAAAGCTCGATTATCAAACCTATCAGAAAATTTTCTTTTTGATTTCTTTTGTCAATGATCCAAATGTGTTTAAAAATGACAAATGTTTGTTTTCGTTTCTTAAAGGGTATCAAATTACAGGTTGAAAAACCAAAAAACCTTATTCTGAGCTTTACTCTTTAAGCAACCTCGTAAATCTGGCCTAAGAGCCATTCTTTTGAGATTATTCATTACCAGTCGAGTCTAGAATGATGGCTTGCGTTTCTTTATGACATTGATTACTAAACTAGAAGCTGAATATACAGAAAGAAATTAATCTGGTAATCATCCTCTTTTGCAGTATGCTTCAAAACCAGGCAGCCCTAAAAAGGGCTAAAATTGCTAATGTTAAAACCAATCACAAGATCAGCTATACCTGGGAAAATAATTTGGTCTACGTGCCAAAGAAAGAAATTTAAAGATCGGCCATGTAATAAAATTTTGGTGATTTTTCAAACAGGGGTACTTTTTTGGGACACTCGGTAGTATGCTATGCGTATTTAGAGGCTGCCATGCCAAAGGGCCTAAAACGCGTAACGCTATGTGTAATTCACTGATACCTGCCAGTTACTTTAACTTCTGCTAGCTCAGTTTATTTTGCAGGAGCGTTCACAATCTTCATGGAGCCTGTTACTGGAGACTGCCATGCCCAAGGGCCTAACAAGCTTATCTATGATTCACTGACACCCACTCGTTTCTTCTAGCGTTCCCTCATGTGGTGAAAGAAAAACAGTTAATTCCTACTCAAATTTGATCCACATTGCAAAGCACAATTGACAGGATGCAAGAAAACACCAAACCAAATATGTGATTTTCCAAATATAGTTATGGTATTAAATGAAGGCATATTAACAACCAGTTTATGTAACTAAACAATTCTTTAAATTCGATGCTACTAATCTTTTGGTAATTCCATATGCTAGCTCGTTACTGTCATTCATATTATGCCCTTCTGTATCATTGAACCTGGAGAAATGTGTCTATCCATTATCCATGGCCTACGATTGCTTTNAATTGACAGGATGCAAGAAAACACCAAACCAAATATGTGATTTTCCAAATATAGTTATGGTATTAAATGAAGGCATATTAACAACCAGTTTATGTAACTAAACAATTCTTTAAATTCGATGCTACTAATCTTTTGGTAATTCCATATGCTAGCTCGTTACTGTCATTCATATTATGCCCTTCTGTATCATTGAACCTGGAGAAATGTGTCTATCCATTATCCATGGCCTACGATTGCTTTTCGTAGAAAAACAGTAACAAAATAAATGTTAGGATTGTCAAATTCCACAGCAAAAGGAACGTCTCAGAATTCTGCAATCAAAAAAGTGTTGTGGTATCAGGCTTTCGATCGTTTTACGATGTAAATAAGCAAAATACCTACTTTCTATGAAAAGATGCCATCAAATAGAGAATTTCATATTATCTTGGTTGTAATAACTTTTCAAATAAGATTGGAGAGAAGAGAAACCAGAATCTTGAATTTGGCCAATCAGTAGGCAAATGCGCTTTTGTAGCTTTACAGGATTTTGGCTGGCTAATAGTAGTATAAGTATACAGTACCGGTGATGTTTTTAACGAAACAAGAGTAACAATAAGCGCCAAGCACTAGCGCTATCTCGATCGAAAATCAGGTGTGGCAAAGCGAATCTCACTGTGGAGTGACATGAACAACGGAACCTAATCACGCAAACACCAACAGCAAGAATTTTGTTGGAAATATTTGGCAATGATACCAAAATTTTGGTGTGGAATACGTCAGAGGGATTGGCACTTTCGTCATATGAATTTGGTTATGTGGTTATGTTCTCAAACCGAAGCAGCCTGAGTGCTACTTTCCTAATATGGCATTTCATCTGAAATACCGTCTCAGAGAGCATATAATTGCTGTCTCTGTACAATTAGATCTTTGTTGGTGAAAAGGGATGTCCTTCTTGGCTGGTTTCCTGTGCCTGTATTTGCACCCATTATTTCATGACCCTCTGACCTTTCACTGTCGCAACTGTGCTGTTTGTCATGCTGCGAAATTCAAACAAAAATTTTTGTCTGACAGAAATTAAATTGAAATTTTTAAGTGGGGAATCTTTCATAAAAGATGTTGTGTACATATCTTTTGTTGATAAAATTCTTGTAAAAGGAGCCTGCAGGAGACAGTTTGTCAAATAGTATTTTAGTTGGCTCTCGTAGGCAAACAAATGAATGAGTGAACAGAAAGCACGCGAAACAAGAAATTAGATCATAGTTTGTCGAGACTTATTCCCTTTCCCACCATCTAATACTTTCAATATCGTGTAAGAATTCTCTAAAAATAGCGGTAAATTTTGAGAGTGTGAATGTTTATTGCGGAATGATTAATGACCCGAACGAGAAGCTTATCATATTTGATAGCCGGATGTACATGGATTTCCTTTTACTAAATAGATCATTGGCTCCCCCTGAATTATTTTGACTAAACTTTCTTACTTCATGCTTCAGGGATCTAACACCCTTACACTCGCTACATCACGTTTTCACTGCGTTTCATATTTAATATCCATCATTCTAGATTCAATGTAGGATATTTTTAAGCATTGCAAGAAGTTTTGTGATCACCGACAGAGGGAAAACCCTTCTTTAGTTCTTCGCAGCTTGACGGGAAGCAGGAGACACGTGGGACGGACATCAACATCGAAGCGGTTGGAAGGAAAGATCGTTTGGCATTACTTGGACAGAGGATTAGAGCAAAAAGAAAATGGCTTCGTTGTCGGTTATCTTCAAACCTAGTTTTACACTCATGGTTACAATATTGCTGATATCAATCCGTGGTTTTGAATCCTACTATGGAAATTACTACAACAAACAACATGAGTAAGTCCCTTTTACATTTCTTCGATTTTTTATTTATTACTGTTAATAAATCACTTATATCACAGGTCTTTTTCATTCTCCAATGTTTTTACTCTTTCCTTAAACCACCTTTCTATTACTTTGTTGAAATTTATTGGTGGTAAATTTACCCCTAACCTATCTATGGTGTTTTTGTAGGCATTAATTCAAACAGAACCATCAACGAATTGGGATTACAACACAAATATGTAGTATCAATAAATACCCTTTATATTTGCCTTACGTTTGCCGTTCTTTGACGTTTTCCTATAAGTTTCTATTCTAGTCTGTTTCTCAGTGCCTGTGTCTCTAGCGATCTAGTAGATTTTTGATCGTACCGTTTACAGGTTAACGGAAGATCCTTATTTTTAGCCAGCGGCCTTGTGTTGTGCAGTGCACAAGGCGCGCATCATGCAACCAACAAACAACTTTGTTGCGCTGTTTGCCAGCCAGCTTTACTTGCCAATACGAATGAAAGGAGAGAGCTATCCGATTCGTTTGAACTCTTGCTTTCAAAAATTCATGCTAATAATTTGGGAAGAAACGAAAATGGAGGGAAAGAATGTAGTAATGAAAAGGAACTGTTGTTGAAACGGAATGCCAATGTCGCCCTCGACCTGACATTGAAGAGTCGGGTCGCGTTTACAATGGTTTCTGAATGAAATCATGGAAACAAAAAAACGAGTGTTAGGTTACTTTAAAGGTCGTTGGTTGTGCCCTTTTCGCTCGCCTTGAATTCAATTTGGACTTGACTTAGTCAAAGCTCATTTTTGATAACAATGTCAGCTCAAAATTCAAAACTAAAGCCTTCCTATTCACAACTATAATTGTGGACTTAGCAAAACTTGGGAAGGTGATTCTGAAGAGAGCTATGAAAAATGGAAAGGTATCCTCATGGCAATACTGGCATTCTCTTTTAAAGTCATAACACACAAAAATATTAATGGAAAACCCATTACCTCTAAATTTATGAATAGCAAATTAAACAAAATAAATCAGCGCAAGAAGCACCTTAAAAGAAAACTTACCAAAGCATCAAAAACAATGACCTTAGGAATAAAAAGAAATATGAAACTAAAATAAAATATTTAAATGAGGCTCAAAACAAAACTAAAATAAACCTCACAAGGCAAAATACCACCTCAAAAATAAATGAAATCACTAACGAAAATATAGATAGAAACAAAATCTTCAAATTTAGAAAAAAGCTTTTCAATTATAGGGATGAGCACCCAACAGCAATCTTAAACCAACAGGGTAAAGAAATAACTGATAACAAAGAAATAAAAAAGGCTAATCTCAGATACTTTAAAGCTCTGCTGCAAAATAGAAAGCCAAAAAGTGGATTCAAAGGAACTTACAAAAGACATAACAAAATCTTTAAGGCAATATTGAAAAAAACCTCGCGTAAACCTCACAAAAACGACAGACCCTTCACAATGAAAGAGCTAGAAACAGCTATTAAGTCATTCAAGAGACGTAAATGTCAAGACCCTCATGGCTTAGTGTATGAAGTGCTAATAGAAGGAGGGTTTGATTTAAAAGAATCAGTTCTTTTAATGATGAACACATTTCATAAAATGTCAATTTTCCCAAAATCATGGTATACCCTGGTAATAAAAACAATCTTTAAAAACAAAGGATCCTTTAAAGATCTATCTAATTGGAGAGGTATCTTTATTACATCAATATTTTACAAACTATATGAAAAACTGATTTATAATAGAGAAGAAAGCAACATTGACCACCATTTCAGTGAATTTGCTGCAGGTGCAAGAAAACACAGATCAACAACAGATCACCTTTTCACAATACAAGCTGTATTAGATTATTATCGATACCTTGGGAAAAGTGTGCACTTGTTATTTCTGGACCTTGAAAAAGCATTTGACAAATTATGGCTTACTGATACTCTCACTGACATATACAAATCAGGAGTCTCTGGAAAAAGTCTCAGAAATTTATATGAGTTGAATAAGAAAAGTATGATAGTGGTCAGGACTCCTTGTGGGGACACAAGGAAAGCTAAAATTGGTAAAAATGTTAAACAAGGAACAATCTGGGGTGCCCCACTTTGTGCAAACACAATAGACCAAATTACCCCAATTATGAAAGAAGAAAACCTTGGCATAAATTTTGGGGATCTAAAAATACACCCACTTCTTTACCAAGATGATATACTAGCCTGTTCAATTACTACAAACATGCTAAAACAACAAACAGAACGACTAGAAACATTCCAAAACGAGAAGTTAATGAAGTTTGGAGACTCTAAGACAAAAATTGTAACCATTAGTGGTAACAGATCTAAAAGGCAACCCATAGATATAAGCCTTAATGACACAAAAATTGAAACTGTTGACAAATACAAGTATCTCAGTATGTACTTAAATAAACAGCATTCCCTAACAGAGACGATTGAACGAAGAAAAGCCCCTTTGAAAAAACTTAGCTTTGAGCTATCATCATTACTGAAGAGAACTTCCAATGCTAAAAAACAACTTTTTAAAAATGGTGTTTTGCTTTACAATTCGATAATAAAATCTAATCTTCTGTATGCAGGAGAGACTTGGACCAACGTAACTAAGACGCAGTTCAATAAACTCGAACAAATACAAGCGAAAACCCTAAAAACCATATTCTGCCTTGAAAAAAGTACACCGAACATAGGTCTCTTAAATGAACTTGGTATACTTCCAATTGAATTTCAATTGAAAAAGATGAGATTAATGCTTTTTCATAAAATCAATGATCTCCCTAACAGCCGACTCATAAAACAAGTTTTCAACGAACAAAAACGAATTCAGTTTCCAAGATGCTGGTGGGAGGAGGTAAAGAAAGATCTACTTTGGCTAAACCTACCCACTACAACGGATGACATAACTAAAACGTCAAAATATATGTGGGGAAAAGAAGTAGAAAAACGTCTAATTGACAAATTCAATGAAAAAGTGATTGATCACCGAAATAGGCTTAGTTGCAACAATAAACTTAGATACTTAACGCATTTTACTGGCAAATTAAAAAGTTATCTTAAAGGAAAACACTCAAGAGATATTTTGCGAACTAAGATATGTATGCAAAAAATTAAAATTAACTTCAAGGCAAATTTTGAAAATATTAAATGCCGTGCATGTGGACTTGGCCAAGAGTCCTATGAACATATTATCAAAAATCATACAAAGAAATCAGGGGTGGNATATGTAAATGCATTTATGACTGTACGTAACTGCAGCGGAATGGGGATTTCGAATTATTATGATTATCTATTATTGTATTCAAGTTTAATCTGTCGTGATGGAAAACAGGAGAGAGACATAACAAAAGAAACAACTGAAACAGACCGAGAGGAAGACTGTGTATTTGTCTTGATATTTGATGGATGTAAAAAACATGTCTTTCCCACGTCTTTTCATTCATCGATTGAGTGATTTGATCATGATTCAGTTGTGACCTTCTTTTCATTCTATCGATGCTGCCATGCCTTTTTGGTGTAAAGCACACACTCTGCACAGAGGACGAGTAATTCAGAGATATTCATGCAAATCGACTAGTCATTAACTGATTGACTGACTGACTGACTGATTGATTGATTGATTGATTGATTGATTGATTGATTGATTGGAGGCTATTGTCGCAATACAAGATCAACTTCAAACTTACATTCCTTCTGGCCTTTTTGTAATTAAAGGAGCATTTTTAGCTATTCTGCAAAAGAGTCTGGATCGAGCAATATTTTTTATACATTTTGCAAAAATCTGACGAATTGTCGAATGTGCATTAGTCCTGGCAATGGTGCTAGAAGCTCTAATGCCGCTCAGTCGAACCTTTTGAATGCAAACATGTAATAATATTGCTCGATCCAGACCCTTTTGTAGAATAGCTAAAAGGTACATTGCCTCTTTGCTAATCTGAATTCTGATTATTTGGCTTTCTTGCAAAAATCCCTTCCGCGTTTATTCCAAAAAGACCCCAAACATCTTGCATAGATATCTATTTTATGATATGATGCATACACAATTGTATAGTACTATTTCTTTCACCATTGACTTAATTCTCTTTATTGCATGGATCGAATCGAATTTATTCTTTTAAGCTGAGAATTTCTTGTGTTTGCCAATGATTTGGGTGAAGCTTATCATAGGAAGCCCTGGGCAATAATTCCATGAATGGACCTTCATTGAGTTGGGATTAGTTTCCTCTTTATGGACTTAAAACGTCTTAAACATTGTGAAGGGAAACCCCAAATAGGAGCACTGTGGTGGGACGGTATGCTTGTAATGAATAGAGATCGATGGGGTGTAAAAAATGAATCATTGTCTATGTCTACCGATAATCTTTGCGAAAAATACCGCTAAAGTTTTCTTGCAATGACGTCGTCTTAATATTGCAAAACTAAAATTCATATCTTTATGAATATGCTATGAGATTTGCCTATCATTTCTCTGCTCTCAACTTCCAAAGCATCTTTCGAACATAGACTCAGTCTCAAATTCACTTTCACGTCCACATCATCCCAGCGACTAAGCAGTTGGCTGAACCAATCAAAAGGCTGTTCGCTCGATCCAGACTCTTTTTATTCTTTCTAAGATTCGTTATGAAGCCATTTTTATGGTACCATTTTTATAGTACCATTTTTATAGTACCAAGATGCCCCACAATTTCGTAATATTTGTCTAATTTCATTTCCCCATAACTTCCTTTTCCTACATACAAGGCGGGCATGTCACCCTGTGGACGATGGTCCTACCTTTGTCTGAAAACCGGTAGTTCTATAAAATGTTTACATCAACTCTCTCCCAAATACTATTTTTTTGTATAACAATTTTTCTTCATTTTGGCAAAATCATCACTGACGATGTTTGTCCCAAAAACCAGTAGTTTTAGTCAAAAGCTTTATCCGACATTCGAAAGCAGGTTGTAGTTATATCTGTTAAAGCAGAAGTGTCCCAAAACTGGTAGTTTTGGTTGAGATACTGGTCTTTTTCCCCGTTAATTTGCCGGAAAAAGGTAGAACCTCTTTGCTGAAAATTTGATTTTGTGGTCTTTTTCACATAAATTTTCCGGACAAAAAGGTACAACCGTTGAAGGGTAAACTTCCGAATTCTGGTCAGGTAGAACAGCAGTAAGATGTATTTTGGTAGTAGAACAGAAGATCAGATCCTTCAAGTTCACCTTTGTCCCAAAACTGGTTGTTTTGAGCAGCAAAGTCGTACTCTGTGATAAGAAAACCGATCTTTTTTCCCAATTCCTTTGGACAAACATATGGGGTCAAAATTTTACAGTACTTGCCCGTGCTGGTACATAGGAAACCATTGGAAACGTTGGGAAATGTTAGTAATTTTTTTACCATTGGCTTGATACCTTACAGTCCCCTTGCAGTACATGTATTGCAACAGAAGCACCTTCATTTCCACAAAATACTGAAGATATTTGGTAACTTCTAACCGCAGTTTAAAAACAAAAATCTTGGGAAAAATCTGCTTCAAATCCAATTAAAAATATGACAAAGTAATGTTATGTTTATTTGACATACAGATAGAGTTGACGTAAATTGGCTTTATTTTGTGGAGCTTTAGACTGGTTTCAAAACATTCTTAAAAACATTCCATAACATCAATATAACGACAGAGTAACAACGTTTCTCTGTTACTACATGCTCGAATTAGAATCCATTTGTAGCCACTAACGAAGTTACAAACCACTATTTGTGACATGATGAAAGAACTATTTTCTCTTCAATCTACATTTCGACTTGCTCTTTAATCCTAAGCTTCGCCTCAAGGATTTGCTGTTTCATCATGAATAGTCAAAATTCTCACAAATTCGTGTCACGAAAGAAGAGACAAACTCGCTCGCCCGAGGAACAAACGTTGACAAACCGAACATTGACTGAAAATGCTTCACTCATGATGGCAGTGATGTTATTTATCGGAGAATGCATCGATTTGTTGTCTCTGGTCATTGTATAGAATTCAAACTTTCTAAAGTGAAGTCTGTGGGTGTACATGGCTTAAGTCCGAGGAGAATGAGGAGGCGAGGAGGCTACTTTTTAACCCCGAGGAGCCGAGGATTCGCATTTTTCGTGCGAGGGAGGAATCCCAAAAAAAAATTGAAACCTGCGAGGTGCGAGGAAAAAAATAAGATTAAGGACTGAGAAAATTCCTGTTTACATAAGATTTACATGTTGGCTGCAAAATTATTTTGGATCTAATCAAAAGCACAGTTAAAAGTCTTATTTTCAAATCTTCTCATTTTACGCCAGTGATTAGAGTGTCCTTGATTTGTTAGATTTGTTTCGTTGTGACATTGAGATGCGAGGAGTCAACTTAGTAATTTTTGTAATGCGACGAGGTAACAATTGAAAAAAAACGTATTTGCGAGGAGTTCTGATGGCGTTCAATGCGAGGTGGGGAGGAGGGTTAATTTTTTGATCCCATGTACACCCACAAGTCTTTGCTTGGCTCTGAGAGCCAGAGCTAGAATTCAGTCCTGTTTCATAACTTATGAAACATTAATTGAAAATGGAGATCAAAGCGATAAGAATGATAATGATAATGATGCAGCCATGTCTTTGAGGAAAATTGGCCTTTCAAAGCAAACCGTTGTAAGATAGGTTATCTAAAATGTTGAAATTGTGAGGATAGCATGAGTAGCATTTCGTGTTATTCTTTCGAAAGCCTTTTTGGAAACAAGGGTCATCTGTTTCACTTTTGTGAGCACTTGTCGTCGGTCGAGTTCTGGGTTAATTTCAGGCCTTTGTTGAGCGTTATGGTCGGAGGATAAAGTCAGGAGAATTCCTGTCTTTAAAAAGATCTTCTTTATACTTCATTGTAATTTTTTACCAGAATCATTCATTGCAGTTAAAAATCTTGGTCATACATTCATTAGCGGTTGACAAAAGTTGGATTTCAAGCAAATCGACTTGGCAACAATTCTCTCATCTGCATTACAATTTTGCAACAGAAGGAAATGGTTTTGTATCTTCTGGTTTTTCTGTAGAGATTATCTTGTAAGATGCTGTTTCCTGTGGTTACCTTTGGTTACCCTCCATTGTTTTCATTCAAATTACACTGAGTAATCCTAAAGTTCGTTCGTTGAGCCCTTTTACTGCCTAATTCCATCTCCAATCAAAAAGTTCTTCCCGTGGTTTTTGGTCAAATGAAACATTGTATCGTCATTCACATTACTACTGAGAGTAAATCCTGATTTAAATTTTGTCTTTAAACCCTCCTGCTTTGTGAGATACTCGACATACTCCCTATTCACCAATAACAGTTTGAAGCACATGCTTCATCACGTGATCTAGTCTTTCAGCTTTGACCAAGATGTCACTTTGTTAAAATCATTCCCAGGTTGCTTTGCGCTACGAGATTTTCTTAGTTATTAAAGTCCGCCGCCGTTCTCCCACCCCCCCCCCCAACAAACAA